>CM037869.1:34827522-35427522 GCA_021292105.1 Anadara kagoshimensis
AATTCCAAGGGCCACCAAACTGTTAATTAAGGAGAGAAAAAAAAATGCAGGAATTGTTATTATTATGGACCTATCTTATTTGATTTCAATAATTTTTGAATTGCACTTTTCTGTTACTTATAGATACGACAAGATCACGACGGGATTATGAGGTAGATGCTCGGGATTATCACTTCGTAGCATCTAGGGAACAAATGGAAAAGATATCCAAAATCATTTATTCATAGAAGCAGGCCAGTACAATGAGAACCTATATGGAACGAGTGTGGCTTCTGTAAAAGAAGTAGCTGAAAAGGTATTAATTACTGTTATAACATTGGATTTTATATATGTATCTGTCAGTCTTCAAAGAAATTTCTCACATAGCAATTTGGTTAATTTGCCTCTTTAAAGGAATTTCTCTTATAGCAATGGGTGTCGCCAGTAAACCACATGATTAATACATGTGCCTCTTCAGGTTTGTGCAGTTTGTTTTGGAAAATGTTAAGTTGTAGAATCCTGCAATAATGTCATATCTATTGAAAACAACATATAACAGTTCCACACAAACTTTAGGGGTGCACTGACTAAATCCATTGGCTAACTTGTCTGGATATTATGGAACTGTGTTTGTAAATGTGCTGGGTACATAAACGAACATGGCTTTTAGTAATAACGGGTAAGAAAACTTGTACACTCTGAAAGTTTACTTATGGTAAATACTTGCAAGTCACACAAAATAGGAAATCAAAGTTAAATAAACCAAACTTGTGTGACTTTGAAGATCTGTGGCACAAGATTTGTTCCCAAGAATCACTGAGTACTGAATTTGTAAATCAAATATCACGTGTTTCAATCAAGTACTCAAGTACTTGTTTTCATGCTTGCATGTTTAATTTTTTTCATGTTTTTAGCATCAGTTGTTGCAAAATTAATTTAATAGGGGTAAAATAAAGCAAAGTTCAATTTCTCTCTATGATCTTATCATAAGATGTTTTAGAAGTACATGTATCCGTATATTTTCAGGGCAAACATTGTATATTAGATGTTAGTGGTAATGCCATTAAGAGACTACAGGTGGCAGGACTTTATCCCATAGCTATTTTAATTAAACCCAAATCCGTACAATCAATAATGTAAGTTTGAAGAGAATTACTGTAAACATACTTATTTTCGCAGTGTACTTATTTTCGCTTATTTGACCACTGCGGTAGCTCAGATGGTAGAGTGCTCGCTCCGTAAGTGGGAGGTTGTGGGTTCGATCCCCGGCCGGATCTGACCCAAGACTTGAAAGTGGTTAGTGACTGTTCTTTCACCAAGCACTGGGCATTACGAAATGAAAGTCAAGATTCTTTCGGATGGGAACTTAAAATAACAAGGTCCCATGTTACGGTGGGCTTGGCACGCTAAAGAACCCTGCTGTATAATACCATCAGCGCAATGCACAGGAAAAATTTCTGCACCTTCGCCTATAGCTGGTGACGTCTCGATATACGTGAAATATTCTTGACTGGGACGTTAAAAACCATTACTCACTATTTTTTTTTTTTTGGGGGGGGGGGGAAAGAGAAAATTAATAGTGAGCAAAAAAAAATATTTTGCATATTGTGTTAAAGTGCATATTTTAAAAGCATGAAACCTTAATTACATGGATATGTATCAATTTTATATAACTCAAAAATAAATACATGCAAAATTAAATACGGTCACAATAGATCTATTATTCTTGTGCATCAGAGAATTTTCTGGCTGCTCGGACTTTGAATCAATAAAATACCAACAATACTGTAAAGATATTTATATTTTCGTGTTGTACTAATTTTCGCTTATTTCGCGGTCGTTTGTTTTGCGCCAAAATTAATACCAAGCGAAAAATTATCTTATGCTTATTGTGTAATGGTTCATATTTTAAAAATGCGAAAGTTTAACTACGCGAAAATGTCTAAATTTCCTATACCGCGAAAATAAATACACGTAAAATTAAATACATTTACAGTATTTTAAGAATCTGTCAAAGTTTGTCAGTTTACTTGCAAAAGATAAAGTAATGTCTTCCAAGGACTCCAGTTTCATACATGCACAACAAAACCTCAGTAACTCGATTTTTGGATGACTAAAATGTCTAGGATATTTTAAATGCTGTAATTATCATATCATGCTTAGTGAGACATATATATCTCACTGATTTCATGCTAAAAAAATATTCAAGTCTGGTAAAGTTTGTCAGTTTGCTTGCTTTGTAAGCTGAATTCTCACTATGTCATGCTCATAAAGTTTGTCAGTTTGCTTGCTTTGCAAGCTGAATTCTCACTCTGTCATGCTCAGAGTATTCAAACCACTTAAAGCTTGCCAGTTTGCGTACTAAAGGTCAGTGGTTTCCTCCAAGAACTCCAGTTTGTTCCAATATTCAAGAACTTACCATGGCGATTTAAGAGACAAAAAATATGTAAAAACTAACATAAGAAAATACCAGTTTTATAGTTAATATTGAATATTCCCTTTATTCGTGACATATTAAATTTGAACTTCCATCCATCCAGACATTTCTTTTCCTGCCAAAATTTGACAGAACAAATGGAATGGTGGCATTTAATTGAGGTTTTACTGTAATATATTATACCTACTTGTAGGGATATGAATAAAAGAATAACAGAAGAACAAGCAAGGTTAACTTATGAGAGAGCGACAAAACTTGAACAGGAATTTGGAGAATATTTTACAGGTAAATGTTTAATGTTTTAACTTTAGAACATACATTATGATTTTGTAATATTTTGAAATCAGTCAAACCTAGACCCTGAGTTGGGACTTCAGTGGCAAAGTGGTCTAAGATGCATACATATAGATCAAACCACCTTTCACTGCTTAGGTTCCAATCCCACTGGGCCTAGATTCAAATTCCTTATGGGTCTTAGTGTGAAAAAGTTTGACAGTTTGCTTGCTAAGGGCCAGTGGTATTCTCTGGGCAATCTGATTTCCTCAACCACCATGGGAACTTAAAATAAACGAGGTCCCGTGTCATGGTGGGCTTGGCACGATAAAGAACCCTGCTGTTTAATGCCATCAGCGCAACGCTCAGGCAAAATTTCTGCACCTTCGCCTATAGCTGGCGACGTCTCAATATAAGTGAAATATTCTTGACTGGGACATTAAACACCATTACTCAACTCCTCAATCACTACTGAACTGGCTGCCTTGATATAAGTCAAAAGATTCATGACCAGAGCATGAAGCTCAATTACTCCACTCCAGACTCGGAATGTAACTAAAACCCATCTCTAAATTAAACCTTTTCGTATGCATGTACCATCAATATTCTTTGTTAAATTAACCTGTGTAAACCAAATATGTACATATAAGTCAAAACAAATTTTATGTTAGTACAGTTGGCAATTTAATGACATCATTTGGTGTTTTCATTTTATCATCTGATAGAGAACCAGGGAATGAATAGGGGAACACACACACACACACACACACACCACACACACACACACACTCTACCACCACCCTTGTCCCATTTACATTTAATTCGTCATAATGTTAACGGTAAAAATATTTTTCTAAAAAAAATATATGATTTGTTAGCACTTAAATGGTATTTTCATTGCTGAAATGAATTACAAGTATTTATCATAAAACAATGCTTAGTGATACATAATTTATTTAAATTTAAATTGCAGCTGTTGTCCAGGGTGATACAGCCAATGAAATCTATGCAAAGGTTAAAGAGGTCATACGAGACCAGTCCGGGCCAACAATATGGGTTCCTGCCAAAGAAAAATTATGAACATCAAACAGCTGAAACCCTGACTGCTACAAATGTGTGAATGTGGATGATGCTGATTGGGTAAATGAAGACCACGTGATGAGTCATGTGATATTTGTGATTCTGGATCAACCAATGAGTTTTTGAGAATGGGAGTCACATGATGGCTCCATAAATTAGCCTTCAATCCCTACACTTAAAGTGTTATCTAAACATAAGGTTGAATGTTGTAATTAATTTGTTGGCTGTGCATCAATACGTAACTGGGGACTGTATACTAAATGATTAGGTCAACTCCACAAAGAACTCTGGCAGTATTACTAAACACTTCCCTCCCTCACTCACTGCATAAATCCTCTTTACCACCATATAGAAATCATGGTAATCCCCACACATTAGGATAGCTTTTTATCCTCACTACAGATTGTACAGAAGGTTCTTGGTTCATTTTTCTAGGGTCTTTCTTATTACCTCCATAATAGTTTAACAAACCTTACTTATTTCCAAGGAAACTGAGTTACGAACATTATTTATTTCCATGGAGACGGAGAAATCCAACTTTGCAGGGAGCGTTTAGATAAAACTCATTCTAGATAACAACAAACCAACACATTTGTTTGGTGGTAGTTTAGCATCTTTAAGTATATAGATTTTTATAAATTTTGATATTTCCTAGCTGATGATTTTGACCTGATTTTACAAGTCTTAATTCTATTTTTTCTTGTCTTCCTTTTTTCACAAAAAATGTGTAGATATCAATCACTATAGGGTAATTTTATGAGATAAACTACGAGAGTTGTAAATCTTTTTTTTTAAATAAAGGATTTTTTACTTTTAATTTTCTTCCATGGGTTAGGGTATTCATATCATCTATCCGTTCTGTTCTGTTCTGTAGTTTCCACCTTTTGTAGGTGAACCGCCATAGGTGTATGGAATGGATTCACTAGGTATAGTTGTAATCAACAGTTATAAGAAATCAATTTGAAAGTGGCTCAGCAAACAACTGTATATTAATACAGATAAATAACAGGTTTCAGATATATTTGCTCATAAAAAATCATATTTTCATAATACCATGCTTGTTTGGCGTAAATTAAGTGGGCTTAACATTTTGACATTGTGGAATCGTGAAATTGCTAAGATTATAATGCTTAAATGACTCAATCTTGGTAAACTTTTTTTTTTAAATTTGAGTTTAAAAATTACGACATTGTGGAATGCAAACATTATAATGGTGAAATGATGAGACGACTCTATCTTTGTAAATTTTTGTAAAAAAAAAAATTTCTCAATATTCAAGAGGTTGTTTATACAGAACGAAAATCAAACGCACAAATTACAATAAAAATGGATAATTAATTAAATTTTTTTAAAATAAATAATTGATAGAAATACTGGTTATCACCAATACTTGCTCTATAAAAAATAACCTATAATACAAGTCTTAATTATTCAGTATTGTAATAGAGTTTGCCAACATGCCACATAATGACCGGTAATACCGAATAATCTTTTTGAAAGAATAAGGAAGAATAATAAAGAAGACCGATAATACCAAAGAATCTTTTTGAAAAAATGTTTATGCAGAGAATAAAATGATTTTTTCGGAAAATTGTAAACTTATGTCCTAGGTTAAAAATTTTTTACAGTAAAATGTAAACTGGTGTGCTTCCATGTCCAATGGAAATGCCGGTATCCTGCGCAAACATTAGGGGGGTATCCCATGGTATGGGGACAAAACCTTTTTATGGTAACTTGGTTATGAACTGATGTAATTCATATAATATTTTTCTAAAATTGAGGGAAATCTTTTGAAATTCAGTAATACTCACTTCAGTACATCTTTATCAATGTGTCATAACTCCGTTTGGTTGTATCAACATTTAGTCAAGAAATTTGACAGTAAGATAGATAGAACTTATAAGGAATTATAGATATAGTTATGTTTTGTAATGACATTTAGAATTAACATATTCCATAATAGGGTTCCGACTGTACCATGTGATACCCTCTAATAATTGTGCGGAACACTTATTTCCAATGGATATGGAATCGCGAAAGATGGCATTTCCCGTATCGCGAAAGATGGCATTTCCCTTAAAAATTGTGTTATTCCGAGATTTGTGACGTTAATGTTTTCTAAAAAGTTCCACACAAGTGTTAAGAGGTATTGATCACATGGTCCAGTGGCGAGCCCCATTCTCTTGCTATTTTTCATTTTAGCTCATATCATAGGATGAAAACAAGGTATCCATTTTTATCGAGACGTGACGTGATGTGTATGTGGCATGTGTATAACAGTACGCAAGGTTTTATTGTACAGTGTGTATGATGTAATATCTGACTACCCCTTTAGCGATAAAATAATTCATCATTATCACAAACACATTCAATGTTTTATATTCTACCTATAGGCGAGTGGTGGGCGAGATGTTTAAAAATACCCAATTTAATTCACTCGCTCATATAATACCCAAGGTTTTGTGCAATGGTGAATATTTTTTTCTAATATTAATATTATTATTTTCATTATAATTACTACTATGTGATTATTATTATTATTATTTTTATTTAAATGAAGTGTTTCAGATTGTTTTCATCTTATAGACTGTTTAGAGAAAATATTTTTGTTTTAAATTGTTTTGAAAAGATTAAATCTTTGAAAAATACTCCATAGCGTTGTAGGTTGTCATGCCATACTCACAGAGACCAAGCTCAATGGCTAGAACGCATTCAGTCTCTGGACAACCTTTCAAGGCTGGATTCTCAAGTCCAAATTTATTTCTAAAAAAGGAAGAAAAAAAATTAATTAAAAACAAAGGCAGCCAGCCTCTGAAAATTTTTTGGAGGCTGGATTCTCAACTTCAAACATAATTTCAAAGAAAAAAATTTCAATTAAGAACATAGATATTTTCTGGACAATATTTTCAGAGCTGGAATAATAAAACCTAGTTAAAAAAATTACCGGTAAATTAATTAGTTAAGGCTTTTCACTAACAATCTGAAACACTACAAGTGTTTAGCTTATATATTGAGGCAGCATGCTGGCACTGTAATTATGTAGAGAGAGGGGATAATTAAAACGATTAATTATCTAATTAATTTATAAGTTGTAATAAAAATTTGTAATAAATATTTTTTAACTTTGACTTCAAGATGTAATCTTGCTGGTGATTGGTTAGCTCTTTCTTAATCTTATTAACTTGTTTATCTTTCAACTTCTCAAAACTATTACCCCTGTAAACTAGTGGAATGGTCCAAAGGTAAAATGAAATTATAAATGTAAATACTTGTAAATGATTATGGTGGATGTAGTTTTGGATCATACCAACTGTTAGTTTCAAGGGGTACCTGAATCCAGTTTGCTAAGTGGTACAATGAATTAGAATTATTTCAGTAACACCTGTTGTTTTTACTGGGTTTTGCAAGAAATAATATTCCCGATATATTCTTGTCAAGTCGAGAGGTTCAGAAAACAATGCAACAATGCTTTTATTTTCAAATTACGATTCTCTTTCATCTGTGGTTAAAGAAAAATTCAGGCTCGCATGCATTTCAAAACAGTGACAATAATTTTCATATATATCTGTAATCTTGAAGGGGAGGCAATTTTAACAGCAAAATAGTTCTACACCATAAAAATATGAGGGGGTAAATATAACAGCCAAGTATTGTTTTTATTTAATTGAAAACCAGAACTCATTTTAAATACATGTATTTCACTGATTAGGTAACTTTGTTGTTATTAAACTCTCCAAAATGAAATGAAATATGATATATTTCTGTTGTTTGTTGTTTTTATAAAACTCAAACGCCTGGAAGAAATTCTTATTGTTTATAAGAGATGAAATGGACTTTATATTGTTTTGTTGTTAAAATTTTACATGTAAATAGAATTTTATTTGAATTCATAAACAATAGTTTACATCTATATAAAGTGCAGGGTATTTTATGTCAAAGAGCTTCTTATCACACTGCTGTTTAAGCTTATTGTCGTTTATTATTATTTCATAATTTTTCAAAAAAAATTAAAATTGAATCTGGGGTTTATTTTATTATGTGTTCACGGAAAAGGTAATTACAGGATGTTTATATTGAAAAAAAAAATGTTTTTCTGAGTCCCAGATAAAATTTTATTTGATAATTTGTGTTTTCACTGAATGTGGCCAGCCAGAATAAAAATCCTACAACAGTACATACCAGTATGGCTGTATTTTTGGAATTTTCAAACATCGATCTGAAAAAAAAAAAAAATCCTGTCAACATTTGTAGAATTTAACTAACTGTTAACTTGGGAACAAATGTGAAATAATTTGAACGCTAAACATGATCATATTGCCCTGTTCAATACCCCTTTTCGCCAGTATCACTGTTAATCTTATGCCTTCCGTAACCTATACAATTTTTTTTTGTACCTTAGACAAGATTTTTGTAGATAACTTGTTCATCTCGTATCAATGTGTATTGTTGGCTTGTTAAATCCATTACGTTTTTAATCAGTCAGTTAAGTCAGGTCTGAGTTTGTGTAAACTTAATGAAATCCTTGCTGCTTTTTTATTATTAACTTTTTAAAAAAGTTTTTCGCCTGTCAAAATGTCAGTATTTTGCATGCTAGGTGTCCATATTCATTTAACATATTATATTAAAATATAGATATAAATAACGATATTGATAATGATACTGATGATGGTAAAATAATCATTTTTTGTACAGAGTCATGTGACATTTTTATCATTGGTCATGTGACATTTTATCATTGATCATGTGATGTTTTATCTCATTAATTATGTCAGATGATATATTGTGGAGAATCATTTACATTTTACGGATGATTTTGATGGTAGGTGTAAACTAGATGTTAAAATATTAATATTATAATTAATTATTATTATTATGATGATGATGACCTCTCCTTTAACCTTTTGTGCACTATACTACTACGTACGGACATAGAATTATTTGGTGCAAATTTTGTGGTTTTTACGTTAAAGTGTTAATGACCGAGGAGTAGAATTATTCCATTAATTTTCTCTTTTAAAAGAAGGGTTTGTTTTAAGAAAATAATTTTCAGCTCATTTGTAATTTATTCAAAAACATGTAATAGGATTCCCTTTTTTGTACTGTATCCAAAAATATGTAATGGGATTCCACCAATGAGTGATTTTAAAAATAATTTTGAGGCCCTTGTTACACTTCAATTTTTTTTATCAACAAGGATTAGATTTGTCTTAACATAAGAGTTCATTGCACTTATTTTGGTGAAATTTATCTAATAAGCTTAATTATGGCCAAAGGTTGTGTAACTCTTCTTTAGAATCATTTTTTTTTATGGGGTCAAATTTTCTGGTTTCTTAACTTAAACCAAAATTTTTTTTTGGGGGGGGGGGGGGGGGGGGGGGGGGGGGGGGGGGGGGGGGGATTTATTGGAAATCGTGTCTTTGAAAATAAATCCTGTTTGGGGTCAATAGAGCATTCATTGGAATTTGTGTCTTTGAAAATAAGTCCTGTTTGCGGTCAGGCCTTGTTGATTAAATATTTTGTTGGCATTAGATTTTCTGGTATTTTACTAACCCATGAAAATGCATCAAAATATTTGTGATTTTACAGTTTTAAGTGTAACACAAGTATCACAGCCATAATTTTTTTTTAAATAAAAAAATATATTGTATACATGTACAGGCAACTTGTATATGAATATCAAGATAATATTTACATATATATATATATTTACAACAAATGGGATGAAGATTTTGGCACGATTGTATCCAATATGGGCAAATTCATTTTTTTATTTCACACTTTTTTCTTGAAAATATTAATTTTATTCATTTGTATCTACATCCTTATTAATTAATATTTTTGTGTTACGATCTTACTATTTTTTTGTTAAAATGACAATGTTTAGAAATTATGTCAGTATATCCACGGTTGATACAAAATTATATATCTAAGGTATATTTGTAACATTTGTTTTTTTTATAACGATTTTACTCATCTTGTCATCTTGGAGAATTTTTCGGTA
Organism: Anadara kagoshimensis; assembly: GCA_021292105.1. NCBI lineage: Eukaryota > Metazoa > Mollusca > Bivalvia > Arcoida > Arcidae > Anadara > Anadara kagoshimensis. Next base: position 34,837,293 of record CM037869.1, read on the forward strand.
TAATTTTCATCAAAGGTTGTGCATTTCCTTGGACTTTGTAGGGCTGCGTTAGTCTCCTCGTGTGACTAACATTAAATTTTTTTAATTTTTAATCATTTGACAAATCTCAAATGGCAACGCCGAAAAATTGATAATTTTAAATTTGTTTAAAATTGAGTATCACAATACAGAATATGAGGCTTACTGGTGTATTCCATTTGTATAGGCAAACAACTTTGACCTGTCCGCTTGACCTTACATTTAAATATTTATCACGGACCAAGTACATCTGTGTATAGGGAACATCATGTATACATCACGAGATATACTTACCTCATAGAGTAAACCGGTGCACTGTGTATGTATTAACTTGGATCTTAACACTATCCATGTATTGGGTGGATCCTCCTATATGAATATTCCTCATAAAAGGTCAAACGGACAGGTCAATGTTGTTTGCCTATATTTGTTTTAACAGTGTTTACCACCAGTATCTTGTCAAGTGAAATCAATATGCATGTATAAACAAACAGAAAAAAGAACCATGATAAAAATTATATATAAGTGTATATGTTGCCATGGCGACAAAGGTCGTAATCTTATTTTTGTTTCTCACATATTGGTAATAAATTATTTTCATCTTGTTATAATTAATTGGGTATATATCTTTACATTTTTTCTTCCTTCGTCTCTCTAGGTATACATCTTGATAATTTTTTGTAATTTTTTAATTTGTCCATTTTTAATTCCTATATATTACTGATCTTTCTATGAAATAGTTCAGGAATATGTACAAATACATTGGATAGAGGCCACAGAATATTAAAAAAAAACTTATATAGTGTACAACAAGGAAGGGAGAGTAGACGATTTTTTAGTAAAAAATTAAAAAATACACAAACTAACCAGTGTTGTCTGTTATTCTTTATATTAAGTATAGTAAAATCTGTATTATGGCCACCCAAGGGACCCAAGATATATTGACTTTATACAGATGGTCTTTATGTAGAAGGCATTTTGATTGAAATATGAAGCAAAAAGTACCTTAAACCTCTTTCTGCCAAACGGAAGAGGTTATCACACATATCAGTCATGGCCACAGCAAGTAGCCTATTATGATCTGGTTGATACAAGCACCACTGTGCAAAAGTGTAATAATACATAAAATTGAGTCCTGCCTACATTAGCAGAGGCCTTAGTGCCCAAACCCTCTGAGGCAGGCATCTCACCACTGTGAGTTCGAGTCCTGCTCAGACCATGTGGAAAAGTGAATTTTCCTTGCCGTTGGCCTTTACTGATTCACCTGGTATCAATATAATGGACTGGGGGAGTGGTACACTTGTCTGCAGCATACTGACTGCGAGCTGGAAAGTTAAAGTCGCCCCAAGTGTGCACTAGTACAAGGCAGACCATACAACACACTTTACATACATACACAGAATTGTTCATAGATTAATCCATAGAGATTAATAAAATAGTTCTCATAGCTGATGTGACGTTAAGCAACATTCAACCAACCAATCTTGCCACCAAGGTTTTAATCCAATTCTGGCAGATCTTGATACAAGAAGGTTTTTCAGTCGATTTGCTGAAGTTCAGTGATTTTCTTTGGTCACTCCTGTTTCCTCCACCATCCCAGAACCAGCCACCTCCATATAAGTGAAGGTCTTGACTGGGGCTTAAAACTCCATTACTCCAATCTATACACCTACTTTACTATACAAGTGGAAGTATTTGGATTTTTTAGGTTATTAATGGTATGTACAAGGCATCAACAGTATACAAGAATATCAACAATTTCTATTGCTCCACTCTATACTCCTACTTTACTATACAAGTGGAAGTATTTGGATGTTTTGGGTTATTAATGGTATGTGATATATTTGACGTCTCGTAGTTCCATGTTCCTTTCACACAATTTTGATTACACACGTGGCGGGTGTAGCTAGCTAAACAGGAGGCGCTTACCCTTCCGGAGCACCCGGCCTCACTTCCCTGGTGGAAGTTCACGTGTCTAACCTAACTTGTCGGTTCCAAAGTTTTTACTTAGCTTCTGGATTGTGATTCAGACATGGATTAGTATGTTTGTTTTTGATGTACAAGACATCAACAGTATACAAGAATATCAACAATTTCTTTACCAACCACAGCAGGACTTTTAACAAGTTGCTTTAACAATGTTCTGTTTTCTTGTCTTTTTTACAAAGTATTAAAATACATGGCACATCTGTGCTAGTTTCAACATTTTAATTTAAACCTGACACAAAACAATGTAAATGGTTTGCCAGTTTGCGTTTCAAAGGTTGGTAAGACCCCAGAATTCTGTTTTCCTCCATCATTCCTGAACTGACCACCCCAATATAAGTGAAATAAACTGACTGGAACATAAAGCAATATTAATCCATTCTATGTATTTCCAAAATATAATGAAAATTGAATTATCTGCCTTTATTTAACTTCGACATACATACGAGAGAGAGGTGGATTTTTGTAACGGAAGAACATAATTTTACGGGTTAAAAAATCTGCATGTGACAGCTACATTCGAGAAAGATCAAGATCTTTCGCGAATAAAAATTACTTGTGAAAATAGTTCTTTTTTAAGTACATGTACTTTTTCACTAATTGGTTCTCTGAAATTAGTAGCCAATGACAATTTTGGTTCCAAGGCATGGAAACAGAAAATACTATATAACAATGTTAAAACATAAATTTTTAATTCCAAACATGTACCATTACATGTATAACAACATAAATGTTAATGAAACATACACATTGTACATTTGTATGAATTCAATCAAAGTCTTAATGAGATGAAATCATTCAAATGAATTCATGGAAATCATTAATGAGATAAAATCATTCTTAACAGCTGTGATACTGTAAAGGGGATTAATTTCGTGGGGTGAAAAAGTCGCGATTTCCGAAATCCGACATTTCCCGTGGGTGTAATTTTCATGTTACCGATATAATTGGATGTATATTCTGTATATTATATATATAAACCTGCATAGCTGTCATTTTCATGTGGTTAAAAATTTTGCGGAAATTCCTTTAACGCGAAATAAGCGAAAATTTTACCTACGCGAAAATCCCCCCCTTTACGGTATCTTGACAATGAATGAATGTATAATAAAATGCGTAAAACATAATGATGACAGTATAACCAATACAAAATGCATGTGCAACAACATTCTATTACTAAAAATTTTTTACGGATCTGGACTGGGTAACTCGAAGCTATCTTAACAATCAAGTATACAGTCAAACTCTGTCTATAAAGGCCACCTAAGGAAACTAGTAAAATTGTCCTTTATATACAGTAAAACCTCGTTTTAATGCCCCTCGATAACTTTGCCACCTCGCTTATCGCCACACTATTTTGAAGTCCCAAAATCCATTTTGTTTAAGTTTTTCTTTATGGGTCTCCCTCGATTTATTGCCAAACCCCTTTATAATGCCAAAATTTGACTGAACAAATGGTGGCGATGAATTGAGGTTTTACTGTATACAGGTTCAAATAACATGATAAAGAGCAACTAGGGTAACAATTTACTGGCCTTTAAAAGCAGGTGACCCTTTTTATAGAGGTGACCTCTAATGCCAGTTTGATTATAATATATTATACAATTTATAAGGTATATATTTAAAAGTTCTTATTTATCATTAAAATCACCTTGAATCTGCACTAGATTCATAGCAAAAAGTATGACAAGTTATTTTCTGTCACCGTACATATAGACTTATTGTTTAAAGCTGTATCAGCATTATTTCAGGCATTCGCAGGTAATTATCTGTTATGGTGCACATGATAAAACACAAGTTAATTACACAATCAACTGGATAATTTTTAATTCATCATAAATACAGTCAAACCTGTCTATAAAAGTCACCCAAGGGAACCAGTGAAAGTGGTCTTTATGGACAGGTGGCCTTTATATACAGGTTCAAATAATATGAATAAAGAACAATTGGGATACAATTCTACTGGCCTTTATAAGCAGTAGGGGCCCTTAAATAGAGGTGGCCTCTAATACAGGTTTGACTGTACTTAACACTGTCTACTGGTAGGCGTTAAGTAGTCAAAACCCCTTTCAGACATTTACAGGTAATTTTCTGTTATGGTGCACATGATAAACATAAGTTGATTACACAATCAACTGGATAAGTTTTAACTCATCCAAAATATTACTAAGCTTGTAAACCTTAATGAATGTCTCTGTTTGAAGTTGTTTGTCTTAGTGACCTTTACTCCATAAATATGGCACAGCTGTACATGTAAGTGTATGAGTGATTATAAAATTTAAAACAAATAACATTTAAATAATGTTTGGATAGAGTTCCTTTCATTCTGCCACCCATCAATTTACAGTAAAGTCGTGTTTAATGACCCTTGATAACTTTGCCACCTTGCTTACTGACACACTATTTTTGGAGTTCCAAAATGGATTTCTTTTATGTTTTGTCTTTACAAGTTCCACATAATTTATGACCAAAATTTTTTATAAAGCTAATACATTTTTTGCAATATCCCTTTATAAAGCTTATGTTTGAATAAATGGTGGCAATAAATCATGATTTTACTATACAAGTAAAGGTTTTAAAAAGTTATTTTTGAAAGAAATGTTCAAAATAAACTTTATCCAGTCATTTTAAGCCTTTTCAGACAAAACTGATTATGCCATGTAGTAGAGTGTACAAATGGAGAACTCATTCATAAAATCTACGAAAATGAAGATAAAACTTAGTTATCAAAATACTAAAAATCCCTTAAATCACACACTCTATAACCACAAAAATTCTTCATTTTAGGGGAACTGTTCCTTTTTCACCCTGTTTGTATAAGTTTAACATTTAAAATAATGTTTCCAGAAAATCAACACATATCCCAATCCAACTAATTGCAACATCTTGAAAATCTACAAGATATTGTCTCATACACTCATCTCCATCAACGTAAAATATTTGTCCATCTTAATTAATACATGTATACACGTGAACAACAAAAAACGTCTAACTTTTTTGATATATCAAAAGTCCTTTGCAACAGTCATTCATTCTACAAATTCACTTTCAAACAACATGAAACATTCTGGCATTACTACAAAGCTACAGGTACATAAACAGGCAGTGTAGCGATACACTTGCCTAAATTTCAAACCCTGATTGAAAATGATCACGAATCAGGATACAAGTTTGACGAAACTAAACTTGAACAAGGATGAAACTTAACTATTTTGAGTGTGGGCCCAGCTTACTTCAGAAAAGAAGTTGTAATAGCAATAAATAGCTAAAATGTGTAAAAATCTACAGGCCCAAGACTGATTTTTAGATTACTGGGCCACTGCTAATCTTAATTCCTGTTGATCTAGTTCATGTTTGGCCATCCTAAGCCTTGTTGGTAAGTTGGAGAACTTTCTGTAAAACTTAACGATGCCGACACAAGACACCAAAATTTTAGGGTTAGATAAAAATGAAAATCATCTGGATAAAATTGTCTACATTAAGAATGATAAAGGTGATGTTGTTTTGTAGCCAATGAACTGCCATTTTCTCTCAATCGACGCACCAACACCTGATAATTCCCGTTTAAACAACATCGGTAACTTGTCAAGAAGATCTTCCAGTTCACTGGTTCTGCTATGGAGGCCCAGTTGTGACAAATACGACCAAATATAATCAACACTAGCTCCTGTTGGATGCACATGTAGGAAACATGAAATTAAACCTACAAATGAAAAAATAAAAATAAATTTAAAACAAATAGTTTTGAAACAAAAATATCAATAAACAGTTTGCCAGATCAAGGAAGCTAACTTCGGCAGGATTGGCTATAATTTTTTGAATATACATTTGCATGTACATGTATATGTATTATAAAAAGTTTTCAAAGGAATCTCAAATTGCAGCTAACTAAAATTTACATGAGTTTATAACCTTAGCATAGGTTGTCATTGTCACAAGAATCACAAATTCTGACGATCACGGGTTGACAAATAACATATGTGCATAATTTCAATAAAAATTGGAATATGTATAACTGAATAAACTACATAATGTAATTGAAAAAAATTCTAATTCTGGAAATCACAATAATTCTCAATAATAATGCAAAATATATAAATCAAACTAATAATTGCAGGTGCACTGGTTGTCATTACAAGTAACATCTGCGCATACAATGTAATTTCGGAAAAATAGGATCATGCATAAGTGAATAAACTTATGGATAGATGGACAGATGGACAAGATAATTCCCAATTTAATGAAACCCTGTTTGACTTTCAGATATTAATTTCTCAGGAACATTTTTTAATCTTTCTGCAATACATCCAGATGAAAGGAAAGAAATTCATCAAGCTATTCGTTAACAGTTCAAGTCATACCTACCTATTAATTTAGCCTGTTTTTCTGTCATTGTTAGTCCGGTACTACTGCTGACTAGTGGTATCTCTAGACCTGGTATCTCCTTTGTGGGAGAATCTTTTGTTGTTGAAGTATCTGTCGTTACATCATCATCCTTCTGTAAAATATATTATACCAGGTAGATGTTTATTCATTGTTATGTCCTTCTAATGAAGGGGTTAGAAAAACATGGAATTCCAATTTTAGCTATATTTTGTTTACTTTAAGATTGTATTAAAAGAGAGCAAGGAGAGAGAGAGAGAGAGAGAGAGAGAGATCCAGTTTCTTCCACCATCTCAGAACGGTCACCGGTCACCAAATTTATCAATTTTGTATTTTGCATTCCTATGGGTAGAATAGTCAATATTGATGTGTCTGGCGGTTTCCCACGCCTTACATTTACCTGTAATACACTAAAACCTTACCTAAACGAACTGCTAATACTCGGTAGTTTCCGACACCGCTCGTAACTTTCCGGCAACCTAATTGATGACGTACATGGTGTTAAGCTGCTGAGGAAAGACACATTACCTATATATGTATCCATATATTACATGTGGGTTTGTGTGGTGTTTTGAAGGGTTTTAAAGTTTGATTTCAAGTCAAAATGATATATTTTGTGAAGTTTGGATATAATATAATCACAATGACCGATGAACATGTTTTTTCCACAAAATTCAGAACAAATTAAAGCCAGATTTACACAGTGTTTTGAATGTATTCAGATTAAATATTACGAGATAAGTCAGGGAAATGAGAGTGGTATAATCATTGAAGCCAATTCAAATTATCATGAATGAATTCACTCAAATATAGATCTATAGATTTTAAACAATTTTAATTTTCAAAATTAATTTAATGCCGTTATTCAATCAGTTCACCAATTCACACATTCAAACAGAGACGTATGTCTTGTTCAAATTAACTAATCTAATTTAACTTTAACTTATTCGATTTTCAGAATCCATCAAAAATGACAAATAACATTTACCGGGTATATCATAAAGATATACAGATATACGCACGTGTCAATTAATGTTGCATATTGTAAGGTAAACTCTGTTAATTACAGGTGGTAGATGTCAGATGTTTTTCAATGTAGCATATTGATAATCTCTTATTTACTGGTATGTGAGGGGGTGTAAATCACACTTTGAACGATATTAATTTATTGTGAATAAATGAAAGAAAGTTTCACTCGAGTTTTTAGTCCTTAGGTAGTCGAGCATAACCCCACTGGTATCACATTTTGATGACGTTCTTTTCATCCCATTAAAATTAAGCGTAATAAAGTTATTATATGAATTATTTTTCTTTTTTATTTTATCATGGAAACAGTAATGATGATGATGATTATTATTATTAAACTTACTGCAAATAAGGAATAGGAAGCTATTGAATTGAAATTGTTTTCATATTTAAGTAATACTGGGGTGAAATATTATATTTGAGAGACAATAAACAATTATTTTTAAACCTTTATTTTGATATTTTCGCTGTACAAAAAACTACAGGTCTTGGACCCAGATTCTACTCGAAAACGGGTTTTTTTTTCACCACATGGGTAAATAATAATAATAATAAAAATCTTTGATTTTAATCTAAAAAGGAATTAAAAATGGGACAATTTCTAAAACAAATATGAATTAAAATCAATTTGAGGTCATAATATAGCTGTACTAGAGAGAAGAAAAGATTTTTTTAAAAATAAAAAAACAAAAATTTGGGTTCTTTTTGTTATTCCTTATGATAAATAGATAAAAATAAATAAATAAATAAATAAATAAATAAATCAGAGATATGTAAAGATAATTAAAATGATCTTAAATATTGATAAAAATTAATGTGAACAATATTTTAAATAAAAAACGGAAATTTGGGTTCTTTTATTATTTGTTGAGATAAATAGATATACATAGAAATAAATAAATAATTAACTCAAAGAGATATATAAAGATAATTAAAATGATATTAAATATTAATGAAAATTAATATGAACAATATTTTAAATAAAAACGGAAATTTGGGTTCTGTTATTATTTGTTGTGATAAATAAATAAATAAATAAATAAATAAATAAATAAATAAAAATAAATAGATAAATAAATAAATAAATAAATAATGTAAAATTATGTTTTGTAAAAGTATTAGTAAATAGTATATCATACTTAGAGCAAACACAAATGTAGTTTTTTCTTTTTTTATTTCTTACTATTATGTTTATTTTTTATTTATTTTTTTCTGCTGAAGGAAACTGAAATACCCAATTCTAAAAAATAAATAAATATATAAAAACACTAGAAGTTATTTCCGATAAATCTGGGTAATAAATGCAGTTCACTATACAAGCTTCATTTACTAAATAGCTGGGATAACACCTTCTGCGTCACTTCCGGTTTTGTGCCCTTTTACTACCAAAGGGAGATAACACAGTTTTTCAACAGTTTCATGACTTTAATTTACGCTGTAGAAAAGGACAGGAATGTTTAAAAAATGTTATTTGTAGCTAAATCGACTTTTTATGTATAATCTTTCGGAAAATAGTACTAAAAAAAATTCGGTTTTTGGTGACCGGTGACCTTTAATATAAGTCAAAGAATCTTGACTGAGACATAAAATAATAATAAATCAATCCAATCATCTCCATTCCAAAAATTTTCAAAGGGCACAATTCTAATTAAACTGTTTTTGTATTCCATTTTCTCCGACAATACAGACTTGCTTGTTCCAAAAGGTAGATAAGAATATATTTATATAATATTCTTCGACTAGAAAAACTAAAGTTACGTGAAATTTTTAATTGCTTCTCAAAATTTTAGTGAAAATTGACTGATGTGTCAAAGTTGCAAAATCTTAGAGTCCGTCAGAAACAGTTTAACCTTTGCTAAATTGTTAAAGATGTACATGTATAAAAAAGAAGCTGGCCAGCATACCGTTTCATCTGTTTTCTCCGCTGTTTTATCGCCATCTCCTCCCGTTTCTTTGCCTTCTTTATCCTCTTTTCCTTCCTTTTCACCTTCACTCTGTGATCTTTGTCTCACTTTCAGTTTTAATTGTTTCACCTCGATTTCTCTTGCTTTTTCTATATCATTCGCTTGCTGCTTTGCGTGTATCAGTTGCTGAAATCAGAGATTATTATTTATTTAGAGAATTCAATGAAAAGTTTTTTCTTAAAAATACAATTTTTTGCTATATATTTCAAGAAAACATCCCATAAATGACATTAAAATTATTTTTCATTATTTCAAATTCTAACACTTTTATATTTTATTAAAATTGTTTTGGTCTTTTTAGAAACAAGGTAACCAATAATATTTAAAAAAAATTTTACTATTAAATTTAACTGACTGTATACTTGGAATGATGACAGAATCAACGTGTAAAAGAACCTTAATATTAAATTAGTTCTATCAGTGAAGCTGACTTACACACTATGCATAGGTTTTGTCAGAGATAAAATTATGTCCATCATCCAAAAATGTGGAAGTCTGGAAATCATAATAATTTCTGATAATCCACAAAACAAATCTGATCCTACTAATAATCACATATGCACAGGTTCTTATCAGAAGTAACATCTCTGCATTATTCAGAACGATTGGATAATGCATAGTTGAATAAACCTCTGGACAAAATATGTGTACAGATAGACAGACAAACAGACAGACAAGGGATTCCAGTATACCCGCCCACCTTAACAATGTTGCTGGGGATATAAATATCTACCTGTTGCATTCCCTGTAATGCCTGCCGTAACATTTTCATTTCTTTTTCTTTGGCGTCTAAGCTATTTGTGTTTTCCTGTTTGACCATGTCAATTTCATTCTTGTAAGCCTCTAACTGACACCGTAATGAATCATTGTCCTCTTTAAGTGTATTTACTTGCTCTGAAAAATAAATCATATCCAATTTTATTATAAATCTGAATATAAATCATCAATATTCAGTTAACGGTATAGCAAATAAATCAAATTCAGAAAACACAAAATGTTCATTTTGAAAACAGGGCTAAATTAAGAGCACAGGATTTATCTCAGTTCCATCTCTCTCTCTCTCTCCTCTCTCCTGCAATATTTGCCATTTGCCAACTATACTGGTTTCCTTCATTAAGGAAGCTTATCACCAATACACAAATCTCTCTTATGTAAGATGCACAAACTCTCACGCATTCTTTCTGAAGGAAGACTCTCTCTGCCTACCTAGGTCAGAGGGTATGCTTTGATGTCCTAAGTCCACATTCTGCCCATTCTAAAACAGGAAAATCTGAGTTCTGGGAGAAAATCGCAGACTTTCTGCAAGTGAACTGACACTATAACCTACCCCAAGAAGACTTTGAACCTAGTCAGTTGGAGGGCAATATGCTCCATATCGTCAAGGTAACACATATAAACATACCAGCATCATGTTGTGCTGCCATCATGGTGGCATAGGTATAACTCTGCTCTTCTATAGTTTTACGTTTCTTTGTTGCAGTCGCCTCAGCGTCGTCATTGTCTGACATCTCCATCTCATCTTCTACGCGCTCACTCAGGAATTCTTCCTGCTGTTGCTGTTTTATTTCCTAAAATCACATATGAGTACTGTAAGTTACTTTAGGGTTAAATCAATATTTTGAATCTTTAATTTAAAGAAAATTCTTTTCAACAATTACTGTCTTTTTTCTATCAAAAATAATAGATGAACACAATTTTTTTTATTAAAATATGATTTGAAAATACAATTCATTTTGTTAAAATTTAATTTTTTATGATTGTGACTAATTTATCATTTATTTTAAGGTAATTTTTTCTTAAATTTGAAGTGAGGTAGAGTAATAAGGAAGCCGTCTATATTTTTAACTTGAATATTCTTTCAACAATTATTGATCATTTTTCCCCTATAAAATATCCTTGAAAATACAGTATATCAAAATTATTTTTTACACAGAATCTTTTTTTGATATTCAGAAAAGGATTTATCATCATTTATTCTATAAGAAAGAGTTTCGAATTAAAACTTTATAACATTTTTATAAACTGGAAAAACTGGATGAAAAAAAATGAAATAACAATTGTACAAATTGCAAGATAATCCATTGAAATCTGGAAAAAAGAATGTTAACAAAATACAAATGCATTCAGCTGAAAAGCAATATAAAATATTAGACAAAACCAGTGTGTCCTCTCCAAACATGTTAATCTGAATTCGCTCTTTTGTAGTGCTACTTCTGTATAACTGTCCGAGAACTGCTGATAGCTAACATATCTGTTTATACTTACCATCATAGTCTTACCATAGTATATACTCTTAAGGCTACATAAATAAAATTTTCAATTTTAAATAATCCAGAAATGGCAGAACCACCATTCTTTTCAATTGCTGAGTTTAGTGGACCTTAGCTTTTTAACATCTCTAATTTACTGATTAGATTATCTGGACATCTGCATCCGATAGGTATTATTGATACATTCCAGATTCCACTGTACAATTTTACCTGTCCGTTTTCCAAAACCTTTTATTCTGCTGTTGTGTTCCAAGTTGAGTTTTTCACAAATTCATTTCACATGGATTGCTATTCATGTATATGCCAGTGCATTACTATTTTTTTCTGATATCTTAGTTTTCAAACAATTTGTTTTAAAGACATGTAGCTACATCTACATCATCCAATAGGTGTAGTTACAGCTACATGTAGTTACAACGAACACCAGAGATGCCAGCTCCAAGCCTTTAGTTAGTAAATATATGTATTTTCTAAATAAAATTTTAATCTGAATCTAAATATTCCAAAATGCCATCCATCTTTTTGTGGACGAAATAATATCAATTTTTTAGAACTCAAATAATTACCTTTTCCAAAATATCAACAGAAACCTTAAATTACCTTTTCCAAATATTCCGCAAAACTTTAAATTACCGTATTAAAATATTCTGCAAAACCATAAATTACCATTTCCAAATATTCAGAGAAACATTAAATTACCTTTTTCAAATATTCAGAGAAACCTTAAAGATTACCATTTCCAAATACTCAGAGAAAACTTAAAGATTACCTTTTCCAAATATTAAGAGAAACCTTAAAGATTACCATTTCCAAATATTCAGAGACACCTTAACTTACCTTTTTTAAACACTAGAGAAACCTTATAAAGTTACCTTTTCCAAAATATCCAGAAGCCTCAAATAACCTTTTCCAAAACATCCAATAAACCTTAAAATACCTTTTTCAAATATTTCGAGAAACCTTAAATTATTTTTATCAAAATATTCAGAGAAACCTTAAATTACCTTTTTCTAATTATTCCGAGAAACATTTAATTACCCATTTTCCATATATTCTTGATACATTAACCCTGAAACGTAAAATGACCTTTTCTGAAATATATACACCATATGGTAAATACCACTGAACATTAATGCAGAATTTGAACCTAGGTAAATTGTAACTTTTGATCTTTGGCAAGCTGGCATCTCTAGTTGTGTTTTTACCTGTGACTTGCTGACCTACCTGCGTCTGTTTATTCCATAACTCAAGGTTTTTACGCTGTGGCTTAGAGAAATGATCCCAATTCCTCTGCTTAAGAGCACTACCAAATACTCGCTCAATCTGATCAACTTTAATAATAATAAAATAATAATATATGATAAGTACTGTACTAGGAATTACCTAACATGAAGTCCATCGCATGTATTGTTCAAATGTCTAAGACGACCCTTAAAGAAAAACCTTATTTTTTTACCAAGAGTTACCTAACATGAAGTCCATTGCATGTGTTATGTTCATTCGTCACAGGTGAGCCTTAAAGAAGAACCTTATTTTTGTACCAAGAGTTACCATTCGTCACAGGTGAGCCTTAAAGAAGAACCTTATTTTTGTACCAAGAGTTACCCAACATATTTCCCATTGGTCACACGATCCGTAAAGAAGGGGATGTTTAAAGAGCCTTATTTCCATACCAAGAGTTACCTAACATGATGTCCATTGCCTATTGTTTTCATTCGTCACATGTGCCCTTTAAAGAAGAACCTTATTTTTGTACCAAAAGTTACCTAACATGATCTCTGTTGCATGTTATTTGTTCACTGATCACTAAAAGAAGGGTATGACTAAAATCTATACTAGGAGTTACCTAACATATGTCCACTGCACATGTTGTGTACTTTGGTCACTGGTGACCCTTCAATAAGGGTATGACTAAAAAGTTTTATTCTGTCATCAAGATTTTTAGTAAAAAATTAATTCTATTATAACTTTCTGTGATCAAACTGACTGACTGTATAATGGTTTGGGCAGCTCAGTAAATGAAGTGTAGGAGGTGCCTTGTTCCTACCCTAGACTTTTTCTACCTCTTGATTTAACTAAGTAGTAATATTTGTTTTATAGACAAAATATCAACAAGAAAATGAAGCCAAATTTTAACCTTACAATTCTTTAAAGAAAACTTACCTGCCTGGCACTCAAAATTGAATAGTAACTGTGTTATTGCATGACTTAATCATAAAATATGATAAGAAACTGGGCTCTATACGTAGAAAGTAGACAGAAAGGTCACAAGGAAATGGTTAATTAATTAAATATGGTAAAACTGTTTATTAAAGGGAGTTGAGTGCCCCAGTCAAGAATATTTCACTTATAAATAAAGCTTATCAAACCCAGTTCTATCATAAACCCTAAACTACAATATTTATTGGTCTTGAATAACAAAGGAAAATGTGTAAACTGGACTATATTATCAAAATAAATGTTGCAAACTTGCATATATATTATACTTTACCATCATTTTTATATTTATGAATTTAAACTACTGTTCTTAAGTCCAATTATGTTTTGCTAACTGCACTTTTCATATTTATAAACACCACTTTTTCAATGAGGGTCACTTCCATAACAATGATATCGCCTAACATTTGTGCAGAATAATTAATTCTACTGTAATTGGAATTGTATCAATTAAAATTTTCCAGTAATAAAAATTTATTCCAAAACTATTGATGAAAGTGGTTTTTTTCTGCAGAAATGTTATTGAGCATTGAATACATGGTATACTGGCTTGTACTGATTAATCATATACTTTAATACTGGTAGTTACAATTTTGATAACTTTCTGGTCTAAACATCAAACTTTGTGAATGTGGTTGTTCCAATAAATTCATGATTTAAATGACATTCAAATTAGAGTCAAGTTATCTGCATGTAAATCTGAATATTTCATGACACAATTGATGATGATGATGATGATGATGATGATGATGATGATGATGATGATGACGAGGACAATATTTTGTTTAGACAGTTTCTACTATACTAAATTTCCTCTCCTGTGACTGTCAAAGTACTCACTGTTTTTTATTACTTTATTTTTCACCTTTTCACTGTTGTTTGTCACTGAAGTCTCCATTAAAACTGGAAGCAATAATGCTTGTCAAATACCAGTTCAATGTACTGTCCTAGGGCCTGGGTACCAGAGATTTCATTGCAGGTACAATAAAATCAAGTTTAGCTCATGACTTTCAAATATTATATAAAGACTTGCATTGTAAAATTTAAGAGCGTAAAAAATAAATGTATGGCTTTTATAAGGAAATTTTATGCATTTTTCTGGATGTTCACCTGTTTATCAGTTACATGTATATATCACTTCCTTTAGGTAATCATTGCTGCCTTTTTCAGTCAAGAGAGTGAATGTAGAGTAATAGAGTTTTGCTCCCCAGTTCAGATGCTGTACCTTAAGTGGAGGCATTCTCAGTTGGAGGAGGAAACCCAGTAACCAGTAAAAAAAATCAGCAATTGGGGCAATTGAGTCAACAAATTTTCTGACCCTTGAATTTGCCCAAGAGTAGTTCACAACTCCTCTGAAATTCCAACATGTTTGAACATAAAATTCTTCAATATTTTCTATAGCAGAGTTTTATTTAGAAAAATAAGCAATTCTACCAAAAATTACCAATATGGACTGATCCACACTGTTACTTTAAAAACTTCAAGTGGGGACCAGTAATTTCAACAGCTATTGACTCAATGGACCAGTGGAAATCTTGAGGACATCAAAATTTTCCAGAGAAATAGTAAATGTAAATTATAAAGTTTCATTGACCCATGACTAGTTCACTTATAAAAGCCATACATTACATTACTGCTGTAAAGACCTAGTTTTCCTCGCATGACAAAAGACTCAAGAATAAACTTACATTGGTGTAAAATCCCCTGGAATATCTGTTTAAATCTCTCTTTAGTTTTCTGTAGTTCTTCTTCTTGTTGTTGTTTTTCACTTAACAATCGTCTGACGTGGGAATTTAAAGACTGAAGTATGCTGTAAAACACATTCACGTTACGTTTGGTCAGATCCCCGCGTTCCAGCCATGTCATAATTAAACTGGATGTCTTTAGAAAGTCATCATCATCTAAAAAAATCAAATAATCATAATATACATAACATGTAAAAAATAAAATATTAATAGGTTCTTCAATGTTTACCAAATATAACAAAGATCTCAAAAAAGAGTTAGACATAAAACAAAACAAACTAGAACTGTCTCTTGAGAGCCAAATACCCCCACCCCCAACATTTTATGTTTTCCAGTGACCTTGACTTTTCTGAAATGACCTTGATTGAAGGTCATGACACACCTTTGGACCATGAAGATTATTCATGTGAAGTTTGATGAGAGTCATCCGAAGCATTAATAAGATATGGCCCAGATACATTTTTACACAGACAGACAGATGGACAGATAGACATGGTGATTCCTAAATACCCTCCTAAACTAGTTTGCAGGGGGTAAAACTCACTTAGTAGTACACAAGACATGTGTTCTTAACTCATTTTTTCTTCACTTATTTTCTCAGTTTAAATTCCGGTTTTCAAGTGTTTGCAATTAGATAGC
Source organism: Anadara kagoshimensis (assembly GCA_021292105.1). Lineage (NCBI taxonomy): Eukaryota > Metazoa > Mollusca > Bivalvia > Arcoida > Arcidae > Anadara > Anadara kagoshimensis. Next base: position 34,853,541 of record CM037869.1, read on the forward strand.
ATTTTGCTTGGGGAAAATCTTGATACAAGTTGGTGTAGTTCATGAGATAGTATAAATGTGTACAAAAAAAACAATGACACTTTTTATACTGCTGAGACACTGGCCTTATTGATAAGGCAAATCATACAAACACATGGTTCTGAAAGACATTTGGTATCTAATTTTAAGGACTTTTTAGGGTTTTATTAGCAAATTTTAGGCCAATCTAGTCAGCCAAAACATGACCAAGGGCCAAAGAATCCTGCATATCCTCAGCAGGGGTCAAACTCAATACAATCAGACCTATAGCTTGTTAAAAACTAACTGTCCATGATGGCCTTGGACAAATACAAAATACATAAGTTTCTGGAGTTAAAAGGCAAAATATCTTACTTTTAAGTTTTTCCATGACAACCTGGGCCTCATGATCGTTATAGTGTACAACAGGTGGTGGACTAGGTGGGCGGAGTCTCTCTTCCTCCATCATCTGCTGATGTCGTAATTCTCTCATCAACATTCTCTGTTTACACTCAAACTCGTACTGGTCATCTCGAGCCATGGCGTAATCCACGTGAAGACGTCCAGTGTTTGGTTTGTCATCTTTATCTTCAAGTTTCATACGGTAACCTGCAAAGACAACATAAAGGTTTCAATTTTTGCGGTGTCAGTAGACAACTTTACCAAAAAAATTTACTACCCCAAGGATTTTTTTTATTTGAATCTGCTTGTAGATTTCAAAAGTAACAGGAATAGCAAGTTTTTACCATCTTAAAACCAGTGACTTAAAACTGTCTTAAGACCAGCGAGTCCATGGACACAGTCACACTTAAATCCGAGAAAACTTCAATCCACTTACCAGAAATAAATATAGCTCTGTCAACACTATCTTCCATCTCGTATCTAATATGAGCAAAATTCTTCTTTCCTTTTCTCAAGCTACAAATGTTTCCAAAGTGTTCAAATATCTCAACAATCATATTCTCTTCCACATTCTCTGGTAACCCTCCCACAAAAATTGTACGACATCCTGGTGGACGTTCCCGAGTTGTTGGCGGTGGAGCACCTGAAAAAATACAAGTCAATTTTGTAAATAAAGAAAAATAGAGAAATTTCATCATTCCATTTCATTTTTCTTAAATCACAAGAACAGCAAAACAATAAAAGAAAACTATTTTTAACCCTGACTAGTTCCACTTGCAACACCTTGCAAAGAGAAATTAAAATTTCAGAGTGCCAAGTGATTTTTTTACTTCCAATGTGCAATGAACTGCTTAGATATTCCATCAGAAGTCTACTAAAGAATGAAAATAAGTTGGAAACAGTTTTTATAATACTGTATAACCTGCTGTAATGAGCTTCTTCTGTTTCTTCTATTATCAAAATACCACACCAATGACGTTTAACATTATTTAGTTACCATGGTAACATATACTAACCTGGCGGAGGTGGATAAAGAACGCTAGATTTTAAATGAATGATTTCCTTTGCCATTATTGCCATGTCTGGACCTCCCATGCCTCCCATTGGGCCCATTCCTGGTCCTCCTGGACCACCTGGGGCCATCTGACCCATAGGTCCCCAACTTCCAAACTGAAAGAAGAAAAGTATTACATTCATTCGCCGTTCAATTTAGTTAAATACAAGCTGCAAGTCCAAAACATAGTATACCATTATACTAGATAATCTCTTAAAGATAAATGTTTTAATTGATCACTTCTGTTAAATTCAATTTGATTTTCCATTCAACCTAGGATCAATAGGGGGGGGGGCATTTTTCAAAAACTTTCCTTTAAAACATAACAACATCAATATTTTTGCATTTATGTAATGTTACCTGTGGCACACACTAAGGCTTTAACAATGGTGTCATAAAGAAATAGAAATGATGTCAAGAAGTTAATTCTGAAAAATTTATAGGGCTAATTTCGATTTTAACAATGTTTCCATGGTTACATGTTTATTCTATAATTAACATACCTGATTAAACATCATGGGATTCATCATCATATTGGGATCTCCCATCATAGGACCTGACATCATGTTTCCCATGTTGCCACCCATATTTCCCATGTTTCCACCACTAAATCCCATGTTACCCATGTTGCCATAGAAACCCTGATTAGCCATCATATTTCCACTCATCATCATATTGTTCCCTCCACTTCCACCATCTGAACTGCTTACTACAGAATCTAAAATATAATCAGGTTGAACTCTTAACTATCCAAGGCCAAATTTCCATAACTCATACAAATATAGTTTTTTAATGTATTTTTTCACAAATTTGCTAAATTGGTTACTTTCTAAATTTTTTAGGAATTGGTAGCCAATGGTGACCATGGATGGAAACACACTGGAAGTCTAAGATCTACCTCTTTTAAATCCTTAAGACTTCTAACTTAATGGTAGAATCAAGTTTGTTAAACTTCTGTTTCTACCAGTAAAATTAATAAGATGAATATCACTGCACAATCTCAAAAATCAAAAAGGTGACAAAAGCCTTAAACTTTTCATCATATTAGTCATGCAAAATCAAGCATCTCTGAATGACTAATACAACTGTGATTAAGTCATCTGTGTTCATCAATTTTTATCGCTTCTACATTTTGTAAGTAAGAAGTGGTTCTGTCTTAATGATATCAGATGCAAACAGTAAGCCAATATAGAACAAGTAAATCAGTTAATTAAGATCCTCCACTGCAGGTTCTTTTTGTGATTTGCACCAATGTTCAAAGGGTCATCACAAAATGAGCAAACCAAATCAGGTGAACGATATACAAATCTCCTATCAATGTTGATGCTTTACACCAAGTTTTGTGAAATCGTACTTCATGGTTTTAAAGAAATACTCTGGACAAGAAGTGTCTGGGCAGAGGGAGGAATGATGGATGGAAGGAAAGAAGTTTGAAAGGTAGGAGATAAAAATATTAACCAGAAATATTACAAAGAAAAGAGAAGCATCATAATTAAAGTATATTATAATATTTAAAGACTATATACCTTTCATTGAATTCATTCTATCACCACTGTTATCACCCATTACAGGCATGGGTGGTTTCCCTTTGTTGGGGTTAAATTGCAATGGCTGGTTATTCATCATTGGGTCCATCTGTCCTTGGTTACCACCAGGCATCTGTGGGCCAATCATATTCATACCTTTAAATAACAAGCATATACAATTTATCAGTTGGGGTCCATAGTTGTTGAGTGGTCTAAAGTGCACATTTACAAAGCACAGTGCCTCTTTTAGCCTAAATTCAAATCCCACTTAGAAACACCTTAATGAAAGAAATCTCTTCAGTTTGCTTACCAATGGTTGATAGTTTCTTTAGGGTACTCAGAATAATCACACAAATATATAACTTTGAAGCATGTTTCATCAATTTATGGCCATTTCTGGACATATTTTTTAGAGTATTCCTGTAGAAAGTTTGAGTACAACAAAAATAAACTTTGCTGAACGATTAATTACATGAAAACATCAAAGTTTGTTCTAGATTGCTATTTATATTTTAATGGAGTAAAAAAAATGCAGGAAATGGGAGTAAATTATATTTTATAATAAAATTTGTCATCGTCAACACATTTAAATGCACAAAGAACAAAGCCATATAATTAATTTTGTAATAAAATCTTTTAAGATTGTTTTACATTTACAGAAAAGGTTAAAAAATTTAAAAAATGGAAAATTAATTACCTTGACTCATAGTTCAACTATTTCTTATTCGATTACAACAGATTTTCAATCTGAAAAAAGGTAATAAATTACATAAGTTAACATAGACATGATATATATATTGATTGATTCTATTCTTCTCTTCAAATTTTCATTTATATTTTAAAAAGAATTTAATATGAATGTGCAGATAATTGTATAAGTTTTTCATTTCTTTTTTTTTTTTTTTTATTTCGACACCCGAATGACACTGTCAGCATTTGTGGGCCCTGGGTTGAAGTCTAACTGCTGTCCAATTAATCTGCTGCTATATTGTTCCTTATTCTTGTCATCCATGTTCATAAATGCTGAATGGACCAAAAAATTTATTTTGATGTTTTTTTCTTGAAAATTATAGATAAAATTTTATGAAGTCTAAAATGACAGGAGAATGCAGTGTTGCAACCGCTATTGAAATAACGACCACTATTGAAATAATTATTTCAATAGCGGTTGAGAATGCACTGAAATAACGACCACTATTGAAATAATTTCAATAGCGGTTGGGGATGCACTGAAATCACGACCACTATTGAAATTGGAATAATTATTTCAATAGCGGTTGTATCTGCACTGAAGTAACGACCTCTTTTGAAATAATTATTTCAATAGCGGTTGAGGATGCACTGAAATAACGACCTCTATTGAAATTGGAATAATTATTTCAATAGCGGTTGTATCTGCACTGAAGTAACGACCTCTTTTGAAATAATTATTTCAATAGCGATTGAGAATGCACTGAAATAACGACCTCTATTGAAATAATTATTTCAATAGCGGTTGAGAATGCACTGAAATAACGACCTCTATTATTTCAATAGCGGTTCGGAATGCACTGAAATAACGACCACTATAAAAATTATTTCAATAGCGGTTGAGAATGCACTGAAATAACGACCACTATCGAAATTGGAATAATTATTTCAATAGCGGATGTATCTGCACTGAAATAACGACCTATATTGAAATAATTATTAGTCCCCTATCGGTGAAACCGAAAGGGGATTATAGTGATAGTCGATGTCCGTCTGTCAGTCTGTCGGTCTGTCAGTCTGTCCGGGCTTGTATCCGAAACTCCTACCAAACTACTGAAGGGATTTCACTCAAACTTTACAGAATCGATCATCAGGATGTCCTTTTATGCATATGCAACAAGCTAATGTATAAACTTACCAGTATATACTATACATTAGAAAACAGAGGTAAATTACGACTGTTCCTCAACAAATACCTCTTATAACTTTTGTTTTTGGTATGGTAAAATATATTACTATTAATTAACGAATAAGATCATATTCACTGGTTGTGCAGTGATAAACATAATCGTCATCGCAAATATATTCAATAGGCGGTTAAGTTATTCGTGTAGAAAAAGTTCTTAAGACATTATTATTTCAATAGTGGTCGTGATTTCAGTTCTCAACCGCTATTGAAATAATTTCAATAGTGGTCGTTATTTCAGTGCATTCTCAACCGCTTATGAAATAATAGAGGTCGTTATTTCAGTGCATTCTCAACCGCTATTGAAATAATTATTTCAATAGTGGTCGTTATTTTAGTGCATTCTCAACCACTATTGAAATAATTATTTCAATAGTGGTCGTTATTTCAGTGCATTCTCAACCACTATTGAAATAATTATTTCAATAGTGGTCGTTATTTCAGTGCAGATTCAACCGCTATTGAAATAATTATTCCAATTTCAATAGTGGTCATTATTTCAGTGCATTCTCAACCGCTATTGAAATTATTTCAATAGTGGTCATTATTTCAGTGCATTCTCAACCGCTATTGAAATATTATTTCAATAGTGGTCGTTATTTCAATAGCGGTTGTAACAATGCAGTTTTACAACATCAAATGGACATTTTATATATCATTCTTTAGCGGAATATATGTAGAAAAGAATGGTATATGTTGTGTTTTTGAATTCCCAAGCCTTACGTAAAAAAACCAATAAAAAACCAAGGGGGTCAACGTTTTGGATAGCTTGAAGATGGATACCTCATGTTTTGTGTAAGTGTAGAGTGTTATTTTTTTAATATCAGAAACAAGTGCCTGTGCTTTATACCTTGACAAAATGGCCTACTGTTTGACTGTAGTAAGGCCTTAGTATGCCATATTTAATATTACACGAATGCCAAAAATACTGATGTTATCAGTCTCCTCTGAAAAATCCTAGATTGGACAATGCCATTATGCAATTTTTACTCAAGTTCACTGCAAAAATTATGGAGTTGGCACTGTTGCTCATTTAAAATTGTCTCCCCTTTGCATGATTTTTTTTCTCCAGTGAATCGATATCAAATAAGAAACTGTATGCAATGATTATTTTCTTTACAAAAAAATTTGCCATTGTTATTTTTATGTTATTAGATAATGTATCAAAAGAAAATATACCATGTGAATCTGTAAATTTTAGCGACAACGTATGATTGACGCTGCAACGCACCTGCACATGTCCTTGACCTTTTAAGTAAAGTTACTCCTTAAGTTTCGAACCCAATAGAGAATTTTTTATGTTTTTCTCTTAAATATGCATTGAAACATATTTCTTACAGCTTTCATAATTTGATATAATTTATTTAGATTTATTATCAATTGTATCTATGTAATTATTGAAATATTCAGATGCCATGAAATACGACATTACGAACTGTCACCGACAAACTGTTTTGGTTGAAAGATTTGTCAACGTGTTTGGTGTTTTGATAACAACCCACTGCAACATGTCTTGTAAGACTAGTGGCATAAAGCAAGAACTTGGTAAGATTTGTACCGTATTATGCATAACTTGTTGTTGTTGTTGTTGTTGTTGTTGTTGTTATCCTAAATCTCCTTCTTCGCGAGAAAATGGACTCTATGGAATTTGGAATAACACTTTGTACTTTATTAACATAACTTAAAATGTGTAGTTGAATCGATAACACGTGCTTTAACATCTTTCCTATGCTAGTTTTCAGACCAGACAAACACGAAGTTGTAAATAAATAAAACAGTAACTGTTATGCATGATGCAGTGCCAGTGTATCAACATCCACCTTGTCGACATACCACTAGAATACGAATTTGGAGACCTAAAAGAGACTGTGTTACCAGATTCCTTAGTCGTACCGAATCCGCACATACTAGCATTTATAACAGTAGACATGAAATTCATTGCTCCGAACGGCTTTTTTATGATACTGATGTTGCCGTTTCGGAGACCTGAAAGTCATGGCTCCGAACGCCTTTTTATGATACTGATTTTGCCGTTTCTGAAACGGCAACATCAGTATCATAAAAAATCCGTCCAGAGCCATGAATTTCAGGTCTATTGTAACATCAGCAACATATAAAGTTGAGAGTTGAGTAATGAAGTTAACGTCCCAGTTAAGAATATTTCACTTATATCGAGACATCGCCAGGTATAGGTGAAGGTGCAGAAATTTTACCTGTGCATTGTGCTGTCGACATTATATTACAGCAGGGTTCTTTTACATGGGACCTCATTTATTTTAAAATTCCTTCAGAAAGAACTGTGACTTTCATTTTGTAATGCCGAATACTTGGCTAAACAACAGTCACTACCCACCTTTAAGTCTTGTTCAGACTTTGTCGGGGTTTGAGCCCACAACCTCCAACATACTGAGTGAGCACTCTACCAACTGAGCTACAACAGTGTTTATCAGCAATATATAACAGAGAGATATAAGAACAGGAACATTTTCAAAAACTTTCCTCTTTCTTCTTTTTACATAATTATTTTTGCATTCATGAAATGTTATATATTGTCCTTCAAAGCCTGAAATTTGGCATTGATCGGCCCATGCCCTTTTCTAGAATGAACACTAGGAAACTGGTCATTAGCCAGCTTGCACACAGGTTGTTATTCAAATGTAAATGAGATAGGTCCTTTGATCGGTTGCAGGTAAATTAGTTATTGCATAATCATATGCCAGCAGAGTTTTTTAAGTAGCTAGCCAGTTACACAAAATATTTTGAAGTAGTCGCACTCCACTTGGTTTAAAATTAAAATTAAAATGCAATTTATTGCTCAACACATATATACAGGTTATTACAATTAACATAAATACAAAAGACATGACAAATAATAGTTCATACAACAGTAGTAAATGTATTTAGTGCAACATCTCTAGGGTTTAAGACATGAAAATATTAATTACAACTGATTTAAATGTTAAATTATCAAGTTCAACTAGTAAAAGTAGAAAGATAAACTTAGTGATCATTGGGTACTACAGTATATTCTTGAAATTTCTTTTATTGATTGTATGGGGTTAACCATTCTTCTCCAGTCAAAAATTTTCTTGATGTCAGGATGTCACCAGCTATAAGTAAAGTGGCAGAAATGTTTACCTTTGCTGTCCATTCAGGGCAATGTGTAGGGAGGGTTCTTTAACGTGCCACACCTACACTGACTTGGGCCATCCAGCGGTTTCAATAGAAGCCAGCAACCAGTAAAACCTGTCGTCTACTTTGGTATTTCTACACTATGTCTGGTGCCTACTTTCATTCATCAGTATTACATTTATATAGAGTTACAACTGAATTTGCTGTCTACTCCAGAAAACTTGTCGTCTACTTTAAACTCTGTTGAAAGTGCTGGGCATCAGTATTCAATGAACTTCATTCTTGTTTTCAAATCTCCATATTATATAATTGTTAAGACAAGTATGCAAGTTATGTAAAACTGTAACAATGTTTCCTTTATAGTTTCCTTGCTATTTACAAATTTAAGATAAATTACTTGATATTCACTTCCTGATAACACAATTTATTGTTGTTAAATCACAAAAACTGATAGAGGATTGCAGGAAGAAATTTTGTGATTGGAGTATGTTGATTGATTGAATGGGGTTTTACATCCCAGTCAAGAATATTACAGTTATATCAAGATGTCACCAGCTATAGGTGAAATGGCAGCAATTTTGACATTTGCAGTGCACTGAGAACAATTTGCAGGAAGGGTTCTTTAACGTGCATGTCTGAGTACTTGGCAAAAGAACAACCACTACCTAATTTCTAGTTTTGGTCAGACTCCAAGTTCAAACCCACAGTCTCCCATGTACGAAGCCAGCACTCTACCAACTGAGCTATCGAGGTAGATCTTGGTAAAAACTTGCATTTAAAGACATGTGTAATTGCATTTATTTTTTTTGCTATTTTAGTCTTTCCATTAAAATGTGCTGTACAGACCTATGCATGGGGGAAACTTGGATTGCACAGTAAAGTGGCATCACTAAATCAGAGTGGAGATCCAAAGTTTGCTGTTAAAGAGGAAACACCATATGCAGAGGTATAATTACATGTACTGTATAATATAGTGTTATTGTGTTCTTGGTTATCTAATTAGGTTCTGAAGCTTACAGGTGTTCGAAATTTCAGAGGTACATGACCTATTGATTTTACATTGGAGTAAGTGAGTAATGGTGTTTAACTTCCCAGTCAAGAATATTTCACTTATATCGAGACGTCGCCAGCTATAGGCGAATGTGCAGAAATTTTGCCTGTGCATTGCGCTTATAGCATTATACAGCAGGGTTCTTTAGCGTGCCAAGCCCACCGTGACAAGGGACCTCGTTTATTTTAAGTTCCCATCCCAAAGAACCATGACTCTCATTTTGCAATGCCGAGTGCTTGGCAAAAGAACAGTCACTACCCACTTTCAAGTCTTGGGTCAGACCCGGCCGGGGTTCGAACCCACGACCTTCCACTTACGGAGCGAGCACTCTACCAACTAAGCTACCGCAGTGGTATTTTACATGGGGGCTCTTGATTTTTAAACTGTAAAAGTCTGATAAACCTGCAGTCTTTATGATAACATAATTGCATAAGGCCTTTCATTGATGATATTTGTCTTTCCAAACTTTATGTGGGACCAGCCCTAAATAAGGCAAAATGTCCTGGACCCTTATTACAAAACATAAGGCTAATCTTTATGTTAGCAGCAAACAGCACTTGGGACAGATCCTAGTATGAGAAAGATTTTCAGTTCGCTGTACAAAGGTTCAGGTTTTGTTTTCTCTCAGTAGATTTTCAGTTCGCTTGCCAAAGGTCCAGGTTTGGTTTTCTTCCGGTAGATTTTCAGTTCCCTCTCCAAAGGTCCAGGTTTGGTTTTCTCCCGGTATTGTAGTTTCCTCCTCTACCAGAGACTCCAGTTTCCTCCACCATCCCAGAACTGACCATCCCAATATAAGCTAAAATATTTTAATAGGACATAATTATCTTCTTCATCTTTATCTTCTTGCTCAGTCTGTTTCATTCGCTTCTAGTTGTAAGCGTCCTCTGTAGCGGCCATGCATGGCCTACTCTTTTTCGAACTCTACAGAGGTGTGCACTGAGACACGGGACCTCAGTTTTGATTCTCATCCAAAAGACTATTCTGGTAATGAGATTTTTACGGCTCTAGTTTAGGCAGGAGATGAAAATCATCTCAGAAAATTTCCAAGTAAAGTCCTGAGTGAGGTTTTGAATCCACGACCCTTGACTTCGGAAGCCAAGTGACAATACCACTCGGCCATGTCCGCCCATAATGCACCCTTACTTCATTTGAACATAAGTGCAAATCACAAAAAAGAACCTGCTGGCAGGGGATCCTAATTTATTGAATTTACTTTTGACTTTCAGCTATGGATGGGGACACATCCTAATGGTCCATCTAGAATATATGACAGTGATGGTAACTGTGAAACCACTCTGGAGGCATGGTTAAAGGAAAATAAAGATCAACTAGGGTCAAAGGTCAACGAACTGTTTAAAGGGGCTTTACCATATTTGTTCAAAGTTTTGTCTGTGAATACTGCATTATCCATACAAGCACATCCAAATAAGGTATAAATATAGTTATACTGTTATTCCTACCATCATAATATGTTATATAGAAAAAGCTTGAACTAATAGTTGAGTTGAGGTGTTAAACATCCCAGTCAACAATATTTCACTTATATTGAGACGTTGCCAGCTATAGGCAAAGGTGCAGAAATTTTGCCCGTGATTTACGCTGATGGCATTATACAGCAGGGTTCTTTAACATGCCATGTCTACTGTGACAAGGGACCTTATTTATTTTAAATTCCCATCCTAAAGAACCATGACTTTATTTTTGTAATGCCGAGTGCTTGGCAAAAGAACAGTCACTAACCACTTTCAAGTCTTTGGGCAGACCCGGCTAGGCATTAAATCCACAACCTTCCAATTACGAAGCTAGCACTCTTTCAGCTGAACAACTGCAGTGGTTACCACCCACTTTTACTTAGCATTTAGAAATGAATTTCACAAGATCCTTCACAACAAACTTTAAAAACTTATGTCCGGTGTCATGGCAGGCATGTTACATTGAAGAACCTTTTTACACATAACCCTGAGTGCACTGCAAAGGTAGAAATTTCTGCCACTACACCTATAGCTGGTGATGTCTAGATATAAGTGAAATATTCTTGACTGGGAAGTAAAACTGCATTCATTTAATCAATCAAGGCACTCATGGCAGCCATTTAAAAAACTAAGATTTTCTATATTCATGTACCGGTCTATTAAATTGAAGAAAATTTAAGATTTCAGAATTTTCTGTAATAGACCAGTTTTTCATTACCATTATCTGAAATGCGATTAAGTGGGGTTGACTGCAAATGATTGAATGAAATTCTTTGCACATAGATTTATTCATTTATTTCATATGTTTAAGGTGCTTGCTGAACAGTTGCACAAAGCTTCTCCTGATATTTACAAAGACGCTAATCACAAACCAGAAATGGCTATAGCTCTCACACCTTTCCATGCCATGTGTGGATTTAGACCTATAGCTGAAATTGCTAAGTTTGTACAAGGTTTGTATTACAGTGAATATCTTTAATCATGCTTACTATTTTATTAGTTGATGGCATTTTTATCTCCAGCATTTCAAAGAAATGGGGGGGGTTATTAAATTAGAGCTTACATAATCCGTCTGAAATTATTGTCTGGAATAATTCACCAAAACTATGAAGCAGTATTTTACAAAATTGGTGCAAAGCATCAACATAGATAGGAGAAATCCATATTATTAATCCGATTAAACTAATTTAATTTGCAAAACTTGCTCAAAAACATAGCACATTTTGGCATTTAATTTTGAAAAATGCCTTCATATATAATGTCCTGACTATGAAGCACTATGTCATGAAACTTGGTTCAAAGCATCAAGATTGATAGGAGATGTGCATATTATTAACCCAAGTTGGTTTTCTCATTTTCTGGGAGTTATGGACCTTTGACTAACAGTTAAATTTTCCCAAACGTATGACTGGAGCTAAAGTCTGTTTTAATATTTTGCATCTCTCTATAGTCTTAACATTTATTAAAATTTTTGCTCAAAAAAGGGGGTAACACAATTTTGCGTTAAATTTTCACAAAATTGATAATTGCCTTCAAATTATTATGTCCAGACACTTTTTGTCCAAAACTATAAATTTCTATTTCATGAAACCTCACACAAAAGCATCAAAATTAATAGGAGATATACATATCATATACCCTAGTTGGTTAGCTTATTTTCTTGGTAGTTATTGCCCTTTGAACATAAGTGCAAATCACAAAAAAAGAACCTACTGGCAAGGGATCCTAAATTAACTGAATTTACTTGTATAATTTTAATATTCAGAGATTGAACAGTTCCACAATGCCATTGGTATTAAGCATGTACCCAAGCTGATAGCGGCCAGTAGAACATATGATTTCAATTCCCAACAGGAAGCCATGAAGGATGCTTTTACAGGACTAATGATGCAAGACAAGGACGTTATTGAGAGGGAACTTGGAGAATTAGTGGAAACAGTCACTGAATTAAGTAAGCAAAGTACAGTTAATTCTCTTTATGATGACCACCATATTTGTCCCAAAGAAATTTTATACTCCAAGGTTCATGAGTTCAACATGGGGTATATCGTAATGCAGAAGGTGATTTTCTCTCAACTGCTTCAGTTTCCCCCATCACCCCAGAATTAACTGCTTTTATATAAGTAGGACCTTTGCTGTGGTTGAGAAGTCAAAAGATCAAGTGGTCTAAGTCGGTGGCTAATGGATTACAGGGATTTTAGCCACTCTAGTTTCCTTCATCAGCCCAGAAATGAACATTTTGATATAAGTAGAAGAACCTTTGCAGTAGTTGAGAAAAACAGAGTACCTAGCGAAAACTACCAACCTTCAGTAACCTGTGAGTATAAGAATGGCAAATTGAATAATTAAGATTTTTCTGTATGTTAATTTTCAGAGAATGGTGGTAATGATGTGAGTAATTATGTTGGTGATGTACTGTTAAAATTAAACAAAGAATATCCAGGTGATGTCGGCTGTTTTGCCATCTACTTCATGAACCTTATTATACTACAGCCGGGAGAAGCCATGTTTCTGGAAGCAAGTTTACCCCACGCTTATCTGTCTGGTGGTATGTACTTTAATTTTATAACCTTTATTTATTCTAACATGACCTGTGTTTTCCTTAATATGAAATATGAAGAGCGCAAGCCGTGGTACAACAAGCAATAATCCATGGCTGTTCGGTTTTAATGATGTACTCCCTTGCTTATCTTATGACATCATGCTATGTGTCACAAACAATGGTTGTTATGTAATTTTCATTCATAAATTATTTATTTCAATGAAGGAAATCCTCAACAGCCAAATGGTTTCAATGGACCTTTTTGCAAATTGATAGTAAAATTTACTTCCTATGAAAGAGTTCGCAATGTTTATTTCAATCCTGTTTTTCTCATGTTAGAATTGAAATGATCAAAGCCATCTATATATTCTTCCGCATGTGAACTCTGGCCTGTGTATTATTTGAAGATATACCATGGTAAAATGTTGATTATTTCTTAATTATACCGGTAAATGTTGATTATTTCTTAATTATACCGGTAAATGTTGATTATTTCTTAATTATACCTTTGCTCCAAAGAAGAGGGGTTATACTGGTTTACCTTTGTCTGTCCATCTATCCATTCGAAACAGAAACTTTGGTAACATTTTTCTCAGCAACTACTAATCACAGCCACTTAAAATTCAGTACGAGGTCCCATGCAACAAGTACTAATTTCAAGTCTGCCAGACATCTGCCTCCTGTTTACATACTAGTACGTAGTTTATATTTTGACATTTACAGTCAATTGTTGAAGTTAAAAGCAGGGGTATACTAAGTGATCAGTAGCTCACAGATTTCTTGTTATTTATTGAATATATCATTTCTTGTTGTGCTATGTTTCCATTCCTCATAGTGGTTACTAGATTCTGAGAAATTCTTTCAAAAAGTAACCTCTTCAGCAAATTTGTGAGGTTGAAAAAATACTTTAAAACCGACATTGTTTTCACAAAATTTGGAAATTTGGCTACTATTAATTTCTAAATTGTGAAAATACATGTATAGGATTTTGTCGAGTATATTGCCTGTTCAGACAGTGTTGTGTGAATTTTCAATTATTTCTCATTATTTTCAAATTGTGTTGAGTATGGCCTGTTCAGGTTTCAATAATTTCTCATTATTTTCAAATTGTGTTGAGTATGGCCTGTTCAGGTTTCGATAATTTCTCATTATTTTCAAATTGTGTTGAGTATGGCCTGTTCAGGTCAATTATTTCTCATTATTTTCAAATTGTGTTGAGTATGGCCTGTTCAGGTTTCAATTATTTCTCATTATTTTCAAATTGTGTTGAGTATGGCATGTTCAGGTTTCAATTATTTCTCATTATTTTCAGATTGTGTTGAGTATGGCCTGTTCAGGTTTCAATAATTTCTCATTATTTTCAAATTGTGTTGAGTATGGCCTGTTCAGGTTTCAATTATTTCTCTTTATTTTCAGATTGTGTTGAGTACCGGTATGGCCTGTCCAGGTTTCAATTACTTCTCATTATTTTCAGATTGTGTTGAGTATGGCCTGTTCAGGTTTCAATAATTTCTCATTATTTTCAGATTGTGTTGAGTATGGCCTGTTCAGGTTTCAATTATTTCTCATTATTTTCAGATTGTGTTGAGTATGGCCTGTTCAGGTTTCAATAATTTCTCATTATTTTCAGATTGTGTTGAGTATGGCCTGTTCAGGTTTCAATAATTTCTCATTATTTCCAGATTGTGTTGAGTATGGCCTGTTCAGGTTTCAATAATTTCTCATTATTTTCAGATTGTGTTGAGTATGGCCTGTTCAGGTTTCAATAATTTCTCATTATTTTCAGATTGTGTTGAGTATGGCCTGTTCAGGTTTCAATTACTTCTCATTATTTTCAGATTGTGTTGAGTATGGCCTGTTCAGGTTTCAATTACTTCTCATTATTTTCAAATTGTGTTGAGTACCGGTATGGCCTGTTCAGGTTTCAATAATTTCTCATTATTTCCAGATTGTGTTGAGTATGGCCTGTTCAGGTTTCAATAATTTCTCATTATTTCCAGATTGTGTTGAGTATGGCCTGTTCAGGTTTCAATTACTTCTCATTATTTTCAGATTGTGTTGAGTATGGCATGTTCAGGTTTCAATTATTTCTCATTATTTTCAAATTGTGTTGAGTATGGCCTGTTCAGGTTTCAATTATTTCTCATTATTTTCAAATTGTGTTGAGTATGGCCTGTTCAGGTTTCAATTACTTCTCATTATTTTCAAATTGTGTTGAGTATGGCCTGTTCAGGTTTCAATTATTTCTCATTATTTTCAGATTGTGTTGAGTATGGCCTGTTTAGGTTTCAATTATTTCTCATTATTTTCAGATTGTATGGAGTGTATGGCATGTTCAGACAATGTTGTACGAGCTGGACTTACCCCAAAGTTACGAGATGTGCACACATTATGTGAAATGTTGGACTATACAAGTAAAATGCCCATAAAGACCAGATTTAAAGGTGTCACAAGGACGGAAAATGGTGCTAACATTACAGATTTCAGACCACCAATACCAGACTTCGCTGTTACAAAATATGAGGTACGGCTACTTGTCCAGTTGCATTTCATTACTATTTTGCATAATAATATTGTAATGTATTGTTTAACCACTGCGGAAGCACTGTCGTTAGACTGCTTACTCCATAAATGGGACGTCCTGGTTCTGAACCCCGACTGGGTCTGATCCAAGACTTGAAAATGGGTAGTGACCGTTCTTTCGCCAAGACCTCAGTATTACGAAATTAAAGTAATAGTTCTTTCAGATGGGAAGTTTAAATAAATGAGGTCCCATGTCATGGTAGGTGGAACACTGCTGTATAATACCAGCAGTACAATGCAGAGGCAAAATTTATGCACCTACAGATGGTGATGTATCGATATAATCTGAACTGGTATGTTTAACATCATTATTCAACTCGTAATTGTTTTGTGTGTCATGGTAGGCATGGCACGATAAAGAACCCTGCTGTATAATGCCAGCAGTGCAATGCACAGGCAAAATTTATGCACCTTGGCCTAAAGCTGGCAATGTCTCAATATAAGTGAAATATTCTTGACTGGTATGTTTAACACTATTACTCAACTCAACTCAACTTGTAATGTGTTAAGTACAACTTCAGCTACAAAAGCTATGGTTACTTCCCTTGTTTTGAAAACATCATAAACCTGCTTTCTGTTAACCAGAGTTGGTTTGCTAATTTTCCTGGAAGTTATTACCCTTTGAACATGAGTGCAAAAGTGTAAATCTAGTTTACTGAATTTACTTGTTCCACACTAAGGTACCATGCACATTGATACAAGTTTATATTCTTATATTTTTCAGATTCCAAAAAATTGTAAAAGTTTAACATTGAATGGATTGGACAGTGCCAGTATATGTATAGTTATTGAAGGTCAAGGTCAAATTAGCAACAGAACATTACAGAATTCTATAAACATTGTACAAGGCTCCATATTTTTCATCTCCGCCAATGAAGACGTAGATTTAAAAGTGACATCTCAGGGCATGCTCATATTTAGATCTTATGCTGGTGTTTACTAAACAAGCTTACCTCTGTTTGATAATACCGGTAGTCATTTGTTAAGGTCATTTGTGATAGTCTGGCCAGTAAACAGAAAGTCAGCATTGTTAATGGATATATTGCTTTCCAAACCAGTTTACATTTAATCTCTGTAAATGTATTTATTTTTGAGGTGTACTAATTTTCTTTTGCTTTGCGTGAAAATTAATACCAAGAGAAAATTATATTATGCTTATTGTGTTATAGTGCATATTTTAAAAACGTGAAAATTTAACTACGTGGATATTCTAAAATTCATATACCTCGAAAATAAATATACATGAAATTAAAAATGTTTACAGTAGTCTGGCAAGTAAATAGAAAGTCAGCAATGTTAATGGATAAATCATTTTCGAAAGCAGTTTACTTTTAATTAATGATTCATTAAAACTGTTAAATTGTTAAATCAAATCCTGGTATTTGTGTTATGAAGGGTTATGTTGATAAATCAAGGAAGGCTTATAAAGAAAAACATAGAGCAAATTAATGTAAGCAAGCTGGCAAAGTTAAATAAGGACATTATAATGAGGTTTTACTGTATAGTCATTTGTTAAGGTCAGTCATGATACTTTGGTGGAGTGAATAGATAGTCGGCAATGTTAATGGATATTTTGCTAGTTTTCCAAACCAGTTTACCTGTATTTAATACATTTGTAATACAGTAAACCACCAATTTTAATTCAAATGTTTTCATTTTAAAGGGGTTTGGTGATATAGTGAGGGAGGCTTATAAAGAAATGGATTTGAAACTTCAAAATAGTGTGGCGATAAGCAAGGCGGCAAAGTTATCTAGGGGCATTATAATGAGCTTTTACTGTATAGTCATTAGTTAAGGCCAGTCATGATACTCTGGCATCTTGCAGAGTAAATGGAGAGTTAGCAGTGTTATAGTCTGTCAGCAATATGTTGGCAGAGTGTTTATAAACACAGGCCGATCTAATATATACAGATAGGTATTAATACTGTGTTATAGTACACATGTATTCAAATGTTCATTTGTCTAAACCACCTTGCTATATGTCTATTTACATTATATAGACTATTCCATGTTTATAAAAACTCACTGACAATCTATCCCTTCCCTTCCCTTCTGCCCATTACGCCCTCTGGCGTGTGGGGCAGCAACGAAGTCTTTCCACTTTTGTCTGTCGTTAGCCAGTTTTTGCAGATTTCCCCATGAATGGTGTAGATCATTCATTTCTGCTTCAACAGTACGTCTCCATGTTATCTTTGGTCTTCCTCTGACAATCTATGGTTTATATATTTTCATGCTCCATATCTTCCATATCTTTTGATGAATTTTGACACAAACTTTTACAAACTTGACACAAATGTAAACCAACATGAGATGTTTTGATGCATACCCACTTTAGTGTCTGTCCGTCCATCTCTGCAGTGTTGGGGACTGGGGGAATTTGTCTCTCAGGAGTCTCCTCTAGTTTTATCATGATTGACCTTAACTTATTGTTATGAATTTGTTAATGATTTGCATTTATAATTTGGGATTCATTGTGATGCAATACCTGTTGAATGAAAGTTGTATATTGTGTGATGTTGTATGTTTTATTCTTAGTGGGGAGAAAAAGAATTTTTACATGTTAAAATTATTTTTTACCAGACAATCATGTTTAAATTCCATAGAAAAAATGTGTTGATTTATTTTGTTATCTGTGCATTTAGCTTTATAAAATTGCTAACACTGCTAGCTGGCTAATGTGTATACACTGCCAAATTTTCCTGATAAGATGAAGTTACTCTAAATTAATTTAGTAAAAAAAACTAATATTCTTAGTTAGTAATACTTACTACTGCATATCTCAGGTTTGAGGTCATAAAAAACAGTTGATAAAACATGCCAGATGTAACTGTAATGACTGTTGACTGGCATGCTAAAAGAACCCTGTAAATTGCTATGTTCCACAAAAAGTGTCTGTAGGCCAACTATGACCCATCTCTTTCCCAGTCAAGAGTATTTCACTTATATATGGACATCACCAGCTATAAATGAAGTGATAGATTGTGTACCTTTGAAGTGTGCTCAGGGCAATTTATATGGTTCTTTAAGCATGCATCCAACAGTCATTGAGTTGCATCTGGCATATTTTGAAGGTCTAATCTGAAGTGTTCAAGGCCCAAGTGAATGCTCTGACAACAACATTGAAAATTTCATATGATGGATTTATTTTTCGGTTCAAGGTCACAAATAATTGTCTTGAAATTAAAATCATCTAAAACTTTCCCAGGTTGACTAGTGCCAAAAGTCCACTAGAGAGAACAATGTGCTTTTCTGGGTATTATTTTCAATCTCTGTATTTATGTTAAATTATAGATAGATGGATCAGATAGGTGTTTGAAACAAATCCATGTATATGACTTGACAAGCGAAAAACCATATTTATTTGCATTCGTGACCTTTTGAGAAAATTGTGGACAATTTCTCCATGAATGACACATCTGTATGGTATTTACATAAGCATTCAGTATCTTTGCATACTTCTGCAAAATCCACATCTAAACTTAATAATCTTTACATTAGCATTCAAGATTGCTTTACATACTTCTGCAAAATCTACATCTAAACTTAATAATCTAATAACTTAAAATTGTAAATGTCATTGAGAAATAAAATATGGTCAATTATATTCTTAGAAAATGACATGAAGTAGCATAAATCCAGGTTCCTGCATACCATCAAATTGTCTTTTTTAATCGTTGATACACAACTTTTAATTATGATTCTATGCATAATACTAAGATTTTTTGTACATCTTGAGTAGAAATAAAAATTTTAAATTGATTAAATAGCCAAATAAGTATGGCTTTTGCCTGACGTGCCACATATACATGTATTTTATTTGTTAATTATATATGATGTAGTGCTATAGTTAAATCGTGTTGCTTTATTTTTATACTTGGTTTGTTTGTAAGTACCCAAGGTACCTGAGGGATGTTAATTTTATCTTTTACAATAGAGAATGTTATTTATATATATAAAAAATAAAGATATTACTAATTTATATTTTTCTTTTGTTGTTTCTTGTTCCACTTCTGTAATCACTAATATAACTAGAAGCTACCATGACCACCGAGTGGAGTGGAGTAATTGGGTTTTATGCTCCAGTCAAGATTGTTCCACTTTTATAAAGGTGGTCAGTTAACAAATGATGCAGGAAACGACTGCCTGGAGAAAACCATGGATTGATTTTTGGCAAACCAACCGACAAATCTTCTCAGACTAGGATTTGCCTTGTGCGAGTTCAAGCCTAGGTAGTGAGAGCAAATGTGATCTGGAAGTGTGCCCTTAACACCACTTGGTCCACAATAACCAGTGTGTTAAGGCAATCGCCACCAAACTAATGATGTCTCGTTGCTTAAGTTAAACCCTGATCATTTATATAAAAGAACGTGTCTCCTTTTCATGGGTCCAGTTTCTCAAACATTTCTTAAGGTTTTCTTTAACTTAAACCTGGTAAGTTTTGACATTTGTCATGGTATTACAAACAATAGGAATCAATAGAATTAGAACATAGATGTAATGTACAAAAGAGATCTTCAAAATGACACCTTAAACTCAGGAATATTTTAAAAACTAACAAATTTAGCTGCATTCTAAATTTGCCAGATTTAGGCTAAGGAAAATCTAAGTAAATAAATTACTGTTAAGCTGGAGTCTGGGCCTTTTACATTATTATTCACCAATGAGTTCTTTATGATGATTTATTGTGTGCCAGTGTGCTGCCACTCTTAAACTCATATAAGGCAGATCAGAATTAGTGCACATCAATTCATATAAATCCTAGAAATAAAATTTGGTCTTTTTGCTAACAAAATATGTATATGTTGAACATAAGTCTCATAGCAGTACTTTGACAATTTAATCTCATGCTCTGGAGACTTCTTGTCATAACTTATGAAGACTTCTCAGTCCCTTATTACTTATTGGACACTAAATGGTGTTCACCATTGTGCTATGTCAAAATTTACTCATTTTCAAATGCATTTACCCACAAAAGTTTTTTCTTTTGAATGGTGCTTTACAACCCAGTAAAGATTTTTACATTTACATCCAGGTAGTCAACTCAGAAAAGATGGAGGAACCGGAATGCCTGAAGAAAACCACCAATATTCAGCATGCAAATTGACACTAGGATCTGTCCCGAGCAGGATTCAAACCTAGGTGGTTAGAGGCACCGTGATCTGTAACCATGTGTTTTAGGCCACTGAGGCCCCTATTCCTTGCTTAGTACCGGAAACATATAACAACAAAACTTATTTTTTACAAATCATTTTATAACATTTACACATATAACAACTATATGTATGTACAATGTTTTACATACAAAATGTACAGACAGAACTAAAATAAACACATGATTCACATCACATCAACGACTATATGAAAATATGTATGCTACCGTATTTAATGAATTCTATGATCAATAGTTATATAAACCAACTGATTTGACTTTATTCATGATTTTGAAATTGTTTCTGTTTGTAACTTCACAAAGATGATCTATGCAACAGCTTAATGTTAATGGGGTTTACCCCTGTACCATGGAACACTCCTAACATTAAATTTTGTTTGGAACAATTATTCAAATTGGATATGATGGAGCAGCATCAGTTCATGTTTTCCCCTAAAAATAACATTATTCTTGAAATTTGGTGTGTAAATGTTATCCAAAACATTCCGCACAAACATTAAGGGCTGCAACGGTGGACCCCATTATGCATTGTTTTTTTGTTTTAAATCCCCTGACTAATTTGAACATAGTCATTATTAATATCTTGGTTCTACAGTTTTCTAAATCTTACTTTTCAATTTGATCAAAAACTTGTAAATTTTAAAGTTTTCTTACATCTTTCTTTGCACTTTGATAAGGTAGAACATCTCACACTAATGCACATTTTGTATTAAAAGTTTCATTGTCGTAATAAAATATAAATATACAAGTATATATAAAAAAAAACTTAAATATGGCTAAGCTACGTGTCGTAATCATCATCTTCATGTTTCCGCTTGAGTGGATTTGTAATGAGGGTGGCCGTTGATTGTGACACTGGTTGTATCTGTATGGATGACTGACCCTGTAGTGCACTGAGTGATGATAATGCTGATGATGATGAACCCACTGATGGAGAGGTGGCTGGTGTACTACCTAAAATAGACAAACAGAGGATTAATTAGAGTAAAATGATCTTCAGAGTAATATACAGTTAAATTATATTATAATTCTCAATGTTTTTGTTTAAATTTGTATTTAATGCAATGTACACAGGAGATGGGTTATCTCAAGGTCCTGAAATCAAAATTCTTAACAAAAGCAGCCACTTCTTATTTTAAAATTTTGGATTTTGATTCGTTATCTCAAACTAACAGAGGAAGGATTCTACTAACACAGTGGTTCATACATTTGTAGCCAATGGATACAAAATCTGTTTATAATCTCAAGACTGTGGTTGAAATCCTACTTGTTCAGATGCCAGTGTGACAAAATTAGTTATCTTGACCAAGGCTGGTAGTCTACTCAGTCTTATTTCTTCCACTATTCCAGGATTGGCCTCTTCAATATAATATTTCTGTGAGTAGAGAAATCCTATGAGGAGAGATCAGGGCTCCAAGTTGCGAGTAATTTACTCGAAAATGCGACCAAAAATGCTGAAATGGCGATCAAAATTTAGGCCTCAGTCGCCACGCGCTCAGTCGCCGCGTGGCGACTGTACAAATTACCGGTTCCGACTTTGTCAAAATCGTTTTCTGTTCCGGACATTACTTTTATGATCTAGGTTATCAGAGTGTTTGTAAATGTACCGTTTTTTTTAATGACTGTGACAATCGCTTTCTTGACTCGGATGTATATATCGGCATGGCCTCCGCCAAAAGGCAATCGTCTTTAAATACATTTGGATTCGGCAAATTAAGTGATGCTTCCACTTCCAAAGTACGAAAAACAGACGATATATCCTCGTCCAAAGTCGAGATAGACGAAACATCAAAACGATCGTTTGCAACTAAATGGTTATCTGAATTTCCATGGTTGAGATTTGACAAGGAAACCCAACGAATGTTTTGTACTGTGTGTGAATCAGCACCGTCGATGGCGGGGAAGACAGACTTTGTTTCCTCAGGTTGCACAAGTTTCAAGAAAGAGTCACTTACAATACACTCGAAAAGCAAACGCCACTGTTCGATTCGTGATGACATTGTTGAAAGTAAAAATCGGGGAAGCACAGTAAAGCAGACTTTTGCTAGACAGGTCAGTAAACGCGATGAAAAAACAATCCATAACATGAAAGTGAAATTTATTACTGCTCTCACTATTGCCAAAGAAGAACTTCCGTTTACAAAATTTGTTGTTCTTTTATTTTTTTCATGCATGTAATTTTGGCGACTACTCTTAAAGGTTGTGGCGAGTAGTGTTCTGTAAATGGCGACCAAAATTTTGACCTTGGTCGCCATATGGCTACCAAATTCTGAAACCTACTTGGAGCCCTGGAGATGCCGGCAGAATATACTTACCAGTAGAGATTCTTATTGAGGGTTTAGGTATAACATTAGTAGCTGGTGTTGATGATTTAGTTACTATGGTTACTGATGGTAAAGTCATATTTTTTGTCACAACTGTCAATGTAGGGTTACTACTTCCAGACATACCCATCTTGCCTGCAATAAAACAAACATATGTGTATAATATAAAACAGAATAAAAAGTAACAAGTAAATTCAATGAATTAGGATCCCCAACCAATAGGTCTTTATTTATCCCCCACCTTTCAGAGAAAGAAGGGGATATTAAATTCAAGTTTCTGTCCATCCTTCATCTGTCCTTCCATCCCTCTGTCCGAAATTCTTGTCTGTGCTAATTCTCCAAAACTATGAAGCACTATTTCACGAAACTTGGTGCAAAGTATCAACATAGATAGGAGATGCACATATCATTACCTCAAGTTGATTTGCTCATTTTCCTTAGAGTTATAGTCCTTTGAACATGAGCAAATCACAAAAACAAAGAATCTACTGGCAGGGGATCCTAATTCACTGAATTTGCTAGTTTAATTTGCACTTTGTTCAAACCATCCCCGGTTAAGAATATGCACATTTCCTATCAATGTTGATGCTTTGCAGAGTGGAAAATCAATCCAACATGAATTGTCTGAGAAGTCAGAAGTATGAATTTAATATCCCCTCTTTCTTTGAAAGTTTGAAAAATAAAAATATACTTAAAATCAACTTTATATAATTTTGAGATCAAAAATTGCATGTATATTTTGCAGTTATTATTTTGTTTCTCAAAAAGTCCATAAAAATTAATTAAAACATTGGACATTGACTTTCATGTTAATTTCAGGAATGTGAAATAGACCCTGTATCACTATATGTTATGGCTGTCATATCTTTCAATGTAATGTGGGATATACATGGTTAGGGTAAACTGTTATTGATGCCTAATTAGCTACTTAGCTCTGGACTGAATTTAACTACATAACTAAACAAGACTGAATGTTATGCAGGTCTACTTCTTTGGAATGCAAGTATAACACCAGTTGTCCGGTGAAAGGAACATTTTGTTGACATCAATGCGCCATAGTTACAAAAGACCAAACGATGACAATTCTAGGGAAAGTCTACTTTCCTACAAAAGACTTTCCTACAGACTTTCTTACATAATTATTCAACTGATTTATTTACCTCCAGAGATACCATGTGACATTTGTGCTATGTTGATTTTTGGTCCCGACCCCGAGTACTGATTCACCGGTAAACCAATTTGAATTCTGGAATGATGCTGTCAAGAAATTAAAAAAAAAATCAATGTTTAACTATTAAATTAAGAAACAGAACATACAACACTTTGAAGACTGCTGTAAATTGTTGTATGGTCTATTCATTAATTAATATTTACAATTGGAATTGATCTTCTCTATATGAACCTATTTGTTTTTGTTTGCTGGCATTCAATTGCACATGAATACAGTGTGGGTCATGACCTCTGATGATGTAACATTTAAATATCCGATGATGTCATAGAATGTCATCTTATTATGTCATACATTGTTTGATTGGTCAGCCTTCAAGCCTAGTACCGTCGTTTCTATCTTTATTTGGAAAAAGGCTGTTCCATCAATCTCGTATGTTTGTCAGAATTTTAAACACAATAAATTATGGTAGCGATAAGTTTACATTTCTGACATGCTAACAATATTTGTTATGAATGTAAATATAATAACATTCTGTTTGAGTGTATTCATTCTGTCTTATGAATGAGTCAGGAATATCATATTTTACATGAACTGCTTCACAGTTAAACCAAATATTCTTGATTGGGATGTTCAAATGCATTCAATCAATCAGTCTAATGGCTATAAATTACCTTTTTTGATGTACGTTGTCCAGTCATTCTATAATTTGGAGCAGATAAACAATATCTGTCTGGTGGAAGTCTTAATCCACTGTAAGGTTTAATTAACGGCAAAACTTGACCATTCTTATCTTTTGATATCTCCATTAGCAACTGGAAAGAAAGTAAAACACAATATATAAATTAATTATAATATCATAAAACATCAATTCCTTATACATGTATACCAGTCTAGAAATCTCCAGTTTACTTTTCTGCAATTTTCCTTTAAAATCGAACCATTTCAGCTCGTACAGACATTTGGACTCCAAATTTAAGGACTTTTTAGGGTTTTTTCAGGGTCTTATTTGCAAATTTAAGGTCTAGTCAGAGGTACAATTGTAGCAAAAAAATATTGGTACAAAGGCAATTAAAACAATAAAACAATTACTTACATGTCCATAGTAACAATAATTGAAGTGGATAAGGTTGAAGCTGGGCATTTGAAAGGGCCAGGTACTTTTAAATTGCCCCTTTCAAGTAAATTATTAATATTTATTTATTTACATCAGTCTATTTGCAACCACTTAATATCCAAAAACAGACACCCTACTGCCCAAATTCAAGGACTTTTTAGGGTCTTCAGGATAAATTCAAGGGCTTTTTAGGGTCAGACCTGTTTTTAGGGTCTTTTTAGGGAAACTTTTAAAATTTAAGGACTTTTCCAGGCCTGTACGAACCCTGGGCCACATATCGAG
Organism: Anadara kagoshimensis; assembly: GCA_021292105.1. Lineage (NCBI taxonomy): Eukaryota > Metazoa > Mollusca > Bivalvia > Arcoida > Arcidae > Anadara > Anadara kagoshimensis. The sequence goes on from CM037869.1 coordinate 34,879,297, forward strand.
GCCAGCCCGCCACACCATAAACTAAAACAGCATAATACCTAATAAGGAGATACTCACATCTCTGGGAGGTGGAGCCGTGAAGGACTGGTCCATCCGACATTGTATTGCCAACTTTACATCATCAACATCTAAATTCTTTTTATTGCCATGACTTGAATATACTTTAGCATCATCCAATACATCTGTAACATATCCTGGAGAAAAAACATGATCATACAGTGAATGTGATTGATTGATTGAAAATTTGTGTCCTTGTCAAGATTATTTCACTTATACTGAGTAGGGCAGTGTATTTAGGGGCAGGGCTGATACAGTTCATATCACGATATGCAAGTGTCATTGGGTGCTTTAAACATGGAATCAGCCAATTGTAAAATCTGAGTTTACTCTATTGGTTCTTTAATGAATTGGATACAATAAATTTTAATAACATATGGTTGAACCTGCCTTAAAAGCCACCTCTATATAAGGGCCACCTGCCTTCAAAGACCAGTGAAGTTTTAACTGCTTTTACATGTTGTTTTACCATTACATAAGGGTAACCTGTCCATAAAGGTCACTTTTACTGGTACCCTTAGGTGGCCTTTCTAGACAAGTTTGACTGTTATATCCACAAATGACAAATCAATGGAATCCAGTGTGCCAATACTGGACTTCTCAAAGGCTTTTGATACAGTTCCTCACAATAAACTCTAAATATACAAGTTGAATGAATATGGCATTAGAGGACCAATTCATACATGGGAAACCTGTAGTTGTGGTGTTGCATTGTATATAGTAGATATAATAGAGTGATTTACTTCCAGACTTTCTGGTACAGATCTTTTAGCCATGTGGAAGAACACTCACTTTTCACATGGGAAGACCAGCGTAACAAGCTCAGGGATGAAGCTTAACAATTTTGAGTTTCATTTCTTGGCAACATTGGCAAATGCTTGATGACAAAGTCACAACCTATTTTCAAGTCTTGCTCAGATCCATCTGTATTTTAACCCTTACCCCTTACATACCGAGTGAGCACTACCAACTGAGCTTCTTTAAATGGATTCTACATCCTAAAGAAACACTATACTACAATCAAGAAGTGTAGAACAGTCCATATTAAGGTCTTAACCCTAACTGTTACAGTCAATCATATCATTATGGAACCATAGATTTTATAATGGGTTATATATTGGGAATTCATTGCACAGAGGAGACAGTGCACTGTACTGAAAATGATGTCTGGTACAGTGACAGTGTGTGTAGACACAATCATGAACCCTGCTTACTATAAACAAATTCTAGCATGAGATTGATCAGCCTAGGCTCATATTCAGACACGCCCATGTCTTTCAGAATTGCTGCCATCACTTGTGCATCCCGCGGTGTGCTCTTTGCAGGAGCTGCCATCCTTGTTGGCAAGCTGTTGTAACAGGATGAAACAAGCTACTTTCTTTTTTATAGCAGCTTCCTCCTAGTAGCTTGATAGATGGCGCTCTAATCAAGGATTTAACAATAATTAAACGAAACGAAAAACAAGTAAATACTTGCTTCATTTGAGTTTTATTTATCAAAAATTATTAAAAATTAAAAATAAATTAGTTCTTAAAAATTGAAAAGAAGTAATTGTCTATTTATACGTTCATTATTTTATACTAATAACAACTGAAGTTATTCCCAATATTATAATTTCGTTTCGTTAAAATATACATTAGTGTATTTGTTGAACTCATTAGGCAGTCATCATTTTATGGCTGAAATGGTTCAGCTATCTATGGTGGCAGTGTTTACTGCCTTAATTTTCTTGACATGGCGAGATCTAAGTTTCACTGAACAAACATCACAGCCACAGAAAGATATCAAAGCACCTAAGCTGTCCAGATTCGCCGGTCCCACTCTCAAGTTTTTGTTTTGGTAGGTGTTTTATTGTGATGCAATTTGTTTAGAAATCACACATGTGTGAAGATATAGAACGGCAGCGTCAGTATCTGTTGCTGTCTTCCTAGTAAAATTAAATAGATTTAGTCAGTTTTTTTATTGAGGATAAAGGGTCGATGGTTTGATTACGGTAAATTAAAGTAGTTTAAGCAGAAAGTAAATAAATTTATCATTACATTTTATATTAGTGATATGATATTAGATAGAGACCGCAATTATTTCTTAACCAAGTAAAAGGCAAAAATGATATCTTAATACTTTGGTTAAACTCTTAAGATGTTCATGGTATTAATGATTATTATTAATCCCACAGACTGCTATCAACAATGAAAAGGGCTACTGACGACAGAAATAATTTGGTCTGTCTTTGAATCTGACCCAGTCACTTAACCAGTGTTTAATCATAGTGGCCAGAGTCGAACACTGTAATTGGACATGAAATTAATTGGTAAATATCTAGGGTAATTATAATCAGATTTGTATTTTGTTACCATTAATTTAAATACTAATTGAACATTTCTTCTATTTGCAGTTATTCCTGAGGGTACAAGAAAGTTTTTGAACAGTATGCACATGCTATTCATGAACGTTTTCCGGCTCTTTCCATCGAGGGCGACAATTACCCGCCGCCTTCTGGTCGTGCCGCAGTAGCTCAGTTTCTTAGTATTTTTAAACTTGTTTTAATTGCCATGGTTGTCAGTGGACAGAATCCTTTTCCTTCCCTTAATATGGAAACACCAAGTGTGTTTACTTGGGCTCAGCAAAATAAGGTAAATATACTTTTATTGATATAACAGTTTGCATCTTAGTTAGTGAGAGGCACTGTTGTGTGTAATATTTATCAGCTTTGACTGTTCCATATGCTTTTAATATGGCTACGGAAATTAAAGCACCTGACCCTGGTTTCACAATCATTCCTTAGCTAGTAGTTTCCGTAACTTAATTTTAGCAAAATGTGCTGCTTGCTTTTTGAAGCTACTAATAAATATTTTTGTCAAAACTATATGCAAATAGTTTAATCTGAAAGTAATCTTAAAAATAACACCATAAATTCCTGAATATCTTGAAAATGAACAAAATTAAAAAGATTTGAAATTTTTCAGTTAAAGAAAATCTTAGCTACATGTACGGAATGGTTATGAAACCGGGGTCTGCTTGGTCTTTGATTAAAAAAAACAATGTAATACTTATGACCATTGCAGAAATATTGGAGAAGTCTATTGTATATCTGGAAAAAAAATTATCTAAGTGTTACAGAGACCATAGTAGAGTTATGGCATTTTATGCCCCAGTCTAGATTCTTTCATTTATATACAGACACTCAGTTTTAGGATGGTAGAGGAAAGGTGGAGATAACATAAATCTTCCACAAGCAAAAATGACAAACTTTCTAACACTAAAACATGCTAAATTGGAATGTAAATGGCAAGAGGCGCTGTGATCAATACATGTGTAACTACATGTAAGTCCCTGAAAATGAGAGAGATTGAATAAATAAAGATGGACCTAGCACTAGTTCCCACAGACCTCTAGCAGACAAATTTTTCAGTAGAGTGGTCACCATTTTGTTAGGCAATCTATATCATTTATCTATCTATTCTAACCAAATTTGTTGATTTTTCAAAACGTAATCGGGGTATCAATAAAGTTTTTAAATTTATGAAATCATCAATTTTTTTACCTTGATTTGGTATATTTTATAAGATTTTTGTCCCCATAACAATTATGTGAAAATAAATTTTATACACCCTATTTTAGAAAGAATAAGACTCAATTTCTAATGCCTACCAAAATGGCCGCTGCTTTACCTATAAAGTGAACAGTGTGACGTCACATGGGAACTATCTAACATGTACATTGTAGAATTAATTTCACCTAGGGTGCAAAAGAACATTTAATAAGTCATTTTAGGTTGTTTTATTTGTTTTCATTATACATGGTAGAAATGACTGTTGTTGTTTGTTTTTGTTATCCTAGTCTCCTTTGTCTTCTTCCTTATATCTGGTTTCTACTTTAATATAGACTATCAGTATTTAAACTTGAATTCTATCATTTCAGATTCATTTTAACATAAATTGTTAAATGGCAACACATGTTGGAAATATTAAAACATTGTCATGACACATTTGTCTGTGCATAAAAAAAATATTGATTTTCTAAACAGTTAATATATTAAACTTTTAAAATACATAAATTATCAGATATACAGATGTACTGATAATATTTTGAATTGTTAAAACTTTCTGTTTGTATAGATCTATTATACTATTATATGTATGACATAATTTACCTTGAAATTTATGGTTTGGTAATTTCGTGTGTTTTGCCTGTGCGTTACGCTGATGGCATTATACAGCAAGGTTCTTTAGCGTGCCAAGTCCACTATGACACAGGGCCTCATTTATTTTAAGTTCTCATCTGAAAGAACCATGACTTTAATTTCATAATGCTGAGTGTTTGGCGAAAGAACAGTCACTACCCGCTTTCAAGTCTTGGGTCGGACCCGGTAAGGGATGGAACCCATGACCTCCCACTTACGGAGTGAGCACTCAACCAACTGAGCTACCACAGTGGTAGTAAAGATATTAGATGTAGATTATAGATAAATCTTAAATGATAACTCTGACATGAATTATACATGTAATGATGTACATGCATCAGTAATTTATTGATTTTACTTATCATTCAGTAACTTCTGTCAGGAAGTCATCTAATTAAATTTATTGAAAAATGTAAACGTAGTTTAGCATATGATCTTGATATAAAACATCAATCATTCAGCTGTGCTTGTAGAAATCATGTAGACAGTGTTGAATCTAGAAGGGCCTCTGCTCCCTCTAGTGACGTTGATTCCAAAAATATTTCCTACAAAAGTAATTTCTTTCGACCAACTATGGCCAACCTTGTTGGGCTTTAAATAATCCAGTTTTAAATCTTTTTCGTTAATTTTTTTATTTAAATTGTGATCATGGATGTTTAACAAATATGCAAAAAAAAATTTTTAAAAAAGTCCTTTTTTCTTCAAGGCCTGGGCCAGGATGATCCCACTAACTGCATTTCTGGATTGAACACGACATTTGAACTAAAAAAATAAAAACAATTCACAAGTTTAGATGTGCTTGTGTGGCACATCTGTTACACACAGTCAACAAGCACCTGTTGATATTGTGCTTTGTTTGTTATAAGATTTAATTGATAACAAGTGTCATGCATAAATAATTACAAATTGTTCAGATAAATGTGATAGATAGTCTTTTATGCTTTGTCAGTCTTGAGAAACATTAAACTGACAGTGTTCACAGGTGCCACATTGAAGACTGTGTCATGACTGAATACTATGACTGGCAGTCTAAAATCTGACTGAAATTTTAAATGACCAGAGTAAAAAAATTATTGGTTCCTAAGAAAAATGTGACAAATATTTACAAAATTTGTCTATTTTAATTTTCATACATGTACCAAGGTACATATCATAAAGGTTAAGGTCCCAGGAAAACCTTAAATGTTGGGGGCGTGGGATATTTGGCTCTCAAAAGACAGTTCTGGTTAGTGTTTGATAAGTTCACTGAAATAAACCAAATAGCTGTCAGATTTGCTAATTGAAGCATCTCTCACTGTTTTGATTTGAATACAAATTGGCAGATCTTAGTGTTAAAAAGTTAATCGTTTCACGTGCTGAAGGTCAGTGATTTTTTACAGGCACTCTGGGTTCCTTCCTTCCCTGAAGTGACTACCTCAATACAAGTAAAAAAGTCTTGACATGGGTGAAAGGATGTAAAATGCTTATATTCAATCCTCCATTGTCCAATGAAGTTCACCAGCATACCACATGAGCAGTACTGTTTGTGCAGAATGTTTTGAAAAAACGTTTACTTTAAAATTTCCTGAAGAATCATCATTTTTACGGGAAAATGTGAACTGATAAGATTCAAGATCCATTGTTTGTTCCACACAAAAGTTATTGGGTATCACATGGTCCAATGGCAAACCCCATTCAAACAAATTTGGTTTACTTTATACTCAAGCAGCTGTATACCCATTTTTGTTACTGATGCATGTATTTCCTATAGTGTAAATGCATTTTATATGTTCTTAAAAACATTTTATTTCATTTTGTCATTTCAGATATATGCCTGTTTAATGATATTTTTTATAAGTAATGCCATTGAAGGACAGATGATATCAACGGGGGCCTTTGAAGTATCATTTAATGGTATGTATCATTAAAATGCACACAGCCACAACATAAGTTTTGGACAGAAAGAATTTATATTGCAAATATCCTGAATATACTGTATTTTGCTTTAATTGAGACCCTTTTTTTTGTCCCCGGCCTTTCGAAAAAGAGGGGGATATTAAATTCTGTCATTCCGTTCAGACATTTCTTGTCTGCAGTACAGCAGTTCTCAAATACTATGAAGCACTATTTCATAAAACTTGGAGCAAAGTATCAACTTTCATAGGGAATGTGTATATCTCAAATTGCTTTGCACATATTCCTGAGAATAATGACCCTTTGAACATAAGTGCAATTCACAAACAGTTACCTGCTTGTGATGGGGTTCCTACTTCACTGATTTTTATTTTTTTTTATTTTTTTTTTTGTGTGTGTGTAGGTCAAAAATCAAGGTCATAAGGTCAAATAATTAACCTAAATCAAGCTTGTAGTATGGTCTAAAAATGTATTTAGCTTATCATCTGCTATGTTATGATTGTAGCATGTGCATATATTTATTTTTACAGATGTTCCGGTGTGGTCAAAACTTGAAACTGGAAGAGTTCCCTCCCCTGCAGAAATGTTCCAAATCATTGATAACCATATGAAATTAAATAATAACAGAGAAAGAGAACATTAACATTGAAGTTATGGTGAAATAAGGTATGTCTGTAGTCATGGTTTGAAAATATGTCTAAATATGACCAGGTTGGCTTTGGAACATTGTAGATCTGAAATGCTCTTAGATTAAGTCCATTGACTTTTGTCATGAGTTGAGTTGAGTAATGGTGTTTAACATCCCAGTCAAGAATATTTCACTTATATCGAGGCATCGCCAGCTATAGGCAAAGATGCAGAAATTTTGCCTGTGTGTTGCGCTGATGGCATTATACAGCAGGGTCCTTTTTATGTGCCAAGCCCACAGTGACACAGGACTTCGTTTATTTTAAGTTCCCATCCGAAAGAACCGTGGCTTTCATTTCGTAATGCTGAGTGCTTGGCGAAAGAACAGTCACTAACCACTTTCAAGTCTTAAGTCAGACCCGGCCAGGGTTAGAACCCACGACCTCCAGAGCGAGCACTCTACTGACTGAGCTACCGTAGTAACTTTTGTCATGAGAAAAGTGGATAAATTATGTCCTACACTCAGTTCAAGACTCTTTCTGTGATATTGATTAGGATTGTCAGCTTGAGTAAAATGCAGGAAACCAGAAAACTACCAACCTTCTGAAAAGGAACTGACATACTTTCTCACATTAGAATCTGTCTTAAGTGGAGTTCGAACCTAGGTGACATAGGCACATTGATCCTTGAACTGTTGCTTTGATGACTACCTAGTCTATTTTTATTACCCTGATATCCAAGATTTATAAACAAAAGTTTCAATTTGTATTTTAGTCATTTTAAAAGTGTTTTAATTGGAAGGTTGAGGGTGGGGTGTTTAATAAAATAGGGAAAAAAGTGGACTTAAACCATAATCACATCTCTTTCAATTTTTTTTGTAGTTGCATAAAATTTTGGTTGTACTTGAGAAGCTTTTGAACCATAAAACATCTGTATTTGAAATCATAGATAAAAATCAAGATGAAAAATGTCCTCTTAAGCTCTCAAAAATACTTTGAATTTCTTAACAGTAATGTGTTTCGAATTTTATTTTTCAGATTTACTATCAGAAGATTCCATTTTGAAGACTTGGCATCAATCCTCTACGGTGAAATGAATAATGACGGCCTGTGTGGAAAACAGTCCTGCTGTGAGCACAGACCTGATGAACCAATCATATTGCTGCTTTGTGATTCCTGTCGACTAATCAAATGGACTCTTGTTGATATTGAAGACTTTCACCATATGTTCGATCATTCATAAATGTATATGTGTATTTCATTTGTCATAATTATGTGTACATATTCTTGTTTCTTTATCATGAATGCTGATTTTCTGAGTTGTATCTCGTAAGTTTATACAGAGAACACAAATTCATTGTTCAATCTTGAATCTAGAAGGGGTCCTTGCGCCATTGGCTTCCAAAATTATAACTTTGTCCCACAAAATTGTTCTCGGTTGGCCAAATCTGGTCCATCTCTTAAGTCTCAGTTGAGATTTCAATATTTCCAGATTTTACCTCTTTCTTGTTTATATTTTTTTTTACTTATACTGATCTTTACATCAAGTATTGTATTATGTCAACTCAGTTTTTAAAAATATAACCCCCTGTTTTTTTCAAGGCCTGGGTCAGGATGATCCCACCAACTACATTACTGGATTGAACACTGATTTTAAAAGTGCAGGGCATGGTTGTTCAAAGCTCTGTTAGCTTAACCAGTACATTAGAAAAAATTGTATTGTGCTAGTGTTTGTGAAATCCGTGTAGACAAAAAAAAACAGTTGATATAATCATTATTGTCATTTAGAAGTGATTTGTGTTTGTATTGTTCATTTACAAGAAAAACATTGTGTTCAAATGATGCTTTTAATATTCACTAATGAACTGGTTAAGCTGACATAGCTTTGAAAAACTGCGCCCGATGTTTAGTTAAGATAACACCTCTAGCAAAATTTAGGAATGGGGTTTATCAGCATGCCACCAAATCAATGCCCTACAACATTTGTATTCAAATTCCAGTAAAACAAGTAATGCTGTTTACAGGAAAACTTTGTTTATAAATATCATTGGATATATCACATGGAATATTGTGAACCATATTGAGTTCAATGGTGAACCACATGTTGCTTGGATTTCCATGGTATATAATATTGTTTCCTTTTGAATTTCCATAGAATAATGTAACATTTCTTCTGAAAATGGTTTCGTACCTAATTAAGGGTGTACTGCTATTTCTATATTGCAAGAAGAAACAGTATACATATATTTTGGTAGCTTGAATTAGGTTGTTAATATCTTGTCTATATAGAAAAAAAAACAAGCGATACCTCTAAAATGAGCATGAATGAGAAATTCAGCTTCTATCAGTGGCATCTATTGTAAAAAGTTCTCGGCCAAATTCAAACATCAAAAAAAAAAAGAAAAAAAAACCAATGTACTTTCAGTATTTTATAGTTTTCCTATTATGGTACATGTACATGTACATAAATGAACTCCATAAAACAGTAGCATTGTGCAAGTTCACCAAGTCAAACTCTGATTTCTTTCTTTTTTTTTTTTTTTTTTTTTTTTTTTTTTCTTATCATTATTTAGAATTCTTGGAATCCCTTTACTGGTATGGTTACTGAATCATTGTATTGACTGCCATCATTGCCCATGAATTCCAAATATTTTTGTTTTAGTTCTGGTGTGAAAAATTGTGTCTATTGTGTATGTATGGGAATCTATTGCTATGTGTGAGGATTTTTAAGAAAAAAAACATGTATATAATACTATAAATTTTATGTGACTGTTATATAGCCATGTTGTTACCTTTATTTAGTTTAGTAGTGAAAGGAATTGTGAAAATATTGTTGTCTAAAGTGTTTCTTTTAAGCCGAAATATACATGCAGCCACACCTGTCTGAAAAGGTCAACCATAAGATTTTTACACACCGACTCCATACACAAGTACCCTTCTGGATAAAATTCATTTACCTTTATCGGTTAGTGACTTTTAAAACATATACACCTGGTCCAAACAACAGAATCATGAATTATGCCAGGTAAAATACAACAACCTATATATGCAGGTGACCTGTATAAATAAGAGGCCTTAGTGTCCAAGTAGTCTAAAGCAAGGGCTTAGTGGATCACAGTCCCTCTCTCCATTTAGTGTTGAATACCACTCATGATAGACCATAGTGTGAAAAAAATTGTCTCTATGCAGTCCGGTTTCCTCCATCATACCACAACTGACTGGGGACATGTAAAGCATTTGAGTGATCTTTAAGACATGTCTAACTTTATTATTTTTATCTTGGTTTATTTCTATAGTCAGAGAATACTGGTACTTTGTATATACATGTATATATGAATGGTATAAGTGGGATGACAGATGTGATGTATTGTAGTGAACAGTAGTTTAAAATCCTCTTTAAAACTTACAAAGATGTTTGTAATGAATCTGTGATGAAAGAAATGTGTATATGCTGGTCATATTTTTAATTGACTATGTAACAAAAGCATAACTCAGCAATTTTTAAAAGTGTGAAAATCTTGACACAAAAATCCAATCACATACAACATGCAGTGTAAACGTTTTAAACTGACATTTTATTTTTTAATCAGTTTGTTACAAACAGTATGAAACAAAACATACTGTAGGCTAGATTCAGGAAAAAGTGCAAGCTTGTACAAACTCGTCTCCAGAACAACTGTACACTTGATTTAGGAATAAGCACACACTTGAATCAAGATCATCTGAACTACATGCTATAAATCAACTTTTATTACCGACTGTTAACTCCAAATTGAATCGGTGTGCTTTTGTGAGCAATGTTTTGTGATTTTATTTGCACACAGCATCAGTGTCCTTTGGTAAATAAAATAAAGCTGTGTAAACCAAATACTTTACCATTTTATTACTGACTGTTAAACCCAAACTGAATCAATGTGCTTCTGTAAGTACTGTCTCATAATTTTATTAGCACACAGCATCAGTATCCATTGGTAAATAAAATAAATATGTGTAAACCAAATACTTTACCAAACAAAATCTGTAGTCCAGAAGTTGTTCCACATGGACTAGTTCCACTGTATACGCAAGTGTATATACAGGTAGTACACGTAGTATATTTTCATCATAGCTGTAAAAATATGCAAAATTTAATTAAATATTTTCATGATTAAAGAACCTGGTTTGAAAAATTAATCCGTCTGACAAATTTCAAGACGAAGATTTTTCCGATGAATATAAGCAGTCAGATGTGTATTCAGAGGTTTGATAAAATATTGGAAATTATCTATTGATGCATTTTTTTTCCTAAATATTTGTACATTCATACCAAAGTTTATCCGTTATGTTAATCAGAAGTGGGTAACAACAAATATAAATAAATGTTAATTTATTTGTAGAAAAATAAAATATCTATGTTGAATAAATGTTTTTCCTTAATTGGCACTGTTGTTATTTATTAAAATAATATATATATATATATATATATATATATATATATATATATATATATATATATGTTAGTGATATAATATACAATTATGGACTTTTTAGTGGTTGTATATGGTGTGATATTCACCGGAAAAATAAATATTGATCGAGGCGATCTATATTGATATATCACACCATATACAACCACTAAAAAGTCCATAACTGTTTTATTATATAATTTAGCCACTGTGGCACTTCGGTTAACAATGTTTTCTCAAACCTGTGACCAGGCAATCTAACTATTTTACTGATATTAGATTTCCCTGCCCACCCTGGTTGAACTAAAATTATCCCACATTAATTAGATCAATCTGACTTTAAAATCTGATTATATGAAAAAATAAATGGCATTCTAGATGAGACACAATCAATTACACACTAAATTGATAATGTCATAACGTCAACGTTCTATGAAAAAATAATAACGCACGTTTATTTGATGACGTTCTAATCATTTTACGGAGAACGTCGACAAAAATTGATGACGTACACCGAATTTGATTTCACTGGAAAATCTGGTATATCATGTGAGATCCAATGGTCACGTGTTACCGTTTTAGCCAATCATAAAGATGGAATTTATTAATTATATAATAATAATTATTATAAACCTGTGGCAAATACATTGTATATGCAGGTATATGTATTTGTATAGTTATTTATGGATGGCAGTGTATAACTTAATTTTAATAGTGCTTAATTTATTATTTTCATGTTTATAGGAAAGTAATAAGATTAAATTACCATGTCGATGTGAATTTCAAATCCATTCAAAATTGATCCAGAATTCTAATTCTGAAAGTTTCTGATCTGGTTTTGTACAGCAGCATAATGATGGATACCTTTGAATGCCAACACAATGACCCGCAAATTAATATTTATGCAACTCGCAGAGGTTATTATATCACTGAAAATATTTTTGCGGGAGAATTATACCAGTGTTCTTCTTTTGTAATACATTGGTTTCTTCAGTCATTTTGACAGACTTTATAAAATTCATTCTTCAAAGGGAGAGTCCTGCAGATTTTGGTTGTTTAATGTGGAGGTCAGTTTCTATAAAAAGATTTTTGGATTTCAGACGGGCTTATTGGAGGTTGTTTATGAGTCATGCCTACGATGATACAATGCATTGCTTTTAGTTTGAAAGGTCTCTTTACTTGGGTTTGAATCTTGCTTAGGCAGATCCTAGTGTAAGAAAAAAAGTTTGCCCATTTATATGGTGAAAATGTTATGCAAAAATTGCCCTTCTGGCAATGAAGTATGGGGATCTATATTTTGCTTCATCTACCATGTGATACATCTTTTCTGATGGACCTAGTGTTATTTAGTTCCAGTGCAATAGATGGACATCAGTGGTTGAGTGGTCTAAAGCACTGGTTTAAGGATAACGGTGCCTCTCATCACTTAGTTTCGAATCCCACTTAGGCTCATCCTAATGCGAGATTTGTCACAGCTCCCTTGCAAAAGGTTGGTAGATTTATCTGGGCACTATCTCCACCATCTCAGAATTGACTGCTTCAGTATTAGCAAAAGAATTTCGACTGGGGTGTAAAACACCATTACTCCACTCCAATTTCTAAAGATGTTTACCACTGAACAGCATTCTAAAATACCTGGGGCTCAAATCCTGACCTCGAGTGTAGCAATATCTGAAATACTGAAATATCACAATGGCTAGGACTGAAATGATGTAATTACAGGTACCTCGCTACAGATGAAATGACTGATTCAATACTTTTTTATATCATACAAATTAGCACCCAAAAAAAGATTTTGATTTTGATTTTGAAACTTTTTTTTGAGAATTATTTGCAAGAATTTTGAAACTCAAATAAATATGTACTAGATAAGAACTTATCCCAATAAGGAACAGTGAAAAGTTTTTTGGCAATCTAAATGCATCAAAACAGGTGTTTAGAGGTATGTTTTTGTTATAAAAATAGTATGGTATTGTATCATTGCGTTGTAATTAAATTTATGGTATGAATTGTGAAAACCGTTTCACCACCACAGTCAAGATCCTTTAACTTATATCAAGGTGACCAATTCTAGGATGGTGGAGAAAACTGGAGTGGCTGGAGAAATTCATCGACCTTCAGCATGCAAACTGACAAACTTTCCCATACCAGGATCTGTGCCGAGTGGGATTCCAACCTTGGCAGTGAGAGGCACTGTGATCTGTTATTGCACCATTTAGAACGCTCCGCCACTGGCACCCCCTACCCTAAGTGGTGGTCATAGAGGTAAAGGGAGATAACAAAAACACAAATCTTGAAATTATAGGATAATATATTTATTGTACAATATCATGATGATGGGTAATTCATGTCTACAAAAAGTGAAAGACAGAAAAACATAGTACAGAAATAAACAGTATGCATTAAGACAATTAAAAGATACAGAAGTTTTACAATATCCGTGGAACACATGTATGTGATTTTGGGGGTGGACCATTAACATACTGTATGTACAGTAATGTACAGTTCACATCATCAACACATAAACACCGATTTGGGGATAGGAAATTTACACATGCACATACCCTAGTGTGTAATATACTGTATACAGTTCACATGTATATGATTTTGGGGGGTGGGGAATTTACACATGTACCAGTATGTGATTTTGGGGGTTGGGGAATTTACACATGTATGTGATTTTGGGGGTTGGGGAATTTACACATGTATATGATTTTGGGGGGTGGGGAATTTACACATGTATGTGATTTTGGGGGTTGGGGAATTTACACATGTATGTGATTTTAGGGTTAGCGAATTTACATACTGTATACAGTTCACATGATCAACACATGTACACGATTTTGGGGTGGGAAAATTTACACATGTACATACATGCAGTTCACATGATCTACACACAAACATTCACTTGGGGATACAAAATTTACAGTACTTTCACTCGGATGGGGATACAAAATTTACCATACTTTCACTTGGATCATAACTATATATTGTATATATTGAATGACTTAAATTTATCAGGATGAAGAATTTATGTATAAATGTATATGGATTCCGAATCACAGTGAAATCTAGATTACTCAACATCAATATTATAAACTGTACATGTACTTAATACTGGGGATGACATTATATTCTCCAAAACTTAATTATAACAGACTATTATGAATAACTTAAATAATGAGATGTAGAAATTACAATGTAATACTTTAAGCATAGTTATTCTCGAATGGGGGAAATTTTCATGAATTGAGCAAATGAAACTATATGTCAAGAAAAATATCCCTTTCCTTACAATTAAAACATTTTACCTGCAGAAAGTATACATGGAAAAATCAAGAAAATACCGCCATGAGCTTTATATTGGTGAAATTAACCACATTTACAGTAAATCACATATACAAATGAACTTCATATGTCCACATAATATTCTCCAGTCTAACATTATGCAATTTATGGGTCAGGGTGTCCACGAAAAACAACAAAATGGAACACCACAAACATTTTTGAGTTTCCACTGAACAGTTTATGGAAAATTTAGGAAATGTGTTAAGCTATGTGACAATGTTCCTTGTGGATATATTCTCCAGTCTAAAGTTATGGGTCAGGGTGTCCCCGAAAAACCAACAAAATTGGAACACCACAAAAATTTTTGATTTTCCACTGAACAATTTATTGGAAATTTAGAAAATAAGCTGTGTTAAGTAAGGTTGCTTCTGGTTATTTATCACTACTGTTTGGCTTGTTATTTCTGATTATAAATAAATAATTTTAATATTTTCCCTTGTAGAAAGTTGCAACTGATTAAAATTATTATACAGCATTTGACCATTAAGCCCTGACAAAGGCATGAGAAAGGTAGCCTCACAGTAAACAATGAGTATAATCCCAACTTCTATTTTCACATATGTACTCCAGGACTTGGTTTTGATATATACAGCAAAACCTGCCTATAAAGGACACCCAAATAACTAGTACAGAGGGCCTTTATAGATGGGTGGCCCTAATATACATGTTTAAATAGAATGAATAAAGAGCAATTGGGATACAATTTTACTGGCCTTTAAAAGCAGGTGGTCCTTATATAGAGGTTGCCTTTAAGGAAGGTTTGGCTGTAATCTGTAGAAACTTTAAGCTTTACAAAATATTGAGATATCTACTCCAGCATTCCATATGAAAATCATCAGCATTTCACATGTACAGGTGCCTACATTTTACATGTAAAACCATCGACATTTCACATAAAAGGTCACCAGCATTTCACATGAAAAATATTTTCCAAATCATTATTCATAATCTTGAAATTTCACATAAAAAAGTTTCTCTTTTACACAAGGTTTCGTTTTTTGATGGAGCATCACCAAGTTTTACAATAAAATATTTGTTACGACTTGGATAGCCTGTAGAAAATCACTGATACATTGATTTCTTCTTTAACCCCAGATTCTCATTTTAACTCGTTCTCTACAGAAAATAATATCAAGTTTTACAAAAGGTAAAAAACAATTAATAATAAAGAGCAAATATACCATAACATAATCTGTAGAAAAGTTGATTGCATGTAGATGAATATAAAAAGAATAATTAAAATTACTAGAAAAAAAACATTGACATCTACATTAGCATTTTACATGTACCAGTATTTTGACAATTACATCAGCATTTTATGTGTACTTGGTTTAAGACAACTACATCAGCATTTTATGTGTATATGGTTTTTGACGATTACATCAGTATTTCATGTGTACACATATCTTATTAGACATCTACATCAACATTTTATGTGTTCTTGGTTTTTGACAACTACATCAGCATTTAATGTCTACTTATTTTTTGACAACTACATATGCATTTTATGTGTACTTGGATTTTGACGATTACATCAATATTTCAGGTGTACACATATTAGACATGACATCAACATTTTGTGTGTCTGTATGTAAACACAATATTTCCCAGTATTAACATTATTTATTTATTAATATCTTAATTATTATATACATGTATATTATATATCTGTATATATAAAATTAAACTTTTATCTGTATTTATTTAATCTTTATTTATCTATACATTTTAATCATCATTAATAGTGCATCAAGTTTGACCTGGCCGTTTGACTTTTAATTTGATTATTCAAACAAAGCTATGCAAATGTGTATTTAAGGGGCTATACAATGTTGATATATAAGGATAGATGATAGTAATACTTGGTACCAAGTGTTTATGGTGATGAAACATGTCGTCTTACCTAAATCACACAGTCTATTAGCCCGATCCAATATTCAAATTAAAGGTCAAACAGCCAGGTCAAACTTGACATACTATACTGTGTACAATATTTACAATACAGATCATCTCTTACATTATATTAGTAGTTATATAAACAGTCATGTATTTATCTATTAATAGCATAAAATGTTGACAAAGTTCACGTAAAATTAAAGTCATTATTCATCTCCCATTCAAACAAGATCCTCATGCACATGATCATAGGAAAAAGCTACTTATTTTGTTTCTCTCATAAAAAGGGAGGTAATGCTACAAGGATTAGGTTAAAAAATATCACAAATTGTCTTTCATTATTATCTCATGTGAGTACAAAAAGGGAGACAACTCTGAGAAATAACCATATAAAAAATATCAAGAGTTTTTAAATTGGATCAGACCTGGAAAAAATTACTGCATTATTCAATAAGCGTAATCATCTTACACTAGATCAAGGTTCTCGTAAAAAAGGAGGAGATGAGCTTAAGGAGTGAAAATATACAACATATCTTTTTCATTGAACTATATTACATATTATTACTAATAATGACCCATATTATACCAGTTTTAATTTTACAGCACGGCTGTTTCGGAATACAATTCTTCATCAGTAGTGCTTGGACCAAAATCATGAAACCAAAATCATCTTCAAGATTTTGAAAAGATAGTCAAAGGACCAAAATATATTTTACCAAATTTAATTAAGGAATTATTTTGCACGAGGGAGTAATAACTTAGTTTTTTTAATTTATATATAAGTAAAAATATATAGAAAATGAGAATACACATACCGCTTTTCAATAACGAATAGGCTCATCAAATATCATTAAAGTGTTCTTAGTTTTATACAAAAATTTTAGCATAATTCACGGTCACAAACAAATTGACTCTGAAAGTAATTTACCAAAGATTATAATCATATAAACCCTGTAAAATCAGACAAATTTAGACACATTTTAGGTCAGTGTGTCCTTGATTTAGACAGATTCTACTGAGTGATTGAGTTAAAGGTGACAGTCTTGTGGGAAATCATAATTCTATTGACCGAAGACTGATCTTTACACCACCATGTAAGGTGTAAGTGTTTCCATGACAACAACTGACAGGAAGAGGCGGGGTCAAATACAATTTTAAGTTTGGACTTCCTGATTGCATTGTTTCAACTGGAAACAGAAAATGTTAGTAAATTATAATAATTCTGATTGTCTTTTAAACAAGTATAAAGCTGACAAAAAATGAAAATGACATAACAATTTTATACTTAAAAAAATCATAAATAAAACAAATAAGGAAATATTTTAGTAATAACATTTAAAACAAAGCTAATCTGTCTGACCTTCACTTAAAAAAACAAAAAAATTGTCTGGTCTATTTCTTAGAATTAAACTTCAGTTTTAAACAAAGTTTTGACATGCCATAAACATCGGAAAAGCAAGACCTTAGTTGCCCCTTGTGAGGGATAAAGTTGACGAACACAAACTTAAAATGTCGGTGTATATACATGTATAAAGACTGTTAGACCATGCCCATTTGTAAAATAAATCTCCAAATATATAAAAAACCAAAATGATTTAGAAAAACTGACAGCTATGTGGAAAGTGGGTAGAAGGTCAATGGCATTACCCGGTAAGTCAAAAATATTTAGTGACAACAAAAAGGGTTAACTACAGAAAATACATATTCCAACCTGAAAATTCTGAGATAAATAAAAGAAAAGATATTCAGGAAGTTACCATTCAACAGACAGACTGGTAAAACTCTAACAACATTCTTGCCTACCCACCCATCCCTGGTAAGGACATTTTTATAAGATTTAAGTTTGACAATATGTTAATAATACCCTCATGTGAAGATTGCCATGGAAGTACCCTAGGGTCAGTCCTTCAATGTAATGATTTTGGACAAGTTTAACATCTACATGTGGTCATTTGGCCACCATGCAGATTTTGGGCAGTCCTTTAAAATTTCAACTTGTACATAAAAACTAGTGCCACTGAATTTCAAGGATTAATTTGGCTGCAAGAAAACATATAAGAAAATTCGTCAAAGATTGGCCAATTTTATTTTTGCCCAATTTTATCCAAATTTTAATTAATCCCTACGCCGTGGCCCACTGCTGTATTCAAAGGAAATTAAAGTAAAAAAACATCTGTTACACAGAAACCTTTCTATAAACAATTAAGTTGGGATGTTAATAAATTAGTTTTATTACCACTGGAAATCTTCTTTCAACGGATAATAAAATCAGACATATCTATTGTATTTTCACCTCTATATGAAGGGATGGCGTGGGTGAAGTAATGTGGTTGTTATGCCCCAGTCACCTATAAACCCTATTTGAAGGCCACTCTCTAGACATACAGGTAAACATTTCTATCTCAAAGGTGGTTTTAATATCAGAGCTCCCAACCCAATTCTGTGTAAGTGTGGGTCACAACCTTAATGCACTGATGGTGCATTGTGCACTAGAAGGGCATTAGGGGTTCTGCGTGCATCATCCCCCTCCCTGTAAAAAGTAAAACTTTCCTTAAGGTGACCTCTATTTGCATTTGTAGTGGATAATCCTTGACACAGTATGAGAAATCATAAGGAAACACAGAGAATCGGCACCTGTCTATAAAGGCCACCCAAGGAAACCAGTTAAAGTGGTCTTTATTGGCAAGTGGCCTTAATATACAGTTTCAATTGATTTGAATAAAGAAAATTGGGATACAATTCTACAGGCCTTTGGAAGCAGGTGGCCTTTATACACAGGTGGCCTTTAAGGCAGAATGGGCTGTAGTACAACTTTCACTAAGGTGTCCTTCCTTTACAGGTTTTATGAAGTTAAACACAAGACATCTAACAGCATGATAAATAGCTGTGACACACATAATGTATGACTACCTGCTATAAAAGGTCTCTGTAAAACTTTCACTAAGGTGTCCTTACTTTACAGGTTTTTAGTGAAGTAAAACATAGGACATCCAATATCATGATGAATTTGCTGTGACACACATAATTATGACTACCAGTACCTGCCTTATTTAAAACAAAGAAATCAGGTCCATTATTTCTAGACGGGTAATTAATCTTCAAACAACAGTAAAACACATGATCATAATTTATTTCTGATAAAAACCGACTTTTATAAAGTCACTGCATCATCTGTAAGAATGACTCACGGGAAAACTAAGTTTATTATACACAGAAAATCTCTTTTATTCTCAGTTAATATAATTTGTACAACTAGGGGAATTTAAATATTACTATTATATTTTCAGGTGACATAAGTAAATATAAGAATACTGTGTGGATACAGATACTGTATAGATACAGATTCTGTATGGATACAGATACTGTGTGGATACAGTTCTCTAAGGAGGACTGGGACCTGTATATGAACTGGGAATGAATAGGGTGCCAAAAAGGGAAGAATGGTTAATTTTGTTAATCTGTATCCAAAATACAATCAAACATGTCTATAGAGACCACCCAAAGGAACCTCTAAACGTGGTCCTTATATAGTTCAAATTTCCCAAATAAAGAGTGATTTGGATAAAATTTTGCTAGCCTTTTAAAGCAGGTTGCCGTTATATAGATGCGGCCTTCATGCCAGATTATCTGATGAAAAATATAACATTTCAACAAAACCTATCAGAAGAACAGTAGCTTACCCCAGTATATTATATATTCAATTCCTCAAAACACTTTTGACTGAAAAGTTTAATGTTTGTCCATCAAAAAACTTTACTAAAACCCCATAACATAAGATGCCAATGGCGATGCTTAAAAAAGTTCTTTTGCAATTTGAACAAGGGAAAAGTTTTAGTAAAAAAAAAAATTAAAATCATGACTTGGACAGGACAAAAAAGGAACAGGAAAATGAACAACCCACAAAAAAATTATGGCTAACAATATTTTTAATTAATTTAATAAGGTGCCAATGGTGATGCTCAAAAAAGGTTCTTTTGCAATTTGAACAAGGGAAAATTTTTAGTAAAAATTTTAAAATCGTGACTTGGATAGAACAAAAACAATACAGAAAAGTTAGCAACCCACGTGTTACAAATAACGGCTAGCGATATTGTTAATTAATTAAATCATCTTATTTTTGTGTGGTATCATAAAAAGCCATAGAAGTGTGATTAATTTTGATAATGGACAATACAAAACCTTATCAAATGTGATACAATGTGATAATTATCTAGTTCTAGTGATCAATAACTGAATTATTACATCTTCATTGCTCACTTGATATCCCTGACTGTCTCTTTGTATCAATCAATAACGACCACGAGAAATGGGACACAAACCATCATAGTTAAAAATTTACAAGTTTGATTAGCAGAAAATAAAACCCTTTTGTAGATTCAATATACAATATGTATACTAATAACATCGTAATTACTCTGTAATACAGTGAAACTTGACATGGACATTATTTCTTTCATTTCTTCTACTTGGGATGGATGAGTGTCAAAGTTACTTCACATTGAAATGATCAGTTTTTTAATTGTGGAGGAAACAGGTATCTAGAGAAAGACCCCCACCTGCAGCAAGCAAACCCAGGTGGTAAGAGGCACATGTAATTGTCTATCAGTACTTGTGACCACTCAGACAATGTGGACTCGCAATTCCTTAGACCATTCAGACACTATGACCTCATAGTACCTTTAGACCATTCAGACACTTTGGACTCCACTTAAACACTCTGGACTACAATACCTTTGACCACTAAGAAACAGTGGACTCCCAATACCTAAGACCAGTCAGATGCTTTGGACTCTTAAGACCTCACAGTATGTCGGACCATGCAGACACTGACACTTTAGACTTGTAATTCCTTAGACCATTCAGACAATATGACCTCACAGTACTTAAGACCAGTCAGATACTTTGGACTCTAAGACCTCACAGTACGTCGGACCATTCATACACTTTGGACTCCACTTAGACACTTTTGACTTGCACTACCTAAGACCAGTCAGATACTTTGGACTCTAAGACCTCACAGTACGTCGGACCATTCATACATTTTGGACTCCACTTACGGTAGACACTTTTGACTTGCAGTACTTAAGACCAGTCAGATACACTTTGGACTCCACTTAGACACTTTGGACTTGCAGTACTTTAGACCATTCATGCATTAATCAAACACTTAATTTTTTTAAGAAAACAAGAGTTTTAATCACATTTAAAAATACTAGACTCTCAAACTTTCCAAATTTTGTTTGGTTTAGGCAAAATGTCAAGTTAACTTAGCAAACGTTTAAAAAAACAAAAACCAATATAGATATGCTATGAAAAAATCTAATTTGAAAAACCACTCTTGCTTACATAACTGGAAATTTGGGCTAGAAAAAGGGCAACCTTTTAGACAAACCCTGATGTAAACTGACAGTTAGACCTAATTTTTTCTCCATATTGCAAATAAGAACAACATTTCAGATAATCCTCAGAGTCCTGATATTAATTGCCAATTAGACCTAATTTATTCTCCATATTGAAGTTATTAACATCAAGCCTGTGACCAGGAGCCCTAATATACGGATATTAATGTACAATCAATATTCAATTATGATATTGACCTTTAATGTCAGACTTTTAATCAGTATTGATTTTATCTGTACTCAAGTTTCCATATTTTTAAGGATAGAAATAGCCATTTGCATAAAAATACTGTCGCAGAGAATTACAGCCAGCTAATTGATTGGTTTAAATTTTTTTGTGTCTTTATCCCCAAGTTTTTCATATTTTTAAGGATAGAAATAGCCATTTGCATTAATATACTGTCGCAGAGAATTATAGCCAGCTAATTGATTGGTTAAAATTTTTTATGTGTCCTTATCCCCAAGTTTTCATATTTTTAACGTTAGAAATAACCATTTGCATAAAAATACTGTCGCAGAGAATTAAAGCTAGCTAATTGATTGGTTAAAAATAAAGCATCTATAATAGCAGTTTATAAATGAAGAGATTGCAGTTTCAGCAAATTTAGAATACCTAAGTAAAATCTCTTCATTCAAACTGAAGTATGACATTTTTTCATTATAAATGCATGCATAACGTGTTACATCAAATCAGCATTTTTTCATATATTCTCAACAAGATCTCAAGAATTTTAAGTAAACTCAAATTTATGTTGGTGTGTTTTGTAATTTTGTAATTTCCAACTTTTTTCCGTGGGATATAATATTTGAAGATTCATGATACTCACTATTAGATTGTAAATATACATTACTTTATGCATGGAAAAAATTGCAAAGAAAAAAATCGACAGAAAAAAAGTGAAAATGTTAATTCTGGCTGTATCACATGGTAAACAGATAAATATCACTTGTATACCCTGTAAAACAAAAAGTCAGAAGAACAAAAAATGGCAGACCTATCGGAAATTACCGGGTACCAAAAATAAATTTATATAACAACTAGTACAAGTACTAAGCTGCATAAAATAAAATTCACATTTAATGTGATAATTAACAGATCGCCGGCTGCGCCCACAATGTTCCAACAAAGGCCCGGTATGCTTGAATTACACACAAAAAGAACGAAGACTGGCCAGCGATCTGTCAATTCTGTAACAAACAAACAAAAGTTAATAATATAATAAAAGTTGAAAAAGATATTTTGCCACTTAATACCGGTATTTTTAAATAAATTGAAAATGGAAAAATTTTCTTTTTCAAACAATAGCATCAAAGAAGATGCAAAATACCAACTGATAATTTTCATTAACTAACACTATAATTCCAGAACTGCTTGTCAAAAAATGCTTGAATAATCCTGGAATTCTCACTGCTGAGCAGGAAATCATATTTCTGAGTTTATGTTTGCCAAAAAACATATGGTAACTTGTTTGACTGAGCTAAAGTGGTCAGGAGTTGCTGAGCAGGACCCCGAGTGTATGGACAAATACTAAAAGTTTAGTGGTGAGGACACATAAGGCCCTTGTAGAAAGACAGAGGATACATGTGACACAACACTTGGAACTGAAGTTGTGACAAAATGTACCATAAATATTGTACCATGTTTTAATCTGATGATGGCATACCTCTCTATATAATATGGACATCTGTCTAAATGTTGAGGAGAAAATGTCACATCAGATTAAACCTGGATTTTATTTTATTTTTGTCTAAATGTTGGCAAAACATCACATCTGAGACTATACATGTTATTTTTTCATATTTTTATTTTTTGGTCTAAATTCTGATAAAATATCACATCTGAGACTATACATGATTTTTATTTTTCATGTTTTTATTTTTTGGTCTAAATTCTGATAAAATATCACATCAGATTAAATCATGATTTTTATTTTTTCATATTTTTTTGGTCTAAATTCTGAGAAAATATCACATCAGATTAAATCATGATTTTCATTTTTTAAAATTTTTTTTGTCTAAATGTTGAGAAAATATTACATCAGAGATTATACATGATGTTTATTTTTGACTACTGTGTAACTAAGGTGATTATTTTTCAGCCTACACAATGAGAGGGTATTAAATCATCTTAAGATGAGATAATAAAATGGTCGTCAAATATCAAAATGAAACATCAAAACATAATTGTACATGTGCTTGTAGCAGACAATTTTTAAATTTTTTTTTCCTGGAGCATTTAATTTAGAAGCATTTTTTAATCTACATAAATCTATTACCCCGTTACAAAGTATATAATTTATTTGATATATAATGGATTACAACATGTTTATCATATACCAAAACCAGGACCCAGTTGTTTCGAAGCTGGATTAGCTTAATCAATGATTTACACAAATTTAAATTATCAATTAAAATCACTATATCATCATCAAATCCATAGACTGATAGCCACATGCTTCATTTTGTTTAAATTCTATTCATTGACGACATTTTAACATTATTTCACAACAGATTTGAAATTATGCATTATTTAAATTTTGACTAATCCAGGGATTTATGAGGGTCTTTTGGGAAAAGGCCCTAAACTAAAAATTGGGAAAAAACTAAACTTTTTGCTCATTTTGGGAAAACTTAGACATCATGTCAGAAGTCAGTTTTCTCGTGACCTTGGAAGCCTTTGATGTAGAAGCTGTATTTTCATCTTGCTTTGCAAATGTTGTTTTAAAATAATCTAGAATCTTTAACTTGATTTTGCTGATTTGGGGGGGGGGGGGGGCTTTCACAAAATTTACTTTTGTTTTCGTTTAAAAACAACACAATTTTCTAATTGGAAATTTTCTCAGCCGATTTTGGGAAAAAAATCAAGGTTTTTTCCATTGGGAATGGGGCCGAATTTTGGCCCTAAATAGGCCCTTGATGAATCCCTGTAATCAATCGATTAAACTTATCAGGCTTTGAACAATTCACCCCCCCCCCTTGTCTTGTAAATAATCTATATAAATCCAGACATTTTAAAATACTATGGAGCAACTGAATACTGGCCTCATGTGCATGTTGTCCAATTTTTAATACTATGTTTCCATCCATGGTAACCAAAATTTCATTAGCTACCAATTTCTTAGAAATTCTTTCAAAAATAACCTTTTTGAGCAATTCTAGAAAAAATACCTTAAAATGGACTAATATGTCAATGGAAAATTTCGGAAATTTGGCTACTAAGAATTTTACCCCATGAATAGCAATAATGCTGATGTGGCTTTAAACAATAACTCATTCATTCGCTAAGAATTTTAAATTTGTGGAAACCTAGTAATACAATCACATATAATGTATAATAAGGGTTAAAAATTATTTTGAAATGGAAGGTCAAGAATCTGTCGCCTCTATTTTTGGCAGGCCCCACAAAAATTTTGAAAGTCCAATATCCAAACTTTATATATATAAAGAGCAGCATTATCCTGCTAAAACAAACTGCAGGTCCATCAGACTTTTACAGTTTATATATATTAAAGGTCCCAATGTAAAATCACTAGGTACTGGACCATGGACCCGAAGAATTTTGAACCCCTTGTGCCATACAAATCAAGACTCTTGCATACCATTCAGCAAGTCCCAACACAGTAATCATTACTCAAACAACATAATGTTATAATCAGATTCTCTTTATTTTTGACTATGGAACCCTAAACCAATATTGCTACAACATATTTTAAATGGGCCCCACCACTATATTATATGATCAATGACTGCAAGGAATGGTTAGTTAAGTTAAAGTCTGTCCCGAGCCATTAGGCCCATCAGGCCGGAGCTTATCCCGGTTTCGGTGGCGTTAAGCGACTGAGAGTACAAGACTCTCCCCTGGATGGGACGCTGGTCCATCGCAGGGTTAACCCCCAGCATTTTGCTGGTACTCATTTATTTTCAGCTGAGTGAACTGGAACAACGTGAAATTAAGTGTCTTGCTCAAGGACACATCACATCGCCCGGTCCAGGGATCGAACCCACGACCTTCGAATCATGAGTCCAACGCCTTAACCACTAGGCCACACGCTTCCACGCAAGGAATGGGCCTCATCGCTATACCATTTGATCAATACATCTTAATTCAGCAAGGAATGATATGGAAAAAGGTTTTTATTGAAAATCCCCAGAACATCATGGTTTTATGGAAAAACATAGACATTCAACAAAGAAATTATGGAGTATCACATGGCCTATGTTGCTAGTCCTGGTAGCAGTAGCCAATCTGAGAAATTCTTTTGAACAGTAACCTATTTTACCAAATTTGTGAAAAAATACTATCAGTAATAATTCTAAATTTGCAGAAACAAAGTTATGTGGTACATGTAGGTAAATCAAATTTCTACCTAGTATAACAAATCAAAAATAATACAAGTACTTTAGTATGCCTACAATTCTGGCACATTAAAAAAGCTTGCTTGCTCTGGATAGTGGATATATGATATACTGGTAAGCTCTTTTTTAAATTTGTACAGACAACTCTAAGTTTGGTCAAACAAGCGGAATATTCATTGGAGAAACGGAACAAATTTGGGCTGATTTGACCAGAAGGGCTGTTACTGGATATTGCCTACAGTTCATATGTAAAGGGATGGGTTTCTCCACTGAGGCATGAATACAAGAATGGTCATGGCTGTATTGGGTATGAAAGTGCATGTTGATACTCTGATTGTTATGTATGAATTAAGATACAAATTGATTGCTATATATAGTAACGTCTTACTATATATATATTATATACTACGTGTCGGTAAAGTCTTCACATATTAAATAATATAAAATATAATGATGTATAATTTGGTCAGTTTTTAAATTAAAAAAATTCAAGCATGTCATTTATCAATATATAAAATATCCACATGCTTCTGAAAAAAGCACATACAAATATAACATCATTTTAATAACTTTCTAACATGGCTACCGGGATACATGTGGTTTCCATAGTAACTCCAAAACAAGGCTACCGGGATACACATGGTTTCCATAGTAACTTCAAAACAAGGCTACTGGGATACACATAGTTTCCATAGTAACTGCTTATCCAGTGAAGATCACATGATCTATCCAGCACTTTCTATTGGTTAATTGTCTCATCTAATAATTTATTATACTCTGGCTAAATTGTATTGTCACTAGATCCAACCTGTTAAAAAAAAGAAGAAAAAGGACATTAAGTCTCAGTTTATACCAGTAATAACCACTTATATTTAAATGACAAGTTCAGGACTCATGCTTCCACATTGACAAAATTCTGTTAGCGTTTACACGGATGCAATTAAACGATACGGTCTGTTTAAACAAAACATTACACAATCTAATACTAGTAGTACTATAACAAACCAGTATATTGAAAACATAAGATTTTACTGTATACAACTGCTAAAATTGATCAACTTGCCTCTACATTTAATACTGTTTTTTGTATATTTGGTTACTAAAAAGTGAATCTTTTGATTTTTTATAAAATATGTGTACTGCATTCAACAGTACCACATTAATTGACTGTTTACATAATTAAAGATTTTGTAAGCGTTTACTAGCCAAACATGAAACATAAACGTGTACACCTGGAAGCCTTATTCAGGACCCAGTTTTTTGACAGAATTAAATACTGAAGTGTTCATCAAAATGACACCTGAAATTCCTAAACATCTTAAAATATACAAAATTTACAAAGATTTGAAATTTTGCCTGATTTGAGTTAAGGCATGGTTCGGAAACTGGTCTGGATTAGTTAATACATTGTCAAAGCAAGAGCCCATGTACAATGTGACCATATGGAAATTTATGACAAAATGGTAACTCCATGGTAAATACATGTGGTATTAAAATGATATAATGATATCCTGAGAAGTAAAAACCACTGTGGTAGCTCAATTGGTAGAGTGCTCCCTCCATAAGTGGGAGGTTGTGGGTTCGGTTCCTGGCGGGATCTCACCCAAAACTTGAAACTGTTCTCTGTTCTTTTACCAAACACTCTGTATTACAAAATGAAAGTCATGGTTCTTTCAGATCGAAACTTAAAATAAGTAGGGGTTCTAAACTCTCGACCTCCCACATGCGAGCACTTAACCAACTGAGCTTTTAAACTAAAGACTTGAATCCAAATTTTAAATGTTTTACCTAAGACAATTTATAAAATAATCACTGGACAAAAGAAAATTGACAGATCGCCGGCCACACCTACAATGTTCCGACAAGGGCCCAGCATGCTTGAATTACACACAAAAAGAATGAAAACATGGTCTGAATTGTGTCATTTAATGACGTCACTGACACTAGTACGTCATTAGCTGCCGTGACACTGCTTTGGTACCATGATGGCAGCCAGTGTCGGAACAAAAAAGGCATAGCTGGCAATATATAGTAATCACATTGCTATGTCTCAGACATGTGGACTGACTTTTCTATCACTCATGTATATGTAAGGATAAGTATTACACAAGGTTATGATCTGACAAATGTATGTATAAAGTTTAAATATGTTACATAGATACTTAGATAATGTACTTCCTGGGTCAGGAAGAATATAAACAAATACTGTACTGTTTACAGGTAAAATATCTATATATCAGACAACATAAGTATCCATGGATAAAGTCTGACTAACACAGTCACATAATGTCACATATATACTGGGGTCACACTGTTCATTCTAGAAGGGGGACATGCCATGATGGGACCACTGATCCCTTATTTTCCCATTTAGATTTTCTGTATGACTAGCTCAGTCACATAATGTTACATATACAGAGATGGCAGTGTTCATTCTAGAAGGGGAACATGGGGGTCATTGATCCCTTATTGTGCCAAATGGCCCAACTGTAAATGTTTATGTGACAACATAAGTATCCATGTTCTGTGTGATTAACACAGTCACATAATGTCACATAAATACTGGGATCACAGTGTTCCTTCTAAAGGGGCTATTGATCCCTTATTTTGCCAAATGGCTGATTGTTAATGTTTACCTGACAACATAAGTATCCATGGATAAAGTTAAGTTTTCTCTATGACTAAAAGAGTCACATAATGTCACATATATACCAGTACCAGGATGGAAGTATTCATTCTAGAAGGGCCACATCGGGGCCACTCATCCCTTATTGTACCAAATGGCCCATTGTTAATGTTTAAGTGACAACATAAGTATCCATGGATAAAGTTTGATTATCTGTGTGACTAACACATAATGTCACATCTATATTGTTAAGACCTAAGTGGACCACATTAAAAATTTCATGAATGCAAATACATGTGTACATTGATGTTATGGTGTTTTCTGTAAAAGTATTTTTTTTTAAATTGCCCCATCTGAAAAATCCTAGAATAAACACTGCAGGGATTCATCAAGGGCCTATTTTGGGCCGAAATTCGGTCCCATTCCCAATGGGAAAATGGTAAATTTTTCCCCAAAATTAGCTGAAGAAAATTCCCAATTAGAAAATTGTGTTGTTTTTAAATGAAAACGAAAGTTAATTTTGTGAATCAGCAAAATCAAGAATAGGATTCTAGATTATTTTAAAACAACATCTGAAAAGCAAGATGAAAATACTGCTTCTACATCAAAGGCTTCTGAGGTTGTGAGTAAACCAACTTCTGATATGATGTTGAAGTTTTCCCAAAATGAGCAGAAAGTTGATAGTTTTTCCCAATCTTTAGTTTAGAGCCTTTTTCTAAAAAGACCCAGATAAATCCCTGCACTGTAACATAGTGACCTAATTTGACATACGGTATATACAGGGATTGTAGATCTATAGCAGGACATTTGAGTTGCAAGTAGTAGACAAACTCACTGACACCAAAGGCTTCACTGACAATCAAAGTCCAAAAACATTTAAATTAGAATGAAAGTAACCAGCAAGTTTAAAAACTCTTGAGAGAAAAATATCCCCGTCCCCAACATTGCAGAGATTTGACCTTGTGACCTTGACCCTTGAGCTAAGCACCTACAGTAAATTTAGTATGATAAACATTTTGTTAATTCTGATTTTGGTTCAGATTATTTGCACCAAGTTTGTTTAAAATTCATCCATTAGCATGGAAAATATGGTATGGATAGGATATTGGGATGTACAGCCAGACAGACAGATGGACAAAGTGTTTCCCATAACCCATAACTGTCTTTAGGTTAGGCTTCTATTGACATTCCAAAATATATTTATTATATACATGTATATATGTGTACTGTATAATATAGCAAGTACACAAGAACATGAGTTGTGACATGTGTGTGCTTTATCATATCTGTTTCAATAGATTCCAACACTGTTACTCTTTAGCTCAGCATGTATTCACAACTTATGTGACTCTAAGAATGCGAAATATAGATGAAATTATCTTTATCTAAAATCAAATATTATAGACTGTTATTGACCTAATATCGGATATATGTTGTCGGCCAATTCCATTTTGGACAAGAGAAAAAAGTTATATAAGAAATAGCAAAACTCATCAGTTGTATATGTGAACCATCTGCCTTTTTTTATTTGGGTTAACAATGACAAGTTGACAACCATCCAGATTGACAACTCTGCATGTTTAGACCACGACCCCATAAATACTTATGATTGAATATCACATTTATGAAGACAGTAAATGATGATGTCTTTACAATCATTGCACTGTATTTCAGAAGTTGTTAAAATACAGAAATCTGCAACTGAATAACATGAATAAAGTACATCGAGAGCAACCGCGAACAGAAAAATTATTACAGGACAATTCAGGACTGAAAACCATTGTCCAAGAACAGAACAATCAAGAACATGGCACCAAAGAACACAGTAACTAAGAACAGATCAATCAAAAATAGTCCTGACAATTCAGGACATAGCAACCAAGAACAGAACAACAAAAAAACAGAGTAACAAAAACAGGGCAACCAAGAACAGCACAATAAAGAACAGGACAACCGAAAACAAGGCAACCGAAAACAGAGCAACCAAGGACAGAGCCACCACGGACAGGGCAATCAAGGGAAGTGCAGCCAAGAACAGGAAAACCCAAAACAGAGCAACCAAGGACAGAGCCACCACAGACAGGGCAATTAAGGGAAGAGCAGCCAAGAACAGGGCAACCCAAAACAGAGCCACCAAGGACAGAGCCACCACAGACTGCCGCAATCAATGGAAGAGCAGCCAAGAACAGGGCAACCCAAAACAGAGCAACCAAGGACAGAGCCACCACAGACAGGGCAATCAATGGAAGAGCAGCCAAGAACAGGGCAACCCAAAACAGAGCAACCAAGGACAGAGCCACCACAGACAGGACAATCAAGGGAAGAGCAGCCAAGAACAGGGCAATCCAAAACAGAGCCACCACAGACAGGACAATCAAGGGAAGAGCAGCCAAGAACAGGGCAATCCAAAACAGAGCCACCACAGACAGGGCAATTAAGGGAAGAGCAGCCAAGAACAGGGCAATCCAAAACAGAGCCACCAAGGACAGAGCCACCACAGACAGGACAATCAAGGGAAGAGCAGCCAAGAACAGGGCAACCCAAAACAGAGCAACCAAGGACAGAGCCACCACGGACAGGGCAATCAAGGGAAGAGCAGCCAAGAACAGGGCAACCCAAAACAGAGCCACCAAGGACAGAGCCACCACAGACAGGGCAATCAAGGGAAGAGCAGCCAAGAACAGGGTAACCCAAAACAGAGCAACCAAGGACAGAGCCACCACAGACAGGGCAATCAAGGGAAGAGCAGCCAAGAACAGGGCAATCCAAAACAGAGCAACCAAGGACAGAGCCACCACGGACAGGGCAATCAAGGGAAGAGCAGCCAAGAACAGGGCAATCCAAAACAGAGCAACCAAGGACAGAGCCACCACGGACAGGGCAATCAAGGGAAGAGCAGCCAAGAACAGGGCAACCCAAAACAGAGCAACCAAGGACAGAGCCACCACGGACAGGGCAATCAAGGATCAGATCCGGCAGGAGATCGAAAACACAACCTCCCACTAACAGAGCAAGCACTCTACCAACTGAACTACCACAGTGGTTTCTAGACATGGAGTGGAGAGGAGTGGAGTGTTGAAGTTTTATGCCCAAGTCAAGAATCTTTCACTTATATCAAGACAGTCAGTTTAAGGATGTGGAGGAAATTTCAGACTTGGGAATTAAGCATCATTGAAATTCATTAGTTTGGAAAGGTTCAGGGCTGCCTCTTAATCTTTTTTGAATGGGACTAGGACCCTGAGCTTGTGAAAATTATAGGTCACTAGGTCAAAATTGTGAAAACGAAAAATACCATTATTGTTACAAAACTCTTAAATAAACAGATGAAAACATGTTCAATGAACTTAATTACCAATATGTGTTAATTCTATTTTTTGACATGAATTTTTATATATTTTACCATTTTTAGAGTAACTTTTCCGTGTGATTTTAAATTGTGAAATCCAACTTGGTGTTTGTGATAAAAACATAAGATTTTTAATAGTAAATGGGTCCCAATATTGACCATAAATATGGACCAATGAGAGCCGTAAGTTAAAAAATAATTGTTGACAAAGTATACGTTGACACATGCATGCACAGTGAGAGTGATACAAACACTGCACTATGCAAGTTGGGCTTTTAGCCAGGTGAGTTAAACAAAAACCAGTAAAGGCTGTTTAAGCAACAAATAAAATTCTAAAAGTCCTAGGCAAATATGGCTTTGACGTTGGAAAAACAAAAAGTTCAAGGCAAATATGACACTGGTGTTGAAAAACAAAAAGTTAAAGGCAAATATGGCATTGACGTTAGAAAAACAAAAAGTTCAAGGCAAATATGACACTGGTGTTGAAAAACAAAAACTTAAAGGCAAATATGGCTTTGACGTTGAAAAACAAAACAATGTCACAAGATATTTTCTACTTAAAGATTTAAATCTATTATTTTTCATCCCGGTATGTAAACATACAGCTACAGGGTTATAATATTGGAGAAGGAAAAAATATTATTTATATATTTGTGTTTACTGATAAGTGACCAAAAACAACAAGATGAAAAAAAGTCTTTTTTCTAATAATAGATAAATAGTAAAACCTATCAACTTCTATATAAGCTTTTATTACTAGTAATGATATATAATGATTATACATGTGTTTTGATGTTTACTGGTATGTGTGGCAATAAATAATAAATAAATAAATAAATAAATAAATAAATAAATAAATAAATAAATAAATAAATAAATAATACATCATATTTTCAAAAGATGAAAAATATCAATAATAAATAAATAAATAAATAATAAATAAATAAATAAATAAATAAATAAATAATAAATAAATAAATTACATATCATATCATATTTTCAAAGATGAAAGACGAATCATAGTCAATCAATATTTTCTTATCATATGAGATGAAAAACAAAAACCGTCAGCGGACATTTTCTAATTAGTATTTCTATAAATAAATGTCTATGACCGCTAATCTCTTTGTAGTTTAATACCCAAATTAATCTGTCAGACATAACTCTACAAGGACGACAACGAGGACGGCGAGGACGTGTACACTCTCCTGTAATCAGGATAATGACACGACAAACTCCCTATTGTAACTCTAAAGTCAATGGCTTTTAGCCGATTATCTAATATATTCTAAACCAACAGGGAAAGCTCGGCTTAACAACTCAAATATCCCTGATTATAAACAGTCGTGTTACAACCCTACTAATCTCCCTAATAATCACCTCAATGGTAATTCCAATGGTCATTTTATTATCTCTTAAACAGTTCAAAGGTCAGTAAATTCCTGGTTTTATAGTCACACTGATTTACCATTGACAAAATCTGTAGGTTTCATACACTACTTTACTGTGATTAGTTTTTTCCATTTGGAGTCTGAATAATCAAATGGTCAATATGTAGGTTTCTGTGGATACTTTTATCTTTCACAAGTTTCTTTTTTATTACAATTTTTTCTGTTTTTGTTTGGGGGTGGGGTGGACAGTCTAATATATTACAGTTGCTGTCTAGACATGTCTTTTATTGGAGTCATTTTTTATCTGTTGTTTCAATCACTCTTGCACAATATCGTTTTCACTAGTATGTCCTTTTTTGTCTTTGGGCAGTCTGATATACCAGTATTTCAGTTACTGCCAAGGTTGCTAAATGTCTTTTATTGCAGTCATATTGTCTTTTTTATTCTATTTTGCTTTTTTCATGTTTTGATCAGTTTGAGACTGCAATTTTTGTAGTGAGTGAGGATTTTCATTTTTGCTTTTTTTCCGAGGGGGGTGACAACGGATTAATTAATTTATTAATTGATTGAATGGGGGTTAAATGTCCCAGTCAAGTATATCTCGCTTATATCAAGACTATAGGTCAATGTGGCAGGGAGGGTTCATTAATGTTTTTAAGGTCTCTTCTGAAGGAACCTGTGACTGTTATTTCTAAATATTGAATACTTGGCCAAAAAACAGTCACTACCTTTTTTCAAGTCTTGGTCAGATCTGGCGGGGGGTTTGAACCCACAACTTCCCACATACGAAGCGAGCACTCTACTGACTAAAGTACTGTAGTGGTCATGCCATGGGGGTGAAAAAATGCTGTGGTTAGTATGACCTACTATTAGCCATTGCTGTTTAGGTTTTTGTATGTTTATGTTACTTAACAAACCACCTGATTTTTGAGGCAATGGTAGACTAATCAGTAATGGATAAGACATCAGTCTACAAATCCAGGGTCTCTCACCACTGTGAGTTCAAGCCCCGCTCAGACCACATGTGGAAAAGTGAATTTTCCTTGCCGTTGGCCTTTACTGCTTCACCTGGTATCAGTATAATGTTACTGGGATAGTGGTACGCTTGTCTGTGGCATACTGACTCTGTGAGCTAGCACGTTAAAGTCGCCACGAGTGCATGCTAGTACAAGGCAGAACATACAACACACTCACACTACACTTGTTCATTGATTAATCCATAGAGATTAAAAAAAGTTCTTGTCATGAAAAGCAGAAAAATTGCTGATGCGACATTAAACAACATTTAACCAACCAACCAATCACCTGATTGAGTGATTGGTCATTGTGCAATGTACAGATTTCTAATCTTTTCAAAATGTCATCAAACAACATACAGGGTGCAGTGCAGTTAATCTATGATATGACCATGTCCAGACTATACAAAATCACTGTTACCATAGCAACAGATTTTTATGGTCACTTATTAACAACATTATTTTTATTTACACAAAATCTTGTCTTATCATAACCAGGGTCAACGATCTGATCATCATAATTATAACTTAAATGTACCCTAAACCCTATACAACTAATAGGTTGGGTGACACAAGTGGAGATATGGACTTGGTGGTTTGGGGTGTCATGGGTGAGGGCTAAAGCTGTTTTATGCCTACATTGTAGTCAAAATTATTGCCTTTATATTAAGTTGTTCAGTTCTGGGATGATCGAGAAAACCAGGGCACTCTGAGAGCACCACCTATGTATCTGATAAACTTTCTCACACTAGGACGTCACTTCCCAGAGTATAGGAATAAACATAGATGGCGAGAGGTCCTGTGGTCCATACATTTATGTTCCACTCAGCCAGACCCCTCTGTTGTTCAGAATGAATAAATTACTCAAAGCATTACAAACATGAACACCACATGAACTTGTGTTTAGATTAACCCTCCTGGTAATAAAAGATTGTATGACTAGTTGCAACATTACAGATACCAAATAAAGGGACATACTTTGAGTCGTCATACTAGCCGAAGACACATGGTGTGTTAGTGACAAGTCATTTAATTTCACATGACTCCAGTCCACCAAGCTACAATGACAAAACTTGAGACCACTGTGCTACAGATGCCCTTTCATCCAAGGGAGTGGAAATGAGTAATGGTGTTTGACGTCCCAGTCAAGATTTTTTCAAGACAGCTACATGTAGTTCATGTATTGTGGAGGAAACTGGAGTTTCCACAGAAAGTAATCAAAGTTCAACAACCGAAAACTGACAAACTTTCTCACACTGGAATTTGTTCCTAGTTGGATTTCAAACCCAGGTGGTGAGATCTTCTGTGATCTGTAAGTAAGTGCTTTACTAGCCTTTAGACCACTTGTCTGGGCCCAGTCAACATGACTCCAACTGAAGCATCAACTGAATATGCTTCAGTTGAAAGCCTGCATATTGTTTTATCAACTTTTATATCACATTAACAATTTTTCAACATTTCATAATGAGAGTTAAACATTCTTTTCTTTAAGATTACCTAATGCTAAATTTATATTTGATGTATAACCATAAATCTAAAACACAAGTTTACAATGATAGATGTTACTAACTAGTGCAGGTTTTTATTGGGATTTATTTACGTGTCGTTTGAAGTTTAAAGAATTTAACAATTAAATGTGGTGCACATTCCACAAACAGTGGAACAATTTTTAACAAAAATATGATCCACAAAAACCATTTAGAAAATTACCTCAAATATTCCTGCATTGATGATCACTCTAACAGATAGAAATACTAGCGTAGTATACCATTGGGTTTGTGATAGAAACAGCTGCAGACCCAGAAAGGGGGGGGGGGGGGAGGGAGGGGGGTTCAGGGTCCTTGGTGGTCAGAACCACCACCACCCTTTATTTCTGTCCATGATATAATAGTATGTATATGTGTGTGTATCACTTGCTAAAGATTGCAGGATTTTGTTAAATTTTAAAAATTTTCTTTGGGAGCATGCCCCAAGAACCCACTAGCTTGTCTTTCACATAAACGGAAAAATAGACCCTTCCTCCCCCCTTCTAAGATTCCTTGGCACACCAATGTGAGGGAAAAACATTCATCGTTTAACATTATTGGCATGAAGTTAAATTAAGTTGTTAATATGTGCAAACAGTCAATGTGAGTTTTTATTTTTTAGCTTTTATAACCACACACTAGATCTTTTCAAATGAAACATATTTATTTCTTAACCATTCGGCCAATCTGGAGATCAACAGCCCTCTCAATAAAAAACAAGATCCGGATATTCAACATCAACTTAAAGTTCATCCTAATTTACGGCTCAGAAACCTGGAGGGTAACCAAGACCAACACCCACAAACTCCAGATATTTATAAACAGATGCCTCAGGAACATCTTCAACATCAGATGGCCTAAAGTTGTTTCAAACGAAGAACTATGGGACAGGGCCAGACAAGTTCCAATGGAGTCTGAGATCAACAAACAAAAATGGGATTTATTGGCCACACGCACCGCAAGCCTGCATCAAATGCCACCAGGCAGGCTCTTGACTGGAACCCACAAGGTAAGAGGAAGAGGGGTTGGCCAAAACATACATGTACTTGGCCCAGAGGTACAGACACAAGAGGCACGAACTCCTGGAAAGACCTGGGTTATCCCAAAATTGTGTCAGATGGAGAAGAGTTGTTGCGGCCCTTGGTTCCCCAGGGAATCAAGAGGAATAATTCAAGTTCTTTTTGGAAAGAATAATAATAAGCACCTTTTTTCAAAGACCTGGGCTAGGATGACCCTAAAATTATGCATTGAACACTGGAAAATTAAGTCCACCAGTACCAGAATCAGTTGAATTCATATATGGTTTGACTTTTGATACTTTTTGGAAATTCATTTGACACCCAAAAGTCTGAGTTTAAACAGAGAGCCTGAGTCACTGTAAATATTATATTGAAGCATGCTGCATAGCAAATTAATACATATTATTATAAGATACATGTAAAATGCATGAAAATCATTAAAGTATTAGAGTTTATACCTTTTTCAAACTATCACACAGCATCCTTTTGATTCTTTAACTGGGCTAGTGTTCATTTCTCGCACAATTTCTATAAAAACCTCATTGACATTCTGAGTATTTTTGGCAGAGGTCTCTAAAACGGACAACCCCAAACTTGTGCCAGTGAAGCTCCTTCGGAAGACGGAACTTCCCGCTGGTGATCCAAGTCTGCTTTGTTTCCCACTAGTATCATAGGTATATTTTCCAGTCCTTTCACTCTGACGATTTGTTCTTTCATTGTCCGGATATCCTGGAAGGTTTGTAAACTTGTTATACTGTACACTATAACAAATCCTTGTCCATTTTTGATGTATAAATCCCTCATTGAGGCAAACTGTTCCGTACCAGCTGTATCTAAAATCTCCAAAACTGAAGGAGCTGAATCAACCTCTATTTCCTTTCGGTAAAAATCTTCAATGGTTGGGTCATATTTTTCCATAAACGTCCCAGACACAAATTTGACTGTCAAGGCACTCTTACCAACCCCTCCACTTCCTAACACTACAACCTTGTATTCCCTCATTTCGTATCCTATATAAAAATGGTCCCTTCTTCCTTTTTTAAAATTTCACCATATGTAATTTTTATTCCATAACAACTGGTGTTAAATTATGTTTAACAACAGAAAAAATAACTACAACACGGTGAGACCCAACCCCGACATAAAAATCCAGACAGTGTCGGTGTTATGACTGTCAAGAGACACCGGATGATCGATTAGTTCTGCTATATCCTCACTATCAAATAACGGCTACTTTCTCCTCATTCTAAAACAAATAAATAAAATATATCTTAGTAACTTAAATTTACGTTTTATACAGGCCAAAACCGAAAAATTTACACACAAAGAATACCGACTTACTATTTTCCACCATATTGGGTGGGCGAAAAGTTGTGTTTTAAAAGAGAGCTGATTACAAGGGGGATAACTCGAACTTAAAAAACATACCACTCCTGTCTGTGACGCATATTGTAACACTTTAGGCGCGGTTATAGAGGACGTCATTCGCATATTGTCAAAATTTGGTCATTTCCAGTGTGTCAACAACAGGGATTTTGGTCACTTTATTTGCATTTTGTTTTTAAATCATATTTTGTTGTGGGAAGCAAACACTCACTGTTTTATTTTCAATTATAAGTACTCGGGTACTAAATTAATGATATAACTGAAAACCTTTTAATAATTTTAGGTTAAATAACAACCAGAGACTTACGGGTCAAATAATAATAATAATAATAGATCTTTTTTAAAGTCGAAATATTAAAACGTGCATGATCATGAAGAATTTATTTACGCTCTTGAAGACCTTTCATGATAAAGAGTTAGAAACTACCATTTACCTGTTTACTATTCGGGTATTAAACATTGCCGATGAGGTCCCTGCAACAACAATGATAACCTTGATGATGATGATGATAATGAAGCAATCATTGACAGTAGCTGATTTGATGATGATGGTTAAAAATTCAAATTACGCACTGACAAGCTTTCAGCAGTTCAATGTTAATATTTGGCTATTAAAAAATGAGATCAGGTGTTCCGGAAACAGTTTCACTATTCTCACTGTGGTACAGCGTACACGGGATATTACAGCATAAAATGAGCCAAACAGCCCATGTAAACAACACCAGCGTTAGTCGAATGCCGATTTTTGACTTATCTGTTCATTTTAACATCTGGTGGTGTATTGGGTCATCAATCGGACACATAAATGATTCTACTGAAATAGTTAACTGCATGTGATACACTGTTTAAACACTGAAACAAATTGATGAAGCGCAAGTGCTCACCTGTGATTTTGACGTAGCTGGGAGTTTCTTTCCAATATTTCAATTTTCACTTAATAATTAAAAATTCTGAAGCGTACAATTCCTCAAAGATGTTCAGAACTACATGTTGACCAAATTTAAATTCAATGTTTTGCGAAATAAAGGAGCAGGAGACGTTTAAAGATCGACGCGGTGTACTGGGAATTGATTTTCGCCATCGTTTTAGTGTACCGGGAATTGCGAGGTTACGGTTACCGAGAATCGTGTATAACATTATTTTCAAGTCTTAATTTTTAAAGAAATTGGGGATTGCGAATGTATGATACAGTTTGTATGCATGGTGCATACAATAATAAGTAAGTTTCACGGTGCAAGTTAATATTAGGTGTTCATAGAAAAGGTTCTAACCTTGATTTCAAAATTTAATTAGGTAGATCGCCAATATTAAGAGGCATATAGTGATCCAATATTTTTATAAGAAATGTTTAACACTTAAGGATATCCAAACTTATATGGTATCCGAACTAGGAACATATGACCTTCCAACTCTAAAGTAAAAGTGTGGGTGGTGGGATTTAAACTCAACAGAAAGACCCTTGTTCTAGAAGACCTGCCATTGATGCAACCCCACTCGGAAAAGTCAATAAAGTCAATGATATCCTTACGACTAACAGGCAAGTTACAGAATGGGTACTAACTTACCAAGGCAAATGACATTCTGATGGTCAGAAGCACACACAGCGCACTTTTTCATGTGCTTTTTCAGAGATTGTTTACTATGGCTGAAACATGGGTTTATCATTTCACCCCAGAAGCCAAAGTTTATACTTGATCACCGTGCCAAAAAAGACGAGCTTGAGAGGGTATGACCTCGGACGGCTTCCAGTTATGCTGGTAGAATATTTCCAAAAAGGACAAAACATCAATAACACCTACTATTCATCACTTATGAGGCAGTTACGGAAAATTATTAAACTTTAGAAATGAGGAAAGCTCAGTAAAGCTGTGCTGTTTCACCAAAAGAAACCTATTTAAATTAGACAAATCTTAAGAAATGATTGTGAAACTGCAGCCAGTTGGTGCTTGGTATATGTATCAAAAACAAACATACTAATCCATATCCGAATCACAATCCAGAAGAAAAGTAAAAACTTTGGAACTGACAAGTTAGGTTATACGCGTGAACTTCCACCAGGGAAGTGAGACCGGGTGCTCCGGAAGGGTAAGCACCTCTTGTTTAGCTAGCTACACCCGCCACGCGTGTAATCAAAATTGCGTGAAACGAACATGGAACTATGAGGCGTCAAATATATCCAGGGCAATCCTGGACACAGGGACATCAAATTTGTCAACAATACTGTGATGACGGCCATAAAACTATTTGAGGACCTTGAAAAGCCTAGGCTTGCAATATTCCTGAATTAACAATTTATTTGCAAGCAGGTCTACTTCGTTGTACAAAGTCCCCGTAGTGGGAACAAGCTCTACCATAGTGTATTAATTGGGAAACAAATACACCATAAGGAGGAGAAGCAGGTACATGTATATTGCTGCATAAAAATGGAAAGTTGACAATAGAAAAATTGAAGTCATCACGTTTATCATAAAGTTTCAAATGTAGCCTTTTGTGTGCGTCATAATCTAGGTATAAGTCCAAATATGAAGCAGAACTTGAGGAATCAGTCGTGTCTTTTATTTCAAGCTCACTAGGAGAGATGACATTCACATAGTCTCCAAATTTAGGATTGTTAAGAGACAGAACGTCATCTATATATCTGTATGTTGAGTTGAATGATTTGGCGACAGTCTTCTCTCCAGATTTAACAAGGTTCTGCATAAATTCTGCTTCATAAGAATAAAGAAACAAATCAGGAAGCAATGGTGCACAGTTTGTACCCATTGGTATACCGATTGTTTGCTGAAAAACTATATAACCAAACACAACAAATATGTTATCTATCAAAAACTCCAACATTTTGTTGATGGTATCTTCAGTATATTTTTGTTTGGAATCCGTATGATGCTTGACAAAATAACCAGAATCCCAATTCAGCACCAGATATTTGTAGCTTGGCTTACCCTTTTTGTAAAAGAAAGACAAGTGAATAATTTCTGTAAGACGTTCTTTCAATTTAGAATGAGGGATAGTGGTGTAAAGTGTAATAATACTTTATCATTATGATTAGAACTTGTTCTTGTCTATGGAATGATTATAATTGCCGATTCAAGGTAAAGCAAAACACGTTTCAAACAGCATCACGGATGAGTGGCCATTATATATATATAAAATATATATAAGCTGTTCTTATTTAGAGGTGGTGTTTATGTTAATATCACTAGACTCAAAATACTAGTCGACAATATAGCGTTATGACGTATAGAATGTGTAGAGCTTTTTTCTATCTCATTTTACGAGGGCGACTCAATAAGTAACTAGCCATCTCATTTCCGATTGTCCGACACTGTACATGTTTATACCCGGATACAAAATTGCACGCGTGTCGAGATGTCAGTATGGTTTTAGGCACAGAGCAGCGTAACAGAACACATGTTTTTTGATAAAAAAAACCCCGAATAGTTGCACATCTAATATTATAAAGGAATGGAAAAAGTCGAATATAATATTTTAGCAATTATATTATTTCTGAAATGCTATGGTTATTCGCGTAGTAATGTGATAAACTAACAAGTCTAAAATGGTAGTCTAAAAACTGGAAATTTTAAATACACAAAATTTGACCTTGCAAACCTTCATCGCGGATTTGCAGAAAAACGAATAAGTTGACATTAGAATTTTTTCTATATTATTTGATAAAATATATTTGCTTTTTGAATACACGAATTAAAAACAAATCTATAGAGTGGATTTTTGTGACAAAAATAAGGAAAATAACTTCAAAATAGGCACCAGTTGGGCCCCAAAATCTCTTAGCAATGTGCAAATGGCAACCAAAGCATCAACATACAACGCCCTATTGAAGCGTTTTATGTCAAAATGCGTCTAAAGAATGTATATGAGATTTCGATTCATTAATATGAGCCAGACAATAAAGCACAGAGTCGTCAGTGAATAGGGCCTGGGTCCCCTAGGCAAAGAAGGCTAAGCAGCATTAATCTGCTGGCAAGGTCATGGCAACAGTATTTGGGACGCAAAAGGTGTTATTGTGTGTGGTTTTTAACCAAAGATACCTATAACTGGATTGCACTATGCAAATTTGCTATGCCAGCTGAGAACTGA
The DNA here is from genome assembly GCA_021292105.1 of Anadara kagoshimensis. Classification (NCBI taxonomy): domain Eukaryota; kingdom Metazoa; phylum Mollusca; class Bivalvia; order Arcoida; family Arcidae; genus Anadara; species Anadara kagoshimensis. The sequence goes on from CM037869.1 coordinate 34,921,911, forward strand.
TATCCGTGAAACTGCCGCAACAGGACAACGCAAGAGTCCATAGTTGCAAACTTACACTGAAACTGTTGGTATGAATTAATTTCACATCCTGCCTATTTTGTAGCGACTTATTCCTGTTCCCAAAATTGAAAAAATGATACCCGAGGACGTCATTTCAGGTTTGACCAAGAAGTCGTGACGACAGTTGAGGATTGGGTCAATGGAAATCGTCCTGTCTTTTTCAGTTCTTGGGTGATGAACACCGTTGGTATAAGTGTATCACACTAGAGGGCACTGAATTACATTAAAAAATAAGAGGTGGATCTAATCTGGAAAAAAGTTAAGCTGGTTTTCTATTGATTCGCCCTCGTAAATAGAAACTCAACATAGCACATGACAATGAACTATGGTTAACATTTTAAGACAGAAAAATGTGTTATATTGTAAAACTATTTATTTCTAAATCCGTTTCAAGACTTTTGATTTTAATCTCGCCACATTTGTGGAACTGTTTTACACCAGACACTCCCTTTCGACGACTGTCTCATTTTGACGTAAATAAGCCATCTTGCATTAATTGTAGCTGGTCAATTCGATCTATTGACATTAAGTTAAATATTTTAAAAGTTTTCTCAAATTGCAATCTTCATTTTTCTGCTCAGTGCCAAACTACAAAGTTTTTTCTTTGCTTTCACTTCACTAGTTGCATTTGCTATGTTACTGTCAAACTTAAACTATTTAAGAACAAATTATATTTTGACATTACACACGGGCCTTTGTAATGGATTAGTTAACACTTATACATCTCCCTCAGTCTACATATATCAGAAAAAAAATTTGTTTATGATATGGTCTATGTGTTTAATCTTCATATCGTCTGTAATGCATGATTGATAATTACAGATGTTGAAGTTTTTCACTAGATAATTAACTGTTTTGCTTCTCAATGAAAAAGTCGTATAAATTTCTATATAAATTTATTAAAACATGAAAATCGCACAGCTGGCAAGATATTTGACTCTCAATTCCCAGTACACCTATTTGCTCCTGTAATGCCAATTCCCAGTACACCTTTTTGCAATTCCCAGTACACCACGTGTTATCCTCCAACGTCTCCTGCTCCTTTATATCGCAATACATTGAGCTTATATTTGGTGGACATGTAGTTCTGAACATCCTTGAGGAATTGTACGCTTCAGAATTTTTAACTATCAAGTGAAAATTGAAATATTGGAAAGAAACTCCCAGCTACGTCAAAATCACAGGTGAGCACTTGCGCTTCATCAATTTGTTTCAGTGTTTAAACAGTGTATCACATGCAGTTAACTATTTCAGTAGAATCATTTATGTGTCCGATTGATGACCCAATACACCACCAGATGTTAAAATGAACAGATAAGTCAAAAATCGGCATTCGACTAACGCTGGTGTTGTTTACATGGGCTGTTTGGCTCATTTTATGCTGTAATATCCCGTGTACGCTGTACCACAGTGATTCTAGCAATATAAATAAAGTTACCGTCCGGGAAAACTTTCTTAATAGCTTGATCAGTAGGGAGATAAAAGTCCCGTATGTAAAAACTAACTTCGAAAACTAAGAATTCACAATAATAATCAGATGTTCATTTTGATGGAACTTGAGACAGTAAAAAGTCCCGGGGACTTATAATATTTACCGTAACCTTGAAATACTCAGTACTATTGAGATAACTTTTATAAGGTTAAACCTTTATTTACAAATAAAGTATAGCAAGTTTTGCAATTCGTCAAATAATAAATCAAAATAAGTTCTCTCAATAAATACGGTAAAATTGTTTACTGAAATAATGACTATGTCTATCTGCCTGTATAAAAACAATGTTACAAAGGAACATCACAGCATAATTCTATGATTAAACACTTAATTAAGACTCCGGTTTCACAATCATTTCTTAACTGGAAAAAAATTTGGCGTTAAATGGTGCATTCTGGTGACACCTGAACCTAATATTTGCTGTTAAGCGATACTAGTGAATATAGAAAGGAAACCTATATAAATTAAATAAATACAAACATACCATTTCATGTTCATAAACATTGTCAAAAAGGCAAAGCAAAACTTTGCCATAACCAAACTTTGTATATATACGGTTGAACAACTTACAATAGATTTTCATAATAAACGGAATAATCAAGTCTGTACTACTAAGGACAAAACATAATTTGATATTTGTTCACAATAAATTGCTATACACCCTTTTCTATTTTCTTTCTTGTTTCTGTAAAAATACGATCTGATTTTTACCGAGGCCTCATAATAAGCTACGCCCCTGAATTTTAAAGTTATCTTCAAAACAACTCCTTAACTTTACGAACGTCTTGAAAACAGACAAAATTATTTATGTTTCAAAGTCAGACTTAAGTTTTTAAAAAATATTATTCTGAAACTGAGATCAGGCGCGTGCTGGTGCAATTATGTTTGAAATACTATGTTTGGAAATACGCTCACTCCGATCCTGCATGTTTCTTAGTCTTAATAATAATTTTTAAAAACCATACTACCGGTAATCCATGTCCGAATTATAATCCAGAAGCAAAGTATAAAACTTTGGAACTGACAAATTAGGTTAGACACGTAAACTTCCACCAGGAGAGTAGTCCGGGTGCTCCGGAAGGGTAAGCACAATTTGTTCCTGTCTTCTAGGCACAGAAGGTTATTCCAGTACCTGAATATCCTTTTCGTTTTTACAGAGCACGACGTTTGTCTTTGATTTTGTTTCAGTGTCTGAACCTACTTTTTAGGCCTAACCATGTTTGAAGCTAAACATTATTACCATTTTGTCAATAAATGAATACCATGACGATGTACTGACAATTTGCTAGCTGTTCTAAATAACGCATGTTGAAGTTGGTATCTTATTGCCTGTAACACCTTGCGCGTTGCTTAGTGCCTGTTGCACAGATTCTTGCTTGGTACTTTAGTCGGCCTTCTTCTAAAACTCAGCTGATTCAGAACGTTTTTGCTGCCACTCCAGTTCCATAACGTCTTTGATATCCCTCTAGTGACAGAACATCTTTGATTTCCTTCAAGTTGCAGAACATCTTTGCTGCCCCTCTTGTTGCAGTTAGTCTTTGATGTCATTCAAGTTCCAGAACATCCTTGCTGCCCCTCTTGTCCAAGAGCGTCTTTGCTGTCTTTCTAGTTCCAAAACTTCTTTGCTGTCATTCTAGTTCCAGAACTTCTTTGTTGCCCCTCTTGTCCAAGTGCGTCTTTGATGTCCTTTCAGTTTCAGAATTTTTTTGCTGTCGCTCTAGTTCCAGTATGTCTTTGATGTCCTTAAAGTTCCTGAACATCTTTGCTGCCCCTCTTGTCCTATTGCGTCTTTGATGTCCTTTAAGTTCCAGAACATCGTTGTCGTCCCTATAGTTACAGAATGCCTTTGATGTCCTTCAAGTTCCAGAACATCTTTGCTGCCCTCTTGTCCAAGTGCGTCTTTGCTGTCCCTCACATTCCAGAATTTTTTTGATGACACTCTTGTTGCATTTAGTCTTTGATGTCATTCAAGGTCTTTGATGTCATTCAAGTTCCAGAATTTCTTTGCTGCCCCTCTAGTTCCAGTCAGTCTTTGATGTCCTTCCAGTTCCAAGAACTTCTTTGATGACCCTCCTGTCCAAGTGCATCTTTGATGTCTCTCAAGTTCCAGACTATCTTTGCTGCCCCTCTTGTCCCAGTGCATCTTTGATGTTCTTAAAGTTCCAGAATTTCTTTACTGCCCCCTAGTTCAAGTCAGTTGTGGTGTTGATGTCCTTTGAGTTCCAGAATGCCTTTGCTGCCTTTCTTGTCATAGTACGTCTTTGATGTCCTTAAAGTTTCAGAACTTCTTTGCTGCACCTCTAGTTCAATTCAGACTTTGATGTCCTTCGAGTTCCATTGTGTATTTGCTGCCCTTCTTGTCACAGTGCATCTTTGATGTCCTTCATGTTCTAGAACATCTTTGCTGCCACTTAAGTTCCGGAATTTCTTTTGTATCCTTAAAGTTCTAGAATGTCTTTGCTGCGTCTCGAGCTCCAAAAAGCTTTTGATGTCACTTAAGTCTCATAACATTCTTGCTGTCCGCCTTGTTCCAGTCAGTCTTTGATATCATTCAAGTTCCATTATGCCCCTCTAGTTTCAGATTGTATTTGATGTCCCTCAAGTTCAAGAATGTCTTTGCTGCGCTTCTAATTACAGTACCTATTTGCTATTCTTCATGTTTCTGAACTTCTTTACTGCCTCTCTAGTTCCAGAACATTGGCGCTGTCCCTTTATTTTCTTTGATGTCCTTCAATTTCCAGAATATCTTTGCTTTTCTTATTTCAGAATGTCTTAGCTACTCTATATACAAAGAGAATACACAACAGAGACAGATAGAGGCATTTCATCAATGGACATTGCTCTATCATATATTCTATATGAACGAGGTACTAGTAAGTAAATATGTACATGAAATTATTGTATTACTTGTTCATTGTTTGGCAAAATAATTTTATTTTTCAGTTTTCAGTTTTTAATGCTACTATTTACTCGAATAGAAATTTCAAGAACCACCAAAAGTACTTAAAATGGGAGCCTTGGTGGCAGAGTAATCTGAAGTGACAGCTTATAAGATATTAAGAACCCCCAAAAGAACTTAAACTCTGAACCTCAGTGGCAGAGTGATCTCAAGTGACTGCTTATAAAGTCACAGCACCTCTCACTTCGGCTTGGGTAGATCCTATTGTGAGACATTTTGTCAGTTTCCTTGGTGAAAGTGGTAGGTTTTCATGGGTATTTGCTGTTTTCCCAATAAACCTAAAACTGGCCATCTCAATATAAATTGAGACACTAGTTGGTAAATTCACATTACAAAACTCTGATTTAAACTTAACATCATGATACACTTTGTCATTGTACTAAGTGTCACACTAAAGTTGGAAATTTACAATCTCAATATATAATGTATTTTGTTTCACATTGGCTGCATCAGTTATTTCTACGTTTTCAGTTACAACTAGAACTCTCTTGAAAGCCAAATACCCCCCTCCCCATGGCCCAACATTGACCCCCTGATCTTGACCTTTAACTTATGCACATAAATTTGGTATGCGGCACATCATCTCATATTGGTTTACATTTGTTTCAAATTTGATCAAAATCCATCCATAGATAATATGGAAGATATGGAGAGGACACGGACAACCAGACGGACAGACAGGGTGATTCCTATGTAACTAGTCTTGTAAACAAACCTGTCCAAGTTTTGATTCCAGGTTAGAGTATGCCAAGACTTGAAGTGGGCAGTGGCTATTCTTTGGCTAAGTATTCTTGAACAATGCAGTTGGCATGGTTTGGCAGACTTTTCCAGTAGCTCAGTTGGTAGCAGTAGATAGGAGGTCTACATTTTGACTTGGACATAAAACACACTGACATACAACATTAAGAAAGTTTTATTTTATTAACAGTATATTAAAAATATCTCACAATGAAATATTATAAGTTATACAGGGTTTTGGCAGGTTACACGACCCCACGAACCCTGTCAAAGATTTATGTACCCTGAGTAACAAGTGAAGAATACACCGATCTTTGACGGGGTACATGGGGCCGTGTGACCTGCCAAAGCCATGTATAACATTTTTGTCACCCCTCAAAGCAGTAATAGTTTGGTCTGTTCTGTGTGACAAGTTTACGTTGTTGCCACGTTTGTTTACCGTAACTATATGTTACTTCCTTTTTACCTCTTAACATCATGTGCATTTATGTACCCCTCCAGATTTCCGAACATAGTTCTATGTAGCCCGGCAAGTTAACCAATCGCTATGCAAGAAATTTCTTTGAAGGGTGACAAAATAAATTAATATTTAACTTTTTTAAAGTTTATTTCCAGATGTTTATTGTCATAAATCTAAACAGTCAGAAAATGATGAAACATAACAATCAAACTGACTTTATGGCCTAGCAAGTTCAACAAGCATTCATTCACCAAGATGTTTTTAAAATTAATGTTAAATGGGGTTTTCCGCTGTACTACATGATCAATACATGTACCTCTTAACGTTTGTGCGGAACGTTTTGGAAAAACATCAACATCACAGATTCCAATAATGATGTCATTTTTGTGGGAAAACACCATATCATGCTAATCCATATCCATTGGAAATAAGTGTTCCCGCATAAACGTAAGAGGGAAATAACGTGGTACAATGGCGAACCCCATTTTTTGAAGTTTTTGATGACACTATAAATGAAATTTTTGAACAAAATCAGAATACACATGACACATTTAATATCTGAATATTTTATGGAATTCAAATTTGCTAGAACCAATTTAAGAAAATCTTAGTTAAAGCATGATGTAAATCTTGGCCCAAAAAAGGTTTGATTTAATTTTTCATAAAGGCAGCTTGTACAGGGAGACTAACCAATTTACACGTATACAAAAATGAATGTTATCAACACCTGGTTTCAATTTATGTCTCTTGGATGTCTTTTTTTATTCTTAGGTGAAAATCTCTCAACATTGACTACTCTTGACTATAGTCACAAACAATCACTATTGAACAATACATGTATTTTTATCAAGGTGATGGGCATACAGGAAGTACTTAACGAGTCTTTGTTTTTCTATATCTGTTTCATCCATATAAAGCAAAAAAAATTTGTCCTTTTGTATCTTTTTTGTGTTCTGTAAAAGTCTACAATCAGAACACATCAAATAGTCCCAGGTTCTGCTAAACCTCTGTCAAATCAAAATCTCCATGCATCATAATGCATCAAATAGTCCCAGGTTCTGCTAAACCTCTGTCAAATCAAAATCTCCATGCATCATAATGCATCATATAGTCCCAGGTTCTGCTAAACCTCTGTCAAATCAAAGTCTCCATCCATCATAAAGCATCAAATAGTCCTAGCTTCTGCTAAACCTATGTCAATGTGTTACACTAAAAATGTACTGACAATGGCTTCACCTTCTAACTTCCTTTTCCTCATTGCTGTTAATTTTTGAATCCATCTTTCTAGTTTTTCCTGGGGATCTACATGTAACTGAAAAATAAAAGAAAGCACAGCTAAGTACAGTAAAACATAATATAGTAAAACCTGTCTATAAAGGTCAGCCAAGGGAACCAGTAAAAGTGGTCTTTAAGGGCAGGTGGCCCTTATATACAGGTTGAAATAACATGACTCAAGAGCAATTGGGGTACAATTCTACTGGTCTTTATAAGCAGGAGGTCCTATTAAGTGGTGACCTTTAAGGCAGGTTGGACTGTATAGTGACCACTGACCATCTCTGTAAAGACCATCTGTGAGTTTTACTAAGCTTCATAAATTAAGATTTTTATATCCAGAGGTCACCAGCTATAAGTAAATTGGCTAAAACTTTCTCCTGTGCACTGTACTCATCAACTAGGGCCTCAGAAACTACACACGGATAACTTCAGGTAAACACACAGAGCAAACATACTTCAAGCGCAGTTAGTAAATTATTGAATTAATTAAATTGAATTATTGACAATTTATTAAAATTCAGGAATTTAGTTCACTGATATTGTCATTTTTGGGTTAATTACATTTGTATCTGAAATGGTTGTTCTCTATTTTTATTAAAATATCCCAGTGTATCAGTGAAAGTCTAATTCAGCCAAGTTTTGTGAATATTATCACAAAATTGCCAACAACAAACACATTATTGCATTATGATAGATACTAGTACAAAACTTACATTAGAAGTCGAGTTGAGTAATGGTGTTTAATGACCCAGTCAAGAATATTTCACTTATACTGAGACGTCACCAGCTATGGACAAAGGTTAAGAAAATTTCCTGTATATTACACTGATGGCATTATACAGCAGGGTTCTTTATCGTGCCATGCCGACCTTGACATGGGACCTCCCTCTTTTTAAGTTCCCATCCAAAAGAACCTTGACTTTCATTTTATAATGCAAAGTACAGTCATAACCCACTTTAAAGTCTTGATTCAGACTTGTCCTGGTTTCGAACCCATGACCTCACACTTACAGAGCAAACACTCTACCAACTGAGCTACTGCAGTGGTACTTACATTAGGGTGAGCTAAGTTATCAGGATCTTCTATGACAAAGGTATGCCTGGTTATCATGTCGGGTTTAAATTCAGCAGCTGTCCCAAATAAAAACTCTTCTGATTTTGGAGCTTGGTCTTTCTTATCCTAAAATGAGACACAAAAAAAAAAAGCATCAGCATGTGATTAATATGTTTATTTCACAAGTTAATCTTGGCCTGTTACAACTAGAGTACCAGTAGTCTCCTGAATATAAAATCTTCTATAGGAACTTTGATATGCCATTATGATTTGAATTGTTATGTGGAGACAGTTCAGTAACACCAGCGGAAAATGCTGAAGTGTTTTAACATGTCCATAATTTCATTCGCCAATCCAAACTATTTCACCTTAAACCTACCTATACTACATTTTTTTATGTACACATCTCTCTAACCGATTCATAATGTTGTATAAATAGAGGATCTTGCATGAGTGTTTATGTAATATTGAATTTATTCAACAAGTTTAATAAATTCAATATTGCATAAACACGAATGCAAGATTCTATTTACATGTATTATATAATCCCATAAAAAAACAGGTTTTTCCTAGATTAAAAACATGTCTTCTCATTATAAGAAAACAGCTGATTGACCGAAACACAACAAGTTCACGTAAATGTGTACAAGCGACAAAAGTAATACTGCTGAAATATTAAAAGTAAACAATTGTCTGTCCGCCGGATACAAAAACAAAACAAACATTTTTAATTTAAATACAATGTATCTTTTTTTAGAAGAAAAGTACAAAAGTATCAACTTAAATTAGAATCAAACAGTGTCAAATGAAACAAACAACTGTAAACTAGGTCAATTGTGTGACGTCACTCTGGAATGACTTTTATGCTTTTATGACGTCACACTCATTCAATACGATTTTTATTGTATGACCGTATTACATGGATTATTGAGTAGATTATATAATAAATTGTAATATTATAGATGCACAAGAAACTGGTTCATATAAGAGTTTTACTCTTTTTCCAGGATCCTGATTTGTAAAAAATGTTTCTTACTGTTATTCATTAATTTTGATTTTCTAATAAATATTCTTCAAACTTAAATCTTAGAGTCAACATAAAATACTTGTTAGTGATTTTGTTTGTGCAAAACCAATGCTAACAGTATACACTATTTTTTTTACAGTTATCTCCCTCTCCTTGAAGCTTTTATAATAGACATAAAATATGTTGAATGTCTTTAAAACATTTCAAAAACTTTTTAATTTCAATTAATTCTCATGTACTTGAGCCCCGCTAACCACATCCAGACACTTACAGATCTACTAGATTTGAATGAGGATGGATTAAAGCTAGAACTCTCAATTTCTGACACAGCACTGGAGAATTTTAGCTGTTCCTCAAAACTTTTGTCTTCAGTTTTAACACTTTTATAGTTTATCTGTTGTTGTTCTTTGATCTTCTCATCTGCTGCAGCTGTAACATAGAATAATTCAAACTTTATATGATGGTGGTCAGTTCAGGGGTGGTGGAGGAAACTACAGTAAAACCTTGATTCATCGCCACCATTTGTTCAGTCAAATTTTGGCGTTATATAAAGGGGTTTGGCGATAAATTGTGGGAGGCGGATAAAGAAAAACATAAACAAAATGGATTTTGGGGCTTAAAAATAGTGTGGCGATAAGCGAGGTGGCAAAGTAATCGAGGGACATTATAACGAGGTTTTACTGTAGAATGCCCTTAAAAAATCATCAATTGACCTTTGACAACCAAACTGACAAACTTTCTCACACTAGGATCTGTCCAGAGTGGAATTGGAACTTATGCCGTGAAAGGTCATGTGATCTGTAAGCGCACACTTCTGACCACTTGGTGACCATAACACATTTAAGTCTGTCTATTACTGTTAGAACTAGAAGTTCTGACCAACAGATTTGTTTTGTGCAAGTTTGATAATAATCTACCTTTTCACAAAAATATTGTTATCAATCTTCATCAGTATCATAAAATATTTCTTCAGTTTGAGAATAATTGACATGATTTAACAAAATGGAAACTTTCTTTACCTGTAGCAATTTCAGGCAAACAAATTACAGTGGAATCATTTATTTTCATGATGTCTAGATTTTTATGGTTCCAAGAATAAATACCATTTTGTTGGGTGATTTATTCTTGAGGTAATAAGAAATGATATACTAATGGGGTTCACCAGTGTACCATGTGATACCCCATAACGTTTCTCCTGAAGAACTATTTCCAAACTCCATGGAATTGCTTCAGTATATGTTTTCCCGTAAAAATGATGTTACGCTGGGAAATTTCTATGTTAAGGTTTTCCAAAACGTTCCGCACAAACGTTCAGGGGTATTGACCATGTGTTATGTTGGCAAGCTCAATTATTATACACAAATTATTAATATACATAAACTACTATTTTGAATCTTTTGGTATTTTAAATTCGTGGATTATGGTTTTAAATTTGTGGATTATGGTTTTAAATTCGTGGATTCTGGTTTTAAATTCATGGATTATATTATGGTTTTAAATTCGTGGATTCTGGTTTTAAATTCATAGATTATGGTTTTAAATTCATGGATTATGGTTTTAAATTCGTGGATTCTGGTTTTAAATTTGTGGATTATGGTTTTAAATTTATGGATTATGGTTTTAAATTCATGGACTATGGTTTTGAATTCATGGATTATGGTTTTAAATTTGTGGATTATGGTTTTAAATTCATGGATTATGGTTTTAAATTTGTGAATTATGGTTTTAAATTCATGGATTATGGTTTTAAATTTGTGGATTAGGGTGTCCATGAAAACAATGGACACCAAGAAAATAAATGATTTCACAGTAACTGAACATATAAATGATTTACCTGCTGCTTTTAATGCCATCTGCATCCTGACCTTAGCTTGTTCTGCTGGAGTCTAAAATTTAATTACAAAGATTTTAATGTCAGAAAACTTGCCTGGCTTAAAAAAACCCAACTTAACCTTAACCACCAGACACTTGTCACTCACATTAACACATTATGATTATGCTCTTCAGTACAAGGGGGTTATTGTAGAACTTTCCTTAACAATAAAATGACAGGATTAATCTAGACATGTTTTAAGAAAAGAAAATGTAGACAATACAAAATCTGCACTGACGTGGACATCAGAAGTCAAAGAAAGAAAAATAAAAAAAATAAAAAAGAAGTAAAGAATTACAAGAACACTCTTACACTTATACCAGTTTGGGATATAAATAATTAACGGTAATGAAATGTTTAATTTTTCAGAACATTTAACAACAATGTAAACCAAATAGCTTAACATTTCTAGTTTGATTGAAAATGTTAGGAAAAATTACAGTGAGGATAAAATTATTTGTTTTTTACTTACCATTTCTGTAAAACCAGGAACACTCAAACATGGATCACTGAAAATAAGATAATTTTAAAAAACTTTAAATAATTACAAATATATTTGTCATCAAAATTTAATATACAATAAAATATCAATTTATTGTTACCATTTGTCTTCAAAGATGGTGGAGGAATCCTGAGAGAAAACCAATTACCGTACCTCAAGAAAGTGAACTGACAAACTTTCTTGCACTATGATGCCCCAAGTTGGATTTGAATTTAGGCATGAGAGGTGATGAATAAATTAAAATAGGCTTACAAAGCATTAACATTACCAAGAAATACACAAAAGAAGGAAATTTGGGACTTTAAAATAGTGAGACAATAAGCAAACTAGGTTTTATTGTACTCATTTGGTACTTTTTAACAGCAAAGGAACTGAACTGAGACAATGAAGAAATTTTATGGGAATCATCACATTTTTTTAATACATGTACCTGTATACACTTTACATGTGAAGAGCCAGATTCTAGAAAAATAAAACTTCATAGAACTTGCACTATAAACTCACACAAGAAAAGACAGACATGTGTAAACAACAGCTAAACAAAAAATATTTCAAGAACGGTTTTGTTGCCATGGCAATATTAGAGATTTTACATAAACAACCCTTTTTTCATCTCAACTTACCTTTCCTTTTCTTTGCCTCTATCTGGACTTCTTGAACTGTATCTTGATCTTTCAGGTGACCTTGACCTTCTAGAACTATAATAAAGAGACCTTGAATGGGATTGTCTGGAAAAACCCAAACACGATATAATATACTACCGGTAGTATACTAAAAATTTAGTACAATGTATAATGTAATCGAACATACAAAGAATAAGAAAATAAAAAGCCAGATACAATTTGATAATGAAAAATTTATTTTTCTGGATAATAGATAATTTTCAAACTATTTTCGATCTTGCTACAAACATGAAATATCTTACAGTGTTCCATCTAAATGTGATCCTTGTGCCATTGCCACAAAATAATTATTTTCTCCCATAAAAAGTACTGTCTGTTGGCCAACCCTGGACAATCTGTTTAGTCTTAGTTGAGTTTTGAATAAATCCATTTCTCATTTATATTTTTGTCTATACTGGCATTTTGAATAAAATACATTAAGATATGTTATAATGTTAGCCCAATTTTTGAAAATATGACCCCTGTTTTTTCAGGGCCTGGTCAGGTTGACCGTATCAACTACATTTTTGAGGTTGAACAGTTACACTGTATGTTATACTGTGAATTTCCTTATGTAGCAGGGCTGAGTTTGTTGTGGTGTTATATATAAGAGATATAATAGTGATTTATAGCCAGATTTTCTGGTCTGGATCTTTTAGCCTTATGGCACAGTGCCCACTTTTCACCCAGGAGGGTTAGGTTCTATCCTCAGCCAGGATATTTGGCGAGGAAATGGATTTTTTCAGGCGTTTCCTCCCTCATTTTACACTTTTAATATTCTGGAAAAACATAATTTCTCTTTCCAAAATAACCCCCACATTTTACTGAATCCTTATAATTACCTCCTGGATTTGGATTTATACTTGTCTCTCGACCTTGACCTAGAATAACGACCCTTTGATCTTGACCTAGAACGGGATCTTCTTCTGTCTAAATATCTATCTCTACTTCTGGATCTTGATCTTGGAGGGTAACTTCTGTCTCTTGACCTACGACCTCTACTTGCTGACCTAGATCTGTATCTGTCTCTTGACCTACTTCTTGATCGTCTTGTGTAGCTTCTTGACCTTGACCTTCTTCCTCTATTTCTAACGGGTGAAAGTGATCGCCCCCTAGACCGACTTCGAGATCGCTTTTTGTGTTTAGATTTTTTGGATTTTTTGTATTTACTGGAATGCCTGCTATCCAAACTGCTAGATCTAAAACAAAAATAATAATTTGATAAAACAATGTTCTGTTGATTGCATATGAGCATCAGCATTTTTTTATCATTAAAGTATTAACCAAAAAAATCTTTTGTACTAAAAGGATTCATTAATCTTAATACAATGATTTGTAAATTTGTGGAATTATTGATTATGCTTTATAAGGAAAAAAGTAAATTACAGAAATGATGGTTTATACTGCAGTCAAAATTCTTTTACTTATACAAGTGGTACTTTGTAAGGGACCTTAGTGGCATAAAACATAAAATCGCTCCCACTCAAACAGCTCCTTGTGTGATTAAGTAGTCAGTGTTCTTAGCAAAGGCCAAAGGAATTCACTAGGAACTGCATTTTCTTTTACCATTCTATTTATCACCATATACAGGTGAAATAATCTTGACTTGAGTGTAAAACACCAATTCACTATATCTTTCTTGCTAGCTTCATACTTTTCAGTACCAGCATACTGATCTGCAGTGTTAAAGAAGAAAACAAATATTGGATAACAAAAACATTGTAAAATTCTTGACTTTGGATGAGCAAGGGATTTAAACTGGTCTACAATGGTGTAGTCTTTTTGAGGGCCAACAGCAAGTACTCCAAATTACATCAGGTTATATGAGTCAAACACAAAAATGTTGACTGCACTGAGACAACTTGAAAAAAAAAACTTTAACAAGAAAATAATAATAATACCTTGATCTTGAACGTTTCTTCTTCTTCTTTTTCCTTTTCTTTTTGTCGTCTTCACTATCAGAATATCTAGCCATATTTTACCTAAAATAACCAAGTTAAAATACCATTAAAATTTTATTTACAGCCACCATTTAAACTACAACATTTCTAAACAGAAACAGGAAGAAACTTTGGTTTCTAAATATTATACCCCGCTCATATATTGGATCTTTTATTGAAAATCAAAGCCTAAAACTATGTGTCTTTAAATTGCAGGTGGCAAAACTGCAAAGTGAGTTCAGAACAGTCTTGGTGTAGTCCAACAATGTTAGATATCACAATCCTCGACCTAGACACTGGTCCCAGAGTGGAACCTTGTGGTTTCGATTCAAGGGAGTTGAATAAAAAAAGGAAGGAATGTGGAGGGTGGGACTCGATAGGTGACCGGGTAGCTCAGTGGGTAGAGCGTCCCACTAGTATTGGAAATTCCCCGGGTTCGAGTCCTGGTTTGGTCGATGCATTTTTTCCCTTTCCTGTTACATTGGTTTCTGTTTCTGTTACGTTTTTCTTTCAGTTGTGCTTTCTTGGTCTGATTGAAAATAGCTGGGATTAAACTTAGTGAGACTGATTTTAAATGCATGCACTTATTTCATTGGGATAGATGATCAGAGATTTTGATTATTTTTATGTAAATAACGAAATTAAAAAATAAATCCAAACCATCAACATTGTCAGAACTAACATAATTTGAACTCACAACATCTGTTTTATATTTGGTGGTTTTAATCTTTATGAATTCCACTAACAATGGACATGCAGCATGATGATGCACTGCTTTCTCTTAGTCGAGGAAGTTTGTATTCAGCTCTAAAGCACAAATAGGTAACGGACGGATACCGGAAATAGCTATAGCATTTCCTTTTCTTTTGTCGTTTTTTGTTACAGCACGATTGATTATGAAAGAAATTCAAAGGGCAGCTATTTAAAATATGAAAATAATTTATAAGCATTCAAAAAATACATCAAATGTCTGTTTTGTGTTACTTTTCTGGCAGAGTTATCTCCCTTGACACGGAATTTTTCAAAATGGCTGCTCCAAGTGCCACTTTCATTTTCATTAGACGCTGTGTTCCTCTCTGCTTATTTTGAATATTCATTAGGGGACTGACTTCGTTATTGTCATGAGTTTGTCAGTAACAACAATACAATTTACTAGCAACAAAAATTGTATTGTTGCGTTGCCAGTAAATGTCAGCAAACAATCGTCAAAGGAGAACACGGTAGGTTTGTCTACTTTCACTTTTGAATGGGGGTGGGATGAGTGTGAGTGGGGACGGGGTGTACGGTTCTGTTATTGAGATGATACTCTAACCATCATGAGATCTTTTTAAATAAATGATACAGGATTTTGTCAATAATTATATTGTGTCAAATTTTACTTTTACCACAGTGGCACTGGTAATAACGATGACTCGTCTCTCATGAAGTTGTGCATACATTATTTAACCCAGAAGCCATGTAGGACAATAAACTCAGCGAATACACAAAAATTACAGGACCAACATTGTTTAATTAGTATACATTTTACAAGTCCTTGATCCTTCAGACCATCCCAGATTTTGACCCTAACACATGTATGGGCTCGTAAGGCGTTTTCGATCACCAGGTGTTTCCGATCACTTATGTAAATTCCGAATGGCGAGCATGCGCAGCCAAATTTTTTAGGCGGTATTGGGTATTGTCTATTTATAATGACGGAAGCACGTTTTTTCTACTAATGTAAACAAATAGTCAAAAGTACTTTCTAGGAAGGTAAAATAACTCACATTCTGTCCATGTTGATAAAATCCGCCATTTTTATTATTCCCGTTTTTCTTGTATCACAATATGTACAATTTATTTTGATCTAATCATTTTCATACAATCCAGTGTCGTCTGTTTACTCTCTGAGCATTTTGACAAATATCAGTTCATGTGACGTCACCAGTTATAGTCTGTTTCAAGAAAACTGAGGCTGTAAAGTGGCACCACGTGTTATAGCATAATTGATATATATGGGGAGCAAGATTATAGAACACTTGGTTCTATAAATGCAATTCAACACCATAAAGTGATAACCGCTACTTGCTCCATGGTTCACAACACTTTCTCAACAGATTTTTACAGTTAAAACTATTGATGTTGCATCAATATATATATTTATATAATATATATAGACATACACATGTATGTCAATATAAGGTTTCTAATTGTTATGAAATCGATGGATGACACACAAATGGGTGAATGGTTGCTGGAATATTACTTAACTTAGGATTTAGATGAGGTGAGATATAATGTTCATGTTTCATGTTAACACTGGCCCGTTTTGAGCCTCAAACACTTTTACTTTCTTGTATAATACGTCACTACATCACGTGATCGGATTCACCTTGCCGCCATTTTGTTTACATAGAAATGGGGACCGGTAGGGATTTAGATAAAACATGCTGTGTAATGCTTTGATTGAGTTTTTATCAGTATAAGAGCATCCATATTAATTAGTTTTAACTACGCTGATGTACATTTGATTCAGTAGTATTTAGCAAACTAAACAATTATTCCAAAATCCACTAAGTGATCGAAATCCCCTTAGTCCTCCATACCAGGATTTTACCTGAAAAATAAACTGTCACACATATTCAATACCAAGGTTATCACTGTTAAAGTCTATGGTTCTGCCTCTTTGATCCTTCTATTGTGGTGTATTTAATCTCAGTGAGAGTGATTCTATGTACTAATTTCTAAAGCTTACCATTTCTTGTTTAGTTGAAGAAAATCATCTGATCTAAATCAGTCATTATGAAATCTTCAATGAAGATAAGTTATGTTTTTTTTTAAATTTACATAATTTTGACTGGAAAAATTACAAATAATTCAACATTTAAACAATAAAAATTGTTTTTCAATTTGAAAATCTTTTTTATTTGCAACAGGTTCATGTCTTTGAGCTGAATTATGGAGAGGACAAGAAAGCTTATGTTAGTTGGTCAGGGGAGACAACCAGAGCATCATCTGACACTGATGGCATCTTGAAAATAAATGGACTTTATGCCAGTAAATTGAATTTGAAAGACGGAGAACAGGTATACTGCTTTTAATTATCTGTAACATTTCAATAAGTTTATGATTTGTGAAAATTTTTAACACCAATTTGGTTGAATGGTTGGTTGTATGGAGAATCCAAAGTGCAAATGGGCGTCTGGTAAAACCCTGAATCAGGCTCTTGATTGACAAAAGTATTGAAAATTCGTTCCATGGTAAGAACTCCCATACATTTACTTTAAAATTACCACTTTAAAAAATGTGCATTTTTGTTTTAAATAAGAGTTTTCTTGTTTTATTATTTATTAAGGGCTCTCTCACCCTAATGTGAATGGGGTCGGGGCCCTTGCAGTTGTGAAAAAAAAACATCATAATAGTCAAAATTGCAAAAAAGAAAACTCCAAAAATACTGGTTTTAAAACTGAAATTTACAAAATTGTGAAAATTAGCAAAGTGATTGTGAAAAAACCATAAGATTTTAAATTGTGAATGGGGCAGAATATCGGCCCATAAATGACCCAGCGAGAGCCTTGTTATTTTTTAAAATGTTATTAAAGTATTCTGCAGCTGCCTATATAATCTTAATACACCAAAAAAAAAAAAAAAAAACCAAAAAAAAAAACAATATGCTGCATTCAAAACCCAAATTTTTTTAATCATACATAATTAAATGTTGAAAACAGTAGATTGTTCTATATTTTCCCTGATGTTCCTCCTTTTTCAAAAGATGCTAGTTTTCCCCAAATCCTGGATTAATCCTTGCTTTTAGTAGTCTACTTGGTAGAGCATGTACCTACCAGTATAGTGTGGAAGGTCCCTGATTTGAGCCTATATATGATCCATGTATTCCCCATCCTGTTACATACAGTTTGATGGCCTGCGTTGCCCTCAGAAAAAGTGTACTGGCAATCTGATCCATTTTGAAGTCCATTCAAGAGTATTTTGATGAAATTATACTGGTCCATAATGGTTACCGTAAAATCTGTGAGAATACTCACTCTTGTTACAAATACAGTAATGTAAAAGAAGAATCCTTTGCGAGGAAGAAATATTCACGATTTTCAGCGACACTTGTACTGTTAATATATCTTCTTAGCGAAAATTATCTGTTTCCCTTGGTTCACTTTTCCTACAGTTGGGACTGTGAGTGTGAAAATTTTTTAAAGTGAAATAGTTTAGAAGGTCAAAACTGTGAATGTTATTTGCCGCTAATGTTTGTTCTTACAGAGTACATGGTTTATCTATTATACAGGTTATTGTAAGACACCTTAACAGTGTACCATTCTCCAAACAGGTGTCTGTTGAACCTTTGTCATTTGATGACTGGGAAATCTTGGTGAGATATTTAATTTTTTTCTCTTTTTTATTGTTAATTTATAAAAATTATATACATTGTACATGTATATGATATTTTCCTAGCATGATGCCATTGTTGTCAAAGCCAGTATAGCAATTTTCACAATCATTATTCAACTATCGTTAGATTTTCCTCAACTTAAATCTTGCAAATTTTTAACAATAATAACATTAACATTTTAGTAAATTTTAAAGATATCTACCAGTACTCCAGTTTCCTCTACCATTCTTGAACTGACTGCCTTGAAATAAATGGAAAAAATCTTGACTGTGATGTAAAACTTCATTACTCCACTCTACTCTACTTCACTGTCTGAAGGACACTTGAATTTCATTTTTAAATCCTGAGTGCTTGACAAAGAACAGTTACCGTACTACCATAGTAGTTGATATTAGCTATTTTGATATGAATGATCTCCAACCATTTGTGTAGAAAGTGTTTTGCTTATCAATCCAATATTCTTTCAAACTAAAACTTTTTTGCTACATATTTTGTTGATAGCAGAAATAAATAAATCAAAAACAAGCATATAATCCATGTCCGAATCACAATCCAGAAGCAAAGTAAAAAGTCTGAAACTAACATGTTGGGACAGGTGAACTTTAACCAGGGGAAGCAAGGCTGGGTTCTTTGGAGGGTAAGCACCTCCTGTTTAGCTAGTTACATCTGCCATGTGTGTAATCAAAATTGAGTGAAAGGAACATGGAACTATGGTTTTTGAGAAAATTTATTTTTCTTTGAAATTTTCAGGAACATAATGCAGCTTTTGTGGAATCACGTTTACAAGATCAGCTGAGAGTTGTATGGAAGAATCAAGTGTTTCCAATATGGGTTGAGAAATCTGTTTGTTTATTTCTAAAAATAAGTAAGCATTCTCATAAGGGAGTATATATGTTAAAGGCCCTATTTGGCCCCGTAAATTTAATCATTGTTAATCTAAAAGGGTCCATTTGTCCTACAATATTACTGTTTGTTGGCCAACCCTGTCCCATTCTTTAAGTCTTTTTTATTTTAATTTTGAATAAATCCTGTTCTATGTTTCTCAATTATAATTTTGTTTTGACTTAATACTGATCTTTTTCAGTGAGTTATGTTTTATATTGATCAAAGTTTTGAATGGATTGATCATAGATACTGGAAATATTTTGAAACCTTGTCCAGTTTGTAATTATTCCCCGTTATTCAGAGAAATCCCAGTTTCAACCGTACTTCCTTCTGTCCGTCTGTATTTCTTGTCTGTGCTAATTATTCAAAACTATGAAGCACTATTTCACGAAACTTGGTGCAAAGCATCAACATAGATAGGAGATGTGCATATTGTTAATTAGAGTTGGTTTTCTCATTTTCCTTTGAATCACGGCCATATGAACATAAGTGCAAATCACAAAAGAAGAACCTGCTGGCTGGGGATCCTTATTCACTGAATTTGCTTGTTATATGTAATATGTCATATGATTTGTTATACCATTATGCTAATTGTATTTTGAACAGGTGCCATAGAACCAGATGTGGACTGTGTTATTCTCACAGATGATACTGAGGTCATAGTATCACCCAAAGTAAGAAATACTGCCATTGGTTCTTCCACAAACCAGTCAGAAAAAGTCTTACAAAATGACCAGCCAAAGAAGGTGATAAAAAAGGCACAGTCATTCGCTGGTAAAACAAGAGATAAAAGTACATCTCCTTCAAAAGAAAACAAGGCAAAAGTACCAAAAAGCCTAAATTACTATGACACCAATGACATTGATACAATTGCTTCTCCTACTGAGTCAACAGATTTAGAAATTTCTCCTGTTTGGAGATGGAAGGACTGGATACCATGGTTACTCGGTGTTGACAAATCGTCTTCTGATTATGCTCATACCAAGAAAAAAATTTCCATGGATACAGAGAAAGAGACATTTCCTTCGCATTCTGTATTACAAGGGGGAGTTAATTTTACGTTCCATGTGCAATCGTTGAAAGATAAAGATCGAAGACAAAGAAAAACGAAAAGCGAACCTTATGTGAGTAAAATAAATGTGGCAGAAAGAATTATAAAGCAGGAAAAATGCTCATATTTTCAACAACCCAACATTGTTTATGTGAATATGGAAGATATTCAGAATCAGTTGATTGACAAGGATGCCGAAATACCTGAAGTATTTTTTGCAAAATTGACAAAATTAAAATCGCCAAAAGATCAACTCTCTGCGGCAGAAAAAGAAAATTCAAAACCTAAAAAGTCGAATGACATAAAGAAAACTAATAGTAAACAATCTGAAGATTTAAATTTTGATCAATCTGCCATGATAAATTGTATTGTAAGAGTAGTCGTTATCGACAAAAAGAAGGCATTTTCTACTGAAGGATTATCTGAACTCGTTAATGAAGTGTTAGAAGAGCAGCCATGTTTACAAGGTCATGTGATCATTCCCAACATTCTCAGGCGGTTAATGAATTTGGAAGTCACTGGAACAATCTGGCTAAAGACTGTGGGATCTGTCCCAGTTAAAACTACCTCATGTTTACTCCATTCAGTCGGATCATTGGTAAGTGGAACAAAATATTCTTATAAGCTGATATTATATTTTGTGCATATCTCTAAGTTTATATATGTCTCTCTTTTTCTTGCCTTTTATTGCCCACCTTTCGAAGAAAGAAGGGGATATTAAATTTTAATTTCCATCCGTTCATCATTCTGTCCATCCAAGATTCTTGTCTGCAAAAATTCTCTAAAACTATAAAGCACTGTGTCATAAAACTTGGTGCAAAGCATCAACATTGATAGGAGATGCGCATATCCTTAATCTAAGTTGGTTTGTTCATTTTCCTGGGAGTTATTGCATTTTGAACATAAGTGCAAATCACAAAAAAGAATCTGCTGACGGGAAATACTAATTCACTGAATCTGCTTGCTATTTATGTATGTTTGCTTGTGTGGGTCTTCCTCTATATCTGCCTTGAATCCTCAGTTGCCATGTGGTCTAAGGTACTGATTAAAGTGCCACTCACATTCTAGTTAAAACAGAAATTCAGGTTCCTTGCAGAAAGTATGGTGATGGGCACTCATGACTCAGTTTCTTGCAACATCCATTATGCAAGAAGTTTGATTAGAGCATCATGTATGTAGGTTAATGGCAGGTTACAAGCTTCACTTCTCCCTTTCTTTATGTTCTTGTCTTTGTCATGGCATTTATTGATGTGTTTGTGTAATTAAATTAACATATCCAGTAATACCTTACTAGTTATACCCAGCACACAGTAGTGTATTATATATTATTTATTATATAATCTACTCAATAATCCATGTAATATGGTCATACAATAAAAATCTTATTGAATGAGTATGACGTCATAAAAGCTTAAAAGTCATTCCAGAGTGATGTCACACAATTGACCTAGTTCACAGTTGTTTGTTTCATTTGACACTGTTTGTTGATTCCAATTTAAGCTGATACTTTTGTACTTTTCTTCTTAAAAGAAGATACATTGTATTTTAATTGGAAATGTTTGTTTTGTTTTTGTATCCTGCGGACAGACTATTGTTTACTTTTAATATTTCAGCAGTATTACTTTTGTCGCATGTACACATTTACGTGAATTTGTTGTATTTCGGTGAATCAGCTGTTTTCTTATAATGAGAAGACTAGTTTTAAATCTACGAAAAACCAGTTTTTTATGGGATTATATAATAAATAGAATCTTGCATTTTGTTTATGCAATATTGAATTTATTAAACGAGTTGAATAATGTTTTATGCAACTTGCCAAGGCTCGTTGCATAACAAATTATTCAACTCGTTTAATAAATTCAATATTACATAAACACTCATGCAAGATCCTCTATTTACCAGTATACATGTATTAAGAATTGTGTTTAAATGCAAACTATTAACATTTTTAGCTCACCTGAGCCGAAAGGCTCAGATGAGCTATTGCTATCTATCACCGTCCGTCGTCCGTCGTCCGTCGTGCGTCGTGCGTCGTGCGTAAACTTTACATTTTAATCTTCTCCTCCAAAACTACTGAGCCAAATTTGATAAAACTTTGTGATTATTATGCCTGGATAACAGGCTTTCAAAATTGTGTTCGGGGTTTGACCACGCCCAACAATATGGCTGCTGTTACTATAAATAGCCAAAAGACAAAAAAATCTTCTTCTCTGAAACCAAAAGGTGCAGGCAAATTTTGATTAGATTTTTGGATTCAGGATCCCTAGATACACTTAAATTGTGTTTTTCATGAAAATTTGACGAAAAATAGGTTACGCGTTTTTTGCGTAAAATTATGTAATTTTTAAAATGAGACATTTATTGTTATAACTTCATAATGGCTGAAGATAATTGTATGGAGTTTTCACTGTTGATCTTGTCTTGCTATTTTCTTCGGATTGATGTCAAGGTAAAAGGTCAAGGTCATGTCCCAGTTTTTGACCTTTGATAAAAAATGCTATTTTTTAAACATTTCTGGTGATAATGATGTAGGATTTTTGGTTAGTTGTAGGTATTGACATGACGATCATTTTGATATATCGATTAAGGGTCATGGGTTCAAAGGTCAAGGTCACAGATGTACAAGTTTACCGAAATAGTTTATTATCTGCAAAACTATGAACTTTTTGTATAGGCATGTATATTAGAATATTGTAGGTAATGGCCCAATGGTCATTTTGATATATAAATAAAGGTCATGAGTTCAAAGGTCAAGGTCACAGATGTAAACAAGTACTGAAATGATTATTTATCTTAAAAACTATAGACTTTTTGTATAGGCATGTATATTAGAATATTGTAGGTAATGGCCTAATGGTCATTTTGATATATGAATAAAGGTCATGAGTTCAAAGGTCAAGGTCACAGATGTAAACAAGTACTGAGATGATTATTTATCTCAAAAACTATAGACTTTTTGTATAGGCATGTATATTAGAATATTTTAGGTATTATCCTAACGATCATTTTGATATATGAATGAAGGTCATGGGTTCAAAGGTCAAGGTCACAGATGTGAATGAATACCTGAATGGTTAATTATCTTGAAAACTGTTAACTTTTTGTATATGCATGTATATTAGAATATTGTAGGTATTAGCCTAACAACCATTTTGATATATGAATGAAGGTTATGGGTTTAAAGGTCAAGGTCACAGATGTGAACAAGTTCTGAAATGATTATTTATCTCAAAAACTATAAATCTTTTGTATAGGCATGTATATTAGAATATTTAGGTATTATCCTAATAATCATTTTGATTTATGAATGAAGGTCATGGGTTCAAAGGTCAAGGTCACAGATGCAAATGAATACCTAAATGGTTAATTATCTTGAAAACTATTAACTTTTTGTATAGGCATGTATATTAGAATATTGTTGGTACTGGCACAGTGGTCATTTTGATATATGAATGAAGAGCATGGGTTCAAATGTCAAGATCACAGATACAAACAAGTACTAAGATGATTATTTATCTCAAAAACTATAAACTTTTTGTATAGGGATGTATATTAGAATATTGGCCTAATAATCATTTTGATATTTGAATGAAGCTCATGGGTTCAAAGGTCACAGGTGAGCGTTAAGGCCCATGGGCCTCTTGTTTAAGAAAGTAATACATGCTATATATTTAAATACTTAAATGTGAAATCTTAAATTTTTTTTTTCTATTTGAGCCTCGCCAGATTACAGGTTACATGATACAGAAGGCCTTCTCTAATTGGCTGAAAATGACAACTGATCATTATATTCCATTGGTTATTTTTCAAGGAATTTTAATCAAGTTTCCAGTATTTCAGGGTAATATTGACAATCTTATACTCCTCGTGACTTTGAACCAAGGTATTACTGTAAACATATATATTTTCGCAGTGTACTCATTTTCGCTTATGACGTGGTTGTTTGTTTGCGTGGAAATTAATACCAAGCAAACATTATGTTAGGCTTATTGTGATATAGTGCATGTTTAAAAATATTTAACTGCACGGATATGTCTAAATTTCCTATACAGCGAAAATTAATACAAGCAAAATTAAATACTTTTACAGTATCAGAAAGGTCAAGGTCACAGGATAACGCTACATCCTTGTAGATGTTGGGGGGGGGGGGGGTATTTGGCTCTCAAGAGATCAAACCCAGGACCTCCTGCACTATAGGCCAGTGCTCTACCACTGAGCTACCTTGACCGCTACATTCCTCCCCTGTTATATTTTTTAGTTTTCTAAGGTCCAAAGTGAGAAATTTCACACAAATTCCATTGAATGAACTTTATTTGGCAAGTAATTGCCAGTCCATCACTTCCAAGGGCCACCAACTATCAGGAAGGAGAAAAAATGTAGGGGATTAAACTCGTAAGGTCCAAAGCTGTAGGCGAGCGCTCTAAACACTGAGCTACGCAGACCGCTACAATGGTATAGTATTAGGGATTTTTCTGACCTTTTTGGGAAAAGGACCTTGGGATGAAATTGGGAAAATGTTCAACAAAAATGTAATTTTGGGAAAAATCACAACATATTAGAAATTCTAGACCACTAGAATACTGGTAATTGAACAAATTATATCGGTGTTCACAGCAAAGTAGCACTGTCTCTTTTGTATCTATATAAATCATCCAGCAAAATGTGGGTTAATATAGATTGAAATTGTTATCAGAACGAGATATCCTCCGAATATGATGTTGATGATCTTGTGAAATTTTTTTTCTCAAAAAATTGATAAACATAGCTAATTGGGAATTACTACAGAATTGGGGAAAATGTATGTTTTTTTGCATTGGTAATTGGTCCCTTTACCGGGCCCTGTGGATACTCAGAAAAATCCCTGAGTATGTATTATGTACATGTAGATAGGAGACATTTCAGCTATCTCACCCAATGGGATACCTTTAAGCCAAAAGGGTTGAGTGTTTGCTATACAAACAGGTGACTCAGGTTTAATTCCAAGCTCAGAAGGCTGGGGATGGGGTGTCAGTGATTTTGTGTGCTTAAAGTTACTACCCAATAAAGGTAGTTTCCTCTAGGGAAAATGATTAAAATTTCCCAATTTGTCCACAAAAAAATTCCCCAAAACAACAGTGATGTACTGAAAAATTAAATCTACATATGTAGATGTCCTTACCCACAAAATATCAGATAGTACCACAATGTAGTGTTTTTGCAATGAACACATGAATATTGCCAGGATATCATAATGCAGTTTGCTATATCTCAAAATTTCAATTTTCCCAATCTTAAAGGTCACCGGTCACCAAATTTATCAATTTTGTATTTTGCCTTCCAATGGGTAGAAAAGTCAATACTGATGTGTCTGACAGTTTCCCATGCCTTACATTTACCTGTAATACACTAAAACCTTACCTGAACGAACTGCTAACACTCGGTAGTTTCCGACACCGCTCGTAACTTTCCGGCGACCTAATTGATGACGTACATGGTGTTAAGCTGCTGAGGAAAGACACATTACTTATATATGTATCCATATATTACATGTGGGTTTGTGTGGCGTTTTGAAAGGCTTTAAAGTTTGATTTCAAGTCAAAATGATATATTTTGTGAAGTTTGGAGATAATAAAATCACAATGACCGATGAACATGTTTTTTCCACAAATTTCAGAACAAATTAAAGCCAGATTTATACAAGTCCTTCATGCAGCTTTCTAGTTGTTTTGAATGTAATCAGATTAAATATTACGAGATAATATAAGTCAGGGAAATAAGAGTGGTATAATCGTTTAAGACAATTCAAATTATTATGAATGAGTTCAGTCAAATAAATAGATTTTAAACAATTTTAATTTTCAAAATTAATTTAATTCTGTAATTCAATCAGTTCACACGTTCAAACAAAGACTTGTATGTCTTGTTTAAATTAAACAATCTAATTTAACTTTAATTTATTCGATTTTCAGAATCCATCAAAAATGACCAATAACATTTACCGGGTATATCATAAAGATAATCACACGTGTCAATGTCAAATGTTGCATATTGTAAGGTAAACTCTGTTGATTACAGGTGGTAGATGTCTACTTCTAAACAGGATGTTTCCCAGTGTATAATCTCTTAATTACTTGTATATGAGGGGTGTAAATCACGCTTTGAACGATAATAATTTATTGTGAATAAATGCAAGAAAGTTACACTCGAGTTTTGAGTCCTTAGTTAGTCTAGCATAATCCCACTGGTATCACATTTTGACAAAGTTCTTGTCATCCCATTAAAATTAAAGCGTAATAAAGTTATATAAAAATTTTTATATATTTTTTTTATTTCATCATGAAAACAAATGAGAACTAGAATTCTGATCAGTACTCCATCGGAAAATATCAACAAATATTTTTAAAAAAAACCATTACGCACTGACGTAAACTTCAATTTTCATTATTATTATTATTATTATTATTATTATTATTATTATTAAACTTACTGCAAATAAGGAATAGGATGCTATTGAATTGAAATTGCTTTCATATTCAAGTAATCCTGGGATAAAATATTTTATTTGAGAGACAATAAGAACCTGTATTTTCATATTTTCGTTCTACAAAAAACTACAGGTCTTTGATCCAGATTCTTCCTGAAAACGTGTTCTTTTGATTAATTAAATGGGTAAATAATAATAATAATAATAATAATAATAATAAATCATTGATTTTAATCTAAAAAGAAATGGGAAAATTTCTAAAACAAATATAAATTAAAATCAATTTGAGGTCATAATATGGCTGTACTAGAGAGGAGAAAAGATTTTTTTAAAATAAAAAAGCAAAATTGTGGGTTCTTATTATTCCTTACGATAAATAGATAAAAATAAATAAATAAATAAATAAATAAATAAATAAATAAATAAATAAATAAAAATAAATCAATCAATCAATCAATCAAAGAGGTATGTAAAGATAATTAAAATGAAAATTATTATGAACAATATTTTAAAAAAAAAAACGGAAATTTGGGTTCTTTTATTATTTGTGGTGATAAATAGATATAAATACATAGATATAAATAAATAAATATATAAATAAATAGATATATATAAATAAATTATAAATAAATATATAAATAAATAACTCAAAGAGATATGTAAAGATACATGTAATTAAATTTATATTAAATATTAATGAAAATTAATGTGAACAATATTTTAAATAAAAAACGGAAATTTGGGTTCTTTTATTATTTGTTGTGATAAATAGATATAAATAAATAAATAAATAAATAAATAAATAAATAAATAAATTTTAAAAGAAATGTAAAATTATGTTTTGTAAAAGTATTAGTAATAGTATATCATTCTTAGAGCAAATACGAATATAGTTTTTTCTTTCTTTATCTATTTCTTATTATTACGTTAAATTTTTTTTTTTTTTTTTTCTGCTGAAGGAAATTGAAATACCCAATGCTAAAAATAAATAAATATATAAAAACACTAGAAGTTACTTGTGATAAATCTGGGTAATAAATACAGTTCACTATACAAGCTTCATTTACTAAATAGCTGGGATAACACCTTCTGCGTCACTTCCGGTTTTGTGCCCTTTTCTACCAAAGGGAGATAACACCGTTTTTCAACAGTTTCAGGACTTTATTTTACGCTGTAAAAAATGACAGAAATGATTAAAAAATGTTATTTGTAGCTAAATCGACTTTTTATTATGTAATCTTTCGGAAAATAACAATAAAAAAATTCGGTTTTTGGTGACCGGTGACCTTTAAAGACACAAAGTAGTTTTTAAAAAATGTAACAAAATCACTTTAGTATTTACTTTTTACACTGTATTTAAAATGATAGATATTGGTTTGTTTTTTTCAGAAGTTTGTTTGGAGTTTCAGATGACATTTACAGATGAGAAATCGACGCCTGACAACAATAGTTACTGTTTATTGTACCATGAAAACCTACCAACATGTAGTCTAGCAAGTAATGTGAAAACATCGGAACTAAAGACGTCAAAAGGGCCACTTATGTCAATGTTACAATATACAGATGTATCAAACTTTGACCCTCCAGTACCTACCATCAGGCTGAAACAACTTGGGTATGCGATCTTTCTTTCTATATTGGAGTTTCTTCCACTATCTGGAGCACCACCTTAAAGGTGTAACTCGAAGCGACAGATAAAAATTCATAGATTGTTAAAAAAGTCAAAATCTGTTTTAAACAGAAACTCTTTATCAGAAATAAAGATGTCAAAAGGGTCAATTATGTCAATGTTACAGTATATAGATGTGTATAACTTTGACGTTCCAATACCATCTATCAGGCTTAAACAACTTGGGTATGTTATCTTTCTTTCTATATTGGAATTTCCTCCACTATCTGGAGCACCACCCTAAAGGTGTAACCAGAAGCAAAAAATGGGGGTATAATAAAACACACTATTAAGATTCCAGATTTTGAAAAGTGAAATTGCGGTTAATAATTAAAACACACTATTAAGATCCGCATAAAAATTAAAAAAATGTTAAAAAGGCAAAATCTGTTTTAAACAGAAACCCTTTATCAGAAATAAAGATGTCAAAAGGGCCACATATGTCAATGTTACAATATACAGATGTATCTTACTTTGACCCTTCAGTACCTACCATCAGGCTGAAACAATTAGGGTATGTTATCAGATCCTACCTACTTCTTCGCTTTTGGAGGGGGCATAAGGTCAACACAAGACTTTGCCACTCGGCATTAGGAAAGTAAAAGTCATGGGTTTTTTGGATGGGAACTTAAAATAAATGAGGTCCAGTGTCACAGAAGACATGGCACAATAAAAAACCCTGCTGTATAATGCTATCAGCGCAATGTATAGACAAAATTTCTGCACCTTTGCCTATAGCTGGTGATGCCTCAATATAAGTGAAATGATTGGGAAGTTAAACACCATTACTCACCTCAGTTCTGTTAAGTTTTGTTCAGACTCATCATTAAGTTTTGAATGTAAACCAAAAAAAGTACCAGTACACAAAAAATATAATTCTATGACTAAAACACTAAAATTTGTAGTGATAATAATTTTATTGTTTGAAATAACAGATGCAAAGATAAATGTCTGTAAATGGTGAAAAAAGAACATCTTTGTGTACAAAAATAAATGATGCCATTTTGTTTTGTAAACAAAAACACATGTATAGTGCGTCAAGTTTGACCTGGCTGTTTTACTCTTAATTTGAATATTCAAACATACTCATTGTGTCATTTAGGGTCTATATAAAATTGATATATAAGGATAGATGATAGTAATACTGGGAACCAAGTGTTTATGGTGATGAAACATGTCGTCTTACCTAAATCACACAGTCTGTTAGCCCAATCTAATATTCAAATTAAAGGTCAAACGGCCAGACCAAATTTGACACACTATATGGGTACGGAGGAATACATGACATAATTGTAACCTAGATAGCATGTGACATCTTAACTGCGACCGTAAAACAAAGATTTTACTGTTGCTGGGATCCAATCAAAATTCACGTCTTTACAAAATCTTTGCATTAGAATTTAGGTTTTACTGTACTTTCATGCTTCAATTTTTGTTTCATTTTGTAGAGGTGTCCAAGATTATGCAGAATCTGCCTTGAATCACATAGAGGCTAGTATTGGGGTTAAACCATTAAGTAATACCATGTTTAGACATACCACACCTGGAATGAGAAATGGAATGCTCCTGATAACTGGGGCTAAAGGGTCAGGAAAAACATCTTTTGCTAGAGCCGTCTGTAGGCATTTTGCAGAACCACCAAATTTAGCCTATACAAGTATGGTGGACTGCAAGCCATTAAGAGGTAAAATGTTATATGAAACAGTAACTGTTATCGTGTCTTACAATTGACATATCGTGGGCCACGCCTTTTATGTTCCAACACTGGACACCCAAGCAGCGTCATGACAACTAATGATGTACATCATGTACTTAGCTTCAGTGACGTCATTAAATGTCACAATTCAGGCCGAATTTTCGTTCTTTTTGTGTATAATTCAAACATGCATGGCCTTTGTCAAAACATAGTGGGTGTGGCCAGCGATCCGTCAATTAGTATGTCATTAAACTGTAAAATAAAAAAATTTGGTAGAAAGAAAGTTTGCCAGTGTACCACATGTTCAATATCCATTAACATTTGTGCAGAAAGTTTGAAAAGCATGTATGACAAAAATTCCTATAGTAATATTATTTTTATAGGAAATTGTCAACTGATGTGACTTTGTCTCCAATGGAATATATAATTACTCCACACAAGTGTTATAAGATGGTACACTGGTGAACCCTATTGATTTTCACAAGAAATGACTAGTAAATCTATCGAAATTTAATATTCAGTTTTCACGTATTATTGCATTTGTGAATTTATGTGAAAATTTCCAAATTTACAGTAATTTGGCTTTAAATATCCATATAAGACCAAAACCAGCTTTCTGAGTCATGAATTTTTTAACTAAATACACAAATGTATTGAGTATTAAATTTGTTTATGAAATTTAAATTACAGGTAAAAAACCAGATAGCATTTTGAAGATATTAGAAGTGATATTTGATGAAGCAGTTTGGCGACAACCAGCTATCATTGTATTGGATGACCTTGACCTTGTGGCACCAGCGCCATCTGGTCCAGAAGCAGAGATGAGTGGTGAAGCAATATACGGTGCTAGAATAGCAGAAGGTACATATACAGATCAAATATTCAACATTAGGGTTATCTTGATTTCTACGAATTTATAAGCATTTTAAAACTTCAAGATTAGCCATAAAAGAGAGTGGAGTAATGGTATTTTACACCCGAGTCAAGATTTTTACGGATATAGTCGTAGTCACTTCTAGGTTGGTGAAGGAAACTGGAAGGCCCAGAATAAATCACAGCCTTCAGAAAGTGAATTGACAATCTTTGTCACAGAGGAATTCGGACCTATTCAGTGAGAGGCGTCATGATCCATAAGATTATGCTTTAGACCACTGGGCAACTGAGGCTCATGACTATAGTAGGGGTCTTGTGTGGTAGGGGTTACTGTTAAATAAATACCATCTGTAGTGATATTTTTGGATATTGCCAGTCTTTTGAATTTTAAAAATAATGTGCAGGAAATACAAATTAAAAAAGTTTATAAAGTAATTGCAATGTTCTGAGACTTGAACTTTTTTCAAAATATTTTGCAAAAACATTAAGGAATATTGATCATGTGGTACAACTCTCTGATTTTCTTTACATCTACATATTACATTGCTCCATCAAAATTTGATGATTTGATGATACTTTATCAGTATTTTTAGCTCACTTGACCGAAGGTCATGTGAGCTTATGGCATAGCGCAGCGTGTGTATGTGCGTGCGTGTGTGCGTGTGTGCGTGCGTCGTTAACACCTGTTTTCGACTTCTCCTCTGAAACTACTGGACAGTTTTTAATGAAACTTTGTCAGAAGTATATATGGGCCGGTGCAATTCAGATTTGTTCGTGGCGTTGCTATGGCTACAATAACTAGGTCAAGGTGACCTAGGGGTGCAAAAATCTTAAAAAATCTTCTTCTCCAAAAGTACTGATTGGAGAAAAAATCTGATGTGATATTTGGCTTCTCTAGGGTCTTAAGCCTATAGTTTGTTTATTTTGTGAAATTCGGATAAAAAATAGGTTACGCGTTTTTGCGTTTAATTTTGAAAAAATCGTAAAATAGCTTCAAATTGTTATAACTTGACTATTTGACCAGATAATGACATGGGGTTTTCAGTTTTGACATCTTCTTGTTAGTATCTTCAAAATGAGGTCAAGGTCAATTGTGAAGGTCGTGACCTAATTTTTTTTACCTCTGATTATAATTATTATCTTGAAAACTATAAACTTTTTCTATAAGCATGTATATTAGAATGTTGTAGGTATCGATACAACGGTCATTTTGATGTATAGAAAAAGGTCATGGGTTCAAAGGTCAAGGTCACAGATGCGAAACAATACCGAAATGGTTAATTATCTCGAAAACTATAAACATTTTGTATAGGCATGTATATCAGAATGTTGTAGGTATTGATACAACGATCATTTTGATGTATAGAAAAAGGTTATGGGTTCAAAGGTCAAGGTCACAGATGTGAAATATTACTGAAATGGTTAATTATCTCGAAAACTATAAACTTTTTGTATAGGCATGTATATTAGAATGTTGTAGGTATTGATACAACGATCATTTTGGTGTATAGAAAAAGGTCATGGGTTCAAAGGTCAAGGTCACAGATGCAAAACAATACCAAAATTGTTAATTATCTCAAAAACTATAAACTTTTTGTATAGGCATGTATATTAGAATGTTGTAGGTATTGATACAACAATCACTTTGATATGTATAAAAAGGTCATGGGTTCAAAGGTCAAGGTCACAGATGTGAAACAATACCGAAATGGTTAATTATCTTGAAAACTATAAACTTTTTGTATAGGCATGTATATTAGAATGTTGTAGGTATTGATACAACGATCATTTTGATGTATAGAAAAAGGTCATGGGTTCAAAGGTCAAGGTCACAGATGCAAAACAATACCGAAATTGTTAATTATCTCAAAAACTATAAACTTTTTGTATAGGCATGTATGTTAGAATGTTGTATGTATTGATACAACAATCACTTTGATATGTAGAAAAAGGTCATGGGTTCAAAGGTCAAGGTCACAGATGTGAAACAATACCGAAATGGTTAATTATCTTGAAAA
This sequence comes from Anadara kagoshimensis, assembly GCA_021292105.1. NCBI lineage: Eukaryota > Metazoa > Mollusca > Bivalvia > Arcoida > Arcidae > Anadara > Anadara kagoshimensis. The sequence goes on from CM037869.1 coordinate 34,954,989, forward strand.
CTATAAACTTTTTGTATAGGCATGTATATTAGAATGTTGTAGGTATTAATACAACGATCATTTTAATGTATAGAAAAAGGTCATGGGTTCAAAGGTCAAGGTCACAGATGCAAAACAATATCGAAATGGTTAATTATCTCGAAAACTATAAACTTTTTGTATAGGCATGTATATTAGAATGTTGTAGGTATCGATACAACGATCATTTTGATTATAGAAAAAGGTCATGGGTTCAAAGGTCAAGGTCACAGATGTGAAACAATACCGAAATGGTTAATTATCTCGAAAACTATAAACTTTTTGTATAGGCTTGTATATTAGAATGTTGTAGGTATTGATACAGCAATCATTTTGATGTATAGAAAAAGGTCATGGGTTCAAAGGTCAAGGTCACATATACAAAACAATACCGAAATGGTTAATTATCTCAAAAACTATAAACTTTTTGTATAGGCATGTATATTAGAATGTTGTAGGTATTGATACAACGATCATTTTGATGTATAGAAAAAGGTTATTGGTTTAAAGGTCAAGGTCACATATGCGAAACAATACCGAAATGTTTTATTATCTCGAAAACTATAAACTTTTTGTATAGGCATGTATATTAGAATGTTGTAAGTATCGATACAACGGTCATTTTGATGTATAAAAAACAGTCATGGGTTCAAAGGTCAAGGTCACAGATGTGAAACAATACTGAAATGATCTTGAAAACTATAAACTTTTTGTATAGGCATGTATATTAGAATGTTCTAGGTATTGATACAATGGTTATCATGATGTAAAGAAAAAAGGCATTGGGGTTTAGTATTTATGTTTTCTTTAAATCTATCTAGCCATTAGTTATCAGGTGAGCGTATCAGGCCCATGGGCCTCTTGTTTATACTTTTATTGTTCTTCTAGTGTTGAAAGATGTCTTGAGGAAAGAGATATACAACGGATCAAGAATCGCCATCATTGGGACATGTCAGTCTAGGAACTCTATACATCCCTTAGTAGTGGCATCAAGAGGAACACACTTTGTACAGGAAACCATCAACATGGTCCCTCCAGATAAGGTGAGATATAAAATAATATTTATTGTCAAATCACATTATTTAAGAATTTTCATTGACTTCAATTGTGTCATGTGGTTTGTGATCAATACTATATTGCATAGAAGCACATGCAGAAATTATCATTATCACCACCTTTCGAAAGAAGATTGGGATATTAAATTTGAATATCCATCCATCGGAAATTTTGTCTGCACTAATCCTCCAAAACTGTGAAGCATTATTTCACCAAACTTGATGTAAAGTATAAAAATAGATAGGAGATGCACATATCACCCAGTTGGTTTGCTATTTATACCCCCCGCAAACGAAGTTTGGGGGGGGGGTATATAGCAATCACCTTGTCCGTCTGTCTGTCTGTCTGTCTGTCCGTCTGTCCCGTTTCGTGTCCTGTTTCGTGTCCGGAACAGAACTTTTGAACCGTAGCACCTAGGATTATCAAACTTGGTATGTGGATGCATCATGGGAAGGCGATGTGTCATGTACCAAATTTAGGTCACTGTGACCTTGACTTTAACCTTTGACCTCTATGATAGTAAAACCTTGTGCATCTTCGTGTACGGAACAGAACTTTTGTACCATACCTACCTACCTACCTATCCTCTTCGCTCCTAGTGGAGCATAAGGCGAGGCACAGATCTCTCCACTTCGTCCTATTTGAGGCTTCATTCTCTGCCGTTCTCCAACTTGGCCATCCCATATCGTTTCTTTCTTTCTCTGTTGTTCTTCGCCAGGTCTCTCTTGGTCTTCCTCTCTTTCTCTTTCCTTCTGGAGCCCAGGTCAATGCAATTTTTTCATTTTCATAATTTCCTTTTCTTAGAACATGCCCTATGTATCTCCACCGCCTTGATTTTATTGTGTTTTCTATTGATGTTGTTTGTGTTCTTTCTCTTAGGTGTTCGTTTGATATTTTATTAGGCCAAAAGATCTTCATTATTCTTCTTAAGCATCTGTTCTGGAATGTTTCTAGCTTCTTTATGTCTACTTTTGTTAATTTCCAACACTCGGCTCCATAAATTAAAACAGAGATGACATTGCTGTTGAAGATTCTCACTTTAGTTGTTTTACTGTATATGTTGGATTTCCACACTTTGTTAAGGGCTATGAATGCCTGCCTTGCTTTTTGTAACCTGGCATCAATGTCTTCTGTAGTTCCTCCTTCCTTGTTGAGTTTTGATCCTAAGTATGTAATTTCGGATACATCTTCTATCTCTTGTTGGTCTATTTTTACTGGGTTGGTATTGTCAGTGTTAATTCTAATAACTTTTGTCTTTCCGATGTTGATTTTCAGTCCTGTCTTTTCTGCCCAGTCTCTTACTGCTGATGTTTTGTTTTGGATGTCAATGAATCTACTTGATAGTAATGCGATGTCGTCGGCATAGTCTAAGTCCTCTAGCTTGTTGTTAAACTTCCATCTTATTCCTGTGTTCTTTCCTTCTACGCTGTTCTTCATCACCCAGTCCATAACTAATAAAAACATAAATCCAGACATGCAACACCCTTGCTTTACTCCGCTGACTATTCTAACCCAGTCTGTCTGCAAGTTGTTGTTTATGATACAAATTTGGTTGTCCTCATATAGCTTCTTTATGATGTTGATAAGCTTTTCTGGAATGCCATAAGAGTCCATGATATTCCAAAGGGTTTCTCTGTGTAGGCTATCAAAGGCTTTTTCATAATCGATGAAGTTGATGTATAGGGGTGCTTGCCATTCAATACTTTGTTCTACTATGTTCCTTAAGATGAATATCTGGTCTGTTGTTCTTCGTCCTGACCTAAATCCTGCCTGTTCTCTTCTTAAGTCTTTATCAATGCCTTCCCTGATTCTGTTAATTATTATCTGGCCTAATATCTTACTTGGTACCGATAACAGTGTTATCCCCCTCCAGTTTGAGCATATTGTTGGGTCTCCTTTCTTCGGTATGGTGGTTAGTATTCCTTTAGACCAATCCTTTGGTGTAATGTCCTCTTGCCATATTTTGTCAAAGAGTGTTTTTAGCCATTTGACTGATGTTGCTGTGTCGGCTTTTAGCAATTCCGCAGTGATGTTATCTATGCCTGGGGTTTTGTTGTTTTGTAGCCTTTGTATTGCTTTGATGATCTCGCTTTCTTCGATTTCTTCTACATTTATGTTTTCATTTGTTCTGCTAGTCTCTATTCTGGCTAACCTCCTGGGTGGATCTCGATTAAGAACTTCGGAAAAGTGTTCTTCCCATCTCTTTTGTTTTTCAGAGTCTTTTGTTATTACTTTTCCATTTTTGTCACGTATTACACTATTGGCATTTTTGAATTTACCACTGATGTTTTTTGTGATTCGATAAAGGGTTCCCTGTTCTCCTCTTTGAGCTGCTTTTTCTGCCTCGTCTATTTGCTGGTTGATGTAATTTCTCTTATCTTCCCTACATGCCTTCTTAATTTCTTTGTCTAATTTCCTATATTCTTCCTTTAGGTGTTCTGATATTCTTTGGGATTTAGTGCTATTAATCTTGGATTTAAGCTTTTTTCTGTTGTCTATTTTGTATAAGGTCTCTGCGCTTATCCAATCTTTGGTCTTTTTCTTCCTAAATCCTAAGGTTTGCTTGGCTGTTTCGTTGTATACTTCCTTTATTTTCTCCCATAAGCTCTCAACATTGTGGTCCCCGTTTTCCTTTTCTAATGTACCATAACACCTAGGATTATCAAACTTGGTATGTGGATGCATCATGGGAAGGCGATGTGTCAAATGTACCAAGTTTAGGTCACTGTAACCTTGACTTTGACCTTTGACCTTTGAACTCTATGATAGTAAAACCTTGTGCATCTTCGTGTCCAGAACAGAACTTTTGTACCGTAGCACCTAGGATGACCAAACTTGGTATGTGGATGCATCATGGGAAGGCGATGTGTCATATGTACCAAATTTAGGTCACTGTGACCTTGACTTTGACCTTTGACCTCTATGATAGTAACCTTGTGCATCTTCGTGTCCCGAACAGAACTTTTGTACCGTAGCACCTAGGATTATCAAACTTGGTATGTGGATGCATCATGGGAAGGCAATGTGTCATGTACCAAATTTACCTTTGACCTATAATATGAGGGGTACTCATTTTGTGTAAACAACTCCTCTTACAGCTTTTAACCAAGAAGTCTGAAACTTTGCAGGATGTTTCTATATACATTGAACTTGTGCACCTCCTATTTTTGTTGGATTATATTATTTTGTTCATATTTTATGGGTAGTTTAACTAAGTCATTTTTCAACAATATTTCATATGAGGGATACCCATTTTGTGTAATCAACTCCTCTTACAGCTTTTAACCAAGAAGTCTGAAACTTAACAGGATGTTTCTATATACATTGAACATGTGCACCTCCTATTTTGGTTGGATTATATTTTTTTGTTCTTCAGATTTTACGGTTAGTTGAACTTAGTCTTTTTTCAACAATATTCCATATGAGGGGTACTCATTTTGTGTAATCAACTCCTCTTACAGCTTTTAACCAAGAAGTCTGAAACTTTGCAGGATGTTTCTATATACATTGAAAATGTGCACCTCCTATTTTTGTTGGATTATATTATTTTGTTCATATTTAATGGGTAGTTTAACTTAGTCATTTTTCAACAATATCCCATATGAGGGGTACTCATTTTGTGTAATCAACTCCTCTTACAGATTTTAACAAACAAGTCTGAAACTTTACAGGATGTTTCTATATACATTGAACATGTGCACCTCCTTTTTTGGCTGGATTATATAGTTACTTAATTATATATGATCCAATTTTTTTTAAAACTATGCATAGATATTGAGCATCATTAGAACATGTGCACCTGCCATTATCGGTTTCATCACATGTATTTTGTCGAATTATTAACATTTTCATACACAGAATTTTTCACATTACAATTTGGCCATACATACAATTTGTCCCCAGATCAAAAGTTGGGAACGGGGGGTATTAGCCTCTTTCAGAGACAGTTCTAGTTTTCCTTGGAGTTATGACCCTTTTAACATAATTGCAAATAAAAAAAAAGAGCCTGCTGGCGGAGGTTCCTAATTCACTTAATTTGCTTGTTTAGATTTATATTATATGCTGACATGTCACAAGACTAATACATTGTAGTGTCAACACTTTCAATCCAATGCCAATGTTAAAATTTTTTTTTGTGTTATGATAGGAAAGAAGAAAGGATATTCTAAAGACAATTCTACAGAACCGTCCATCTATTGCCACGAAAACCGCTGATAACTTGAATTTTGATTGGCTGTTGAGCAAGTCGGAGGGTTTTGTAGCCAGTGACTTTGACAGTCTTGTTAGCAGAGCTGTACATGCCCATGTCTTAGTACATAGCAACAGTAAGTATGAAAATAAAACAATTTACATTTGATTAGACACACCCATGGTTTCAAATTAAAGGGTCTGAAATCTTGTTATGTGACCAGTGGGAATTTACAGTTGCTAGTTAAAAAAAAAAAGACCAAAAAAAAAACTATAGAAAAAAAGCATGATATTAGAAATGATGTCACTAAACAGCTGATAATTTGATATAAATGACAGCAACATCTGTTTCTAATACTACATTTTGTAGAAAAATTCTTATCAGGATACAAAATACAAAATTGAGGATTTCAAACAATTCTTACAAATTTTAAGTTCAAGTTTCCGTCCGTCAGTCCTTCCGTCCTTTCAAAATTTTTGTTTGTAAATTCTCCAAAATTATGAAGCACTATTTCATGAAACTTGGTGCAATGCATCAACATTGATAGGAAATGCACATAGCGTTAACCAGAGTTGTTTTGCTCATTTTGCTGGGAGTTTTTGCCCTTTGAACATAAGTGCAAATCACAAAAAAGAACTTGCTGGTAGGGATCCTAATTCACTGAATTTGCTTGTTCATTCTGGAATCGGATTATTTTAGAATGGAGATTCCAAAATTTGAAATTTACATATTAAGAAACTTGCAATATTCCACTCATTATGGGATTTGTCTGTCTACCTAACTATATCTGTTTGTAACTTAACATTTTAATGGTTAAGCAAGTGCTCTCCTGCAAAATTCCAGTATAAATTGTTACGTTTCCATTTCTGGTGTCTAAAATCTTCATTGGCTAGTAATTTCTGAAAAAATATTTCAATTAATCAAAAAGTAACCTATCTTTGAAATTTTGTGGAAAAATACTTTAAAATGTACTATATTTTCACAATTTTTGGATAGTAGGTTAATAATAATTTTAAATTTGTAGAAACCTAGAAAAACGAAAACATTTAACATCTAGTGGAAATAAAGGTATGGTGCACCATGCTTGCTGTACATAGAGGAACTCCATTTTCAACCAAGTTTTCTGAATCTTTGTTTTAAAAGTTTAATACTTGCTTTTTTACGTTTTAAACTTGCTCACTATTTTGTTTCTTTTCTGTTAAAATAAATTCAGGCCAGTACATGGATAATGAGATATGTTTGAGCCAGAAGGATTTTGAAATTGCAATAGATGGTTTCACCCCTGCATCTATCAGGAATGTTCCATTACATACATCAGGGGAGTTAGGATGGGAAGATGTTGGTGGCCTTATAGAAGTTAAAAAGACATTGAGGGAGACTTTGGAATGGCCCAGTAAAGTAAGTAAATACATATACAGTTGAAGCTCGCTATCTCAAACTCCATAGGGAAATGAAAATAGTTCGACTTATTCAAAGTTCGAGATAAACAAAGTAACACATTTGCAGACGGCAGGAGGGGGGGGGGGGGTTAGGGGGTTGCACAGTGACAGATATACATGTTAAGCCTTTTTATAATGACTTTCAATCATTTGCCACCTTGTTTATCTCCACAGTATTAGGGTTCAAAATTCATCAGGTACGAGGTCCTGGACCTTTTGATTTTACAATTGGACCGGTGATATTTAAATTGCAAAATGCTGATGGACCTGTCCTTTGTTGCCAATACCCATTTTCAAATGATTCTACTTCTGCATATAAATAACAATCCTGAGTTGGATTCAAAATCAACAGAATTGTACACAGACTATTCAATATTGATATCATCTTTCAAAACCCAATGTGGGACCTGCAAAACACAAAAGCAAAAGATCCTGGACTTCCCATTACAAAACATAATTTTAAACCCCTGTAATATTTAGAAGTGCCAAACTCTATTTCTTTTATGTTCTTCTGTATACATTGCCCTTGGTTTATCACCAAACATTTTATAACATCAAAACTGACTGGACAAATTGTTGGCAATGAATTGGGAGATAACTATGTTACATTTGAAGAGTTCCGACCATAAAACGTGGATTTTACTGTCGCAAAATGAGTTCTACCTGGCGACGCTTGCGGAGCCAGGTAAACGGTATTTGCGACAGTAAAATCCACGTTTTATGGTCGGAACTCTTCAAATGTAACATAGTTATCTCCATTCAAATGCAAATCAAAAAAATAATGCTCAAATTAATTGAATAAGATTTTCGATGCTTCAGTTAGACATTGTTTAGTACAGACCTGTATCGTTGCACCACAACACAAATATAGTTCTATCACTAAAGCACAGATATCCATAGGTAATATAATTTTATTGTTCGAAATACAGATGCTGAATAAATATTGGTATTTAAATATAACAAAATCTTTGTTTACAACGATAAATTACGTCATTATGTTTTGTAAACAAAAGCACGTGTACCGGCATGTAGGAATACGCGTCGTCATAACTCCGACTGTAAAATGTAGATTTTACTGCGGTCGGGGTCCAATCAAAATCCTGTTACAAAATCTTTGCATTAGAATCAGGGTTTTATTGTTAATCCAGCATGGTTGGAGTGAAGTGACAGATGTCTGGCACTTGTTCACTGATGGGACTTGTATCCAGTACTTTAAACATAATAAAGTGTCTTTTTGTGATTGTGTGAAGTACCACTGCAGAGTAATTCTGTAAACTAACTTTTATTTGTATGATTTACAAGGACAAAATAATTATGAAGTTAATTGACATTATTTTTTAAAAATCTATTATTATTGATACCAAATATTTAGCTATATTCAATATTTAGAAAGATAATAGTCACAAGATGGTTTTGGTTAAAGAATCGTGAAAGTTGCTATTCATGAATAAAAGTTGGTTTACAGTAATTTGGCAGTACAGTAAGACCTTGATTTATCACCATCATTTGTTCAGTCATTATTTGGTGTTATAAAGGGGTTTGATGATAATTGTGAGATACTTATAAAGAAAAACATCATAGAAATGACATTTTGGACTTGGAAATAATATAGTGGTCATGAAGATGACAAAGTATTTTAGGGACATTATCACCAGGTGTTACTGTAAATTTAACTGTAAAGATGAATTTGTGATAATGGAATGAAAGCATACAGAGTTGAGTAATGGTGTTTAACTTCCTAGTCAAGAATATTTCACTTATATCAAGACATGGCCTGTGCCTTGCACATGATGGCATTATACAGCAGAGTTCTTGCACATGATGACATTTTACAGCAGGGTTCTTTATTGTGCCAGGCCTGACGTGACACAGAACCTTGTTTATTTTAAGCTCTCACCCAAAAGTACCGTGACTTTCATTTCGTAATGCCAAGTACAGTCACTACCCACTTTCAAGTCTTGGGTCAGACCTGGTCAGGGTTTGAATCCACCACCTCCCACTTAAGGAGTGAGCACTCGCTACTCGAGTGGTAAAATGAAAACATACAATCACAGAATAAAACTGTATTACATTATGAGTTCTAGTCTTAATAATTGATTGAAAATGAATGGTCCACTCACAACAATGAGTTGTTCCCCTTTAGATATACAACTTAATTTCAAAATGTTAAGAAATACTACAGTAAATGATAAAGGTCTTATTTTGCCCCAAAACACAGTGAAAAATTAAAATTTGAACTATGTATTAATTTGAATTTTAAACTGGAGTCAAAAATATTCCTGTTAAAGTGACACTAATGATTTTAACCTTTTATTAACCATATGAGTGGGGAACTTGAAAATAGGTAGTGACTGTTCTTTTGCCAAGCACTTAGCATTTAGAAACAAAAATTACAGGGTCCTATGGAAGGGACCTTTTTCAAAAACCTATGCCCTGTGTCATGACAGGCATGACACATGACAGAATCCTCCCTACTCATTGGCCTGCTAGCGGGGGATCCTAATTCAATGAATTTGCTTGTTATGATTAATTCTTGTTTTATGTTACAGTATCCAGTTTTATTTGCCAACTGTCCTCTCTGACTTTGATCAGGTCTGTTGTTATATGGAGCCCCAGGAACCAGCAAAACTCTGACTTCAATTTGTAGCATTAACCCCTACGGACTATCAAACCTTACCATCCGTGAGAGGATGTTGAGACATATAATTATGATTAATTCTTGTTTTATGTTACAGTATCCAGTTTTATTTGCCAACTGTCCTCTCCGACTTTGATCAGGTCTGTTGTTATATGGAGCCCCAGGAACCAGCAAAACTCTGACTTCAATTTGTAGCATTAACCCCTACGGACTATCAAACCTTACCATCCGTGAGAGGATGTTGAGACATATAATTATGATTTATTCTTGTTTTATTTTCTAGTATCCTGTTTTGTTTGCCAACTGTCCTCTCCGACTTCGATCAGGTCTGTTGTTATATGGAGCCCCAGGAACCAGCAAAACTCTGACTTCAATTTGTAGCATTAACCCCTACGGACTATCAAACCTTACCATCCGTGAGAGGATGTCGAGACATATAATTATGATTAATTCTTGTTTTATGTTACAGTATCCAGTTTTATTTGCCAACTGTCCTCTACGACTTCGATCAGGTCTGTTGTTATATGGAGCCCCAGGGACAGGGAAAACTCTGCTGGCTGGTGTTGTAGCTAATGAATGTGGAGTTAACTTCATAAGTATAAAGGTAGGTACTTGTATCTTTGTTAATTGATTAAGTTAGTAAAGTTTTTTTTGTAAAATTGTCTAAACTTGTTTAATGTTGTTTTACCTCAAATGATCAATTTTTCAGCTTTAAATTTCTATATTTACTATATGACTGTATCTCTCTTCAATGAAACATGCAGAAGCAATTGTATTGCAATCCCATTGAAAAACAGTTGGGGTCATGATATGTTAACAAAATATTTATTGAAAGAAAGAAATGTAAATATTGTATAAGAAATGACATTTCTGCTCATGATATTTCAAGTGGTAAAGCAAGATAGTGTGGTGTGTGCCAATTTCGAAAACCCTTCATTTAGAATTTGGCACATGTTGTTCTTTCTTAAATAAAACTATTGCTGCTACAATGAAACTGAGATCAGATGAGGTGTTATTTTTGCTGTGTATTGGTTGTTGGTATGAAAAATAGCACAAAAATACAAAACCACTTGAACTATTTCAACAAAATTTCAAACCACATGTCCACCTCAATAGCAGATACCATCTGTCTATAAAGTCCACTTTTGTTCAGTCCCTTGAGTAAACAAGTTGTTCTGTACCTTAAAATTAGTATTCCTAGTTAAGACCAGTATTAGAGTTCAATACTATCATATCATATAGCTTAGAATCACTTATTTTTATACCAGAAACTAATTTGAGCCTCAAATTTTGAGGGTGGGGGGGGGGGGGGGGTTATAGGAATCACCATGTCTGTCTGTCTGTGTAAAATAGTGTCTGGGCCATCTCATAATTGCTTTCAACGACTGTCATAAAACTTGATATGAATAATATTCATGGTCCAAAGGTTTGTCATGACTTGAACCAAGGTCCTATGGGAAAGGTCAAGGTCGCGGGAAAACATTAAATGTAGGGGCAGGGGGTATTTCGCTCTCAAGAGACAGTTCTAATTTTATTTTTGTATCATTTTAGGGTCCAGAGTTGTTGAGTAAATATATTGGTGCTAGTGAACAGGCTGTTAGAGATACTTTTGTGAGGTAGGGTATGTTACGGAATAAAATGTATATCTAAATCAAAGAATTTAGGTTTTATTGATTGGAAAGGATAAAATTTTGCACTACCATACTTTAAGAGTGTCAAGAAGGTCCTGTGAAGAAATATGGCCTGTATCAGGCCATCTATTTGTAAAAATGAATGGAGAGAAGTGTATGAGAGAGGGGAGAGAGAGAGAAAGAGAGAGAGAGAGGGAGTAAAGGTCACGAGATAGAGTAAACAAATAATGTGTGAGGAAAAAATAATAGAGTAAAGCATATTTGAGAGAGAGAGAGAGAGAGAGAGAGAGATCAATATCAATTTGTTGTGAGGAAACATGAAGTGCAATCTACCGTGAAAATAATAGAGTAAAGCATATTTGAGAGAGAGAGAGAGAGAGAGAGAGAGAGAGAGAGAGAGAGAGCACGAGAGAGAGAGAGAGAGAGAGAGAGAGCACTATTTTTTTCAATTCTGATAATAGAAGCTAAGTACAAAATATAACTGTAAGTCAGAAGTATAAATGTAAATGAAATATTTTAAAATGTTTTAGAATCAACAATTTATAGTAATTATTTTGATCTTCTTCTATTTTAGAGCACAAAGTGCCAAACCCTGTATTCTGTTTTTTGATGAGTTTGACTCTATTGCTCCAAGGTAAGTTTGCTCTGTATACCCTTGTATAATTTTGCTAAATGGTTAAACTGGAAAACAGTCAATTTTACTTACACAATTTTACAACTACAATTTTAATTGTATAGTTCAGAATGGGATACCACAGAAATTTATGGCAGGGAATGACTTTGATAGATATCTTGTAGATATATCATGTCACTAAAATAAAGTGTTTTATAGTACAGTTCAACCTGCCTTAAAGAAAATCTCTATATAAGGACTAGAGGTGTGTGGTATTACCGGTATACCGGTAAACCGGTCCATTTTAAGTAAACCGGTAAACCGCGGTACACTTTTTGAAATACCGGTACTTTGGCAATTTCCGTAAACACGAATCTACGGTAATTGACGATCTTATAAAACAACGATTTTCGATTAAGTTAAATCATTTAGAATCATTTAAAATTAATTTACATGCATTTAATGATTTTAATATACGATAAAAATACAGATTAAGTAAAATTTCTAAAAGTTATTAATCAACTGATATCTTACACGATGTCGTTATTACATACGACTGCTTTATGGCAGATGTCAACATGGCAACCGAAGAATTTGACATTATAAAAAACTCTCGGGGGAAATCTGCCATTTAGAAACATTTCAGTTTTTAGTGTGGTTGGATTTTTAGTCAAGTTCTATATTCTAGTCGGACAATTTCAGTGGTGATGAGCATGGTTTATGTTTTAACTTTTATGACATTTGCGACACGCAACATGACTGTAAATGTGCTTTGTTCCTGATTTCATTAAAGTTTTTTTGTTACAAGATTGCAGTAGTTTTATTTCCTGTTCACAACTTCGTCTTCACAATGGATGATTAATAGCAAATGAGTTGCTGTATAACAAATTCAACTGTCATCTATCTGCAATTAAAGTAGCATACCAAACATACTAATCCATGTTCAAATCACAAATAGTAAAAGAATATAAATTTAATTTTATTTTGTGTTGTTAACTGATCTGGTCAAATTGATTCATATTTATGCTCCATTTGAAGTAAGAATTTCCCATTCAAGAATGCTGTGGTATACCGTGGTACATACTGCGGTACTTGTTAAAATACTGTGGTATACCGCGGTACAAAATTTTTCGTGGTACCCAACACTAATAAGGGCCACCTGCTTATAAAGGCCAGTAAAATTGTATCCCAATTGTTCTTTATTCATATTATTTGAACCTGTATATAATGGCCATATGTCCATAAAGACCACTTTTAATGGTTCCCTTGGGTAGCCTTTATAGACAGGGTTGACTGTATCATTATATCAAGGATTTATATAGTTTGAATTTGTTTCGTTACAGACGAGGACATGACAATACTGGTGTAACAGACAGAGTTGTCAATCAACTTTTAACACAGCTTGACGGTGTTGAAGGCTTAGAAGGTAAAGAAGACTGTATGAATTTGATTTTGCTTCTGCAAATTTCTGTCTACATTTGTCTGGCCTTGATTGGCTTGTATTTGTGAAAATAGACATCATAATGGCCAAAATTGTGAAAAAGGGAACTCCAAATATACTGGTTTTATAGCTGAATTTCCAAATTTGTGAAAAATTATTGTCAAAAGCACATAAGATTTTGAATTGTGAATGGGGCAGAATATCACACAAACACACACACACACACACACCCAAAAAAAAATAAAATTGACCCAGCAAAAGCCCCGCAGTTAGTTACTATTTTGTAATGGTGTGAAATTGTTAAGCAGATTGATGACTAAAGTGAACATAAAATTGAAAAACAAAATTGAACTGAAACAGCATTGAGTGATGTATTATCAATCGAAGGTTAAAGTTAGTTTTTGAAATATTTCTAGGTGTATATGTGTTAGCAGCTACCAGTAGACCTGATCTCATAGATCCAGCGCTACTGAGACCGGGGAGGTTAGACAGATGTGTGGCATGTAATCTTCCTACCAAGGTAAGTCTACACAGCTCGTAACCAGAATTGTAAGACAAAGCTTGATGAAAGCTTGCATTTTGGGATACAATATGGCTGACACATTGTTGACCAAATGGTAAATTTCTGTAAATCTTGCAATTTTCATGTCATTTTGTGAAAATGGTTAAAAATCACATATTTACCAGGACTATATTTTTGCAACGCGAGATTGAAACTACCATATAAAGAGGAGTGAAAGATGCCTCCATATATCACCCTCTGTCCAAGATACTATACAAATCTTTATCCTGACAAGATTTTTCAATGAAATCAGAGGTGTGTCTGTGGTTGAGATCATGTTGAAATGCAATTTTAGTTGAATTGATGTATTTTTTGGTGCAAGATATAGAATCAATCACTACTTGTGGTGCCAGACATGGAAACTCATCCATGGTTCAAATATACCGGTAGTTGGTCCAGAAATTTGCAAGCCTCATTGTGAACCAAATATAGTACCATAGAAATTGGGTTGAGATTCCTCTATCTAGTATCACAAGTAGTGATAGATTAAAAAAAAACATTAATTAATTGATTTGTATAACATGTAAATATTTTACAGGATGAGAGACTTAAGATTCTACAGGCTCTTACCAGGAACATGAAATTATCTGTCGATGTAGAGTTATCTTTCTTTGCTGATAAATGTGAATATTTTACCGGAGCCGATTTTAAAGCTTTATTATACAACGCTCAACTGGAATCTATCCATGAAGTTACGGGGGGATTCTTTAATCAAGACACTGGCAACACCAAGAAGCTTTCAAGGTTAAGTCCGCGGAAAAGTCAGACAAACATTGGTGGTCAGAAAGTCATTGTGCGGGAAAGACGAAAGTCCTGGATCGATAACAGAGTGACCTATATTCCGAAACTTGAAGAGGGTATAACAACGATTTCTGATGAAATGGCAGATAAACTCAATTTCCAGGTATGTATTGTTAGAGTTCTACAATACTAAAACTATTAATAGCCAAATTTTAGAAATTTGTTAAAATATAGTCACAGATTTGTTAAAATAGGGTACTTTTTAAAATAATTTTTCAGAAATAAGTAGCCAATGGCTGCTACTGAACAACATTGTAAATCAGTTTCTACTACAAATACTCAAATTTGTAATTGTTTATCTCTGAGGTAATGTCAACATTGCTTGTAGTTTAAGTCACAAGTCTTAATTAAATTCCTTTAAAAGATAAGATATAACAAAGTCATAAAATATGTGTTTTAGTGATATTTTTAGTTACATGCCTATCTCCACAACACAAGTGTCTGTTTTAAAGATCTCAACAGTAATGCCAAAGATACCTCATAGAGATAAAATTTATAATTATCTTGAGTATGAGACTCAAAACCACAATGCTACACGAGTCTGCAACCTTCAGCACTCTGCATTTCCTTTGCAGCAATTGATTAAAACATTTTCAGCAGAAAGGATAAAATAATCCTTTCTGTTTTGATTTGCTTAAGTGACTAATGTTTTAATTTTAAGTGATATAAAATCATTATTTTTATGTTTTTAGGTTGAACATGTAAGAGCCAAGTTAAAAATTAAAAAATCCACAGAAAAAGTAAGCAGTTCAGAGAATCTGTTCTCGCCATTAGCAGCAGCTAAGACACAGATGATGGAGGTCAGACAGTCACATTTGTTAAAAGCTTTAGAAAAGACAAGACCCTCAGTCAATGAAGAAGAAAGATATAAATACAACACAATGTAAGTAAATGCTGTATATTCAGATATTTTTGTGTCATTTGATTTTCACTAGGACTGCCAAATCAAGATATTCACATACTTTTATTTTCGCATCATTCGAAAATGGCCAGCACAAATGCAAGTGACTTACATGTCTATTTAAAAAATAAATATTACTTTTATTTTTCAGTCTTGAAACTCTCATGAATACTAGGTGAAAATTAAAATGTAAAATGAAATAGTGTTCTTCATATCAGGCTTTTAAAAAAAGATACCCACCACTAAAGGGAGGTTGTGTCACATTGCTTAGTGCTTCTGTAGCTTCATTTATTGATGTTACCATCTTGATGTAAGTGAAATAAATATTCAAACTGGTGATGAAAAACCAAATATTTATTGTTGAATCATGGAAGATTTAAAGCCTTGGGTTTAGCATGTTCTTGTTGATAGTGGTAATGATTTTGAAGTGAGTTTCACTATTGGTGTTTTATATCCCAGTCAAGATTTGTTACGTAAATTAGGATGGTCAGTTCAAAGATGGTGAAGGTAATCAAAGTTTTTAGCACACCTGAGCCTTCTCAGATGAGCTATTGCAATCTATCACCGTCCGTCGTGCGTCGTCCGTCGTGTGTAAACTTTACATTTAAATCTTCTCCTCCAAAACTACTGAGCCAAATTTGATGAAACTTGGTGATTATCATGCCTAGGTAACAGGCTTTCAAAATTGTGTTCCGGGTTTGACAACGCCCAACAATATGGCTGCCGTTACTATATATAGCCAAAAGACAAAAAAATCTTCTTCTCTGAAACCAAAAGGTGCAGGCAAATTTTGATTAGATATTTGGATTCAGGATACCTAGGAACATTAAAATTTTGTTTTTCATGAAAATTAGACGAAAAATAGGTTACGCATTTTTTGCGTAAAATTACGTAATTTTTAAAATGAGACATTTATTGTTATAACTTCATAATGGCTGAAGATAATTGTATGGAGTTTTCACTGTTGATCTTGTCTTGCAATTTTCTTCCAATTGATGTCAAAGGTCAAGGTCATGTCCCAGTTTTTGACCTTTGATAAAAAATGCTATTTTTTAAACATTTCTGGTGATAATGGCATAGGATTTTCAGTTATTTGTAGGTATTGACATGACGAACATTTTGATACATAGATCAGGGTCATGGGTTCAAAGGTCAAGGTCACAGATGTCCAACTATACCAAAATAGTTAATTATCTGCAAAACTATGAACTTTTTGTATAGGCATGTATATTAGAATATTGTAAGTAATGGCACAATGGTCATTTTGATATATGAATAAAGATCATGGGTTCAAAGGTCAAGGTCACAGATGTAAACAAGTACTGAAATGGTTAATTATCTCAAAAACTATAAACTTTTTGTATAGGCATGTATATTAAAATATTGTAGGTATTATCCTAAAGACCATTTTGATATATGGATGAAGCTCGTGGGTTCAAAGTTCAAGGTCACAGATGCGAATAAATGCCTAAATGGTTGATTATCTTGGAAACTATTAACTTTTTGTATATGCATGTATATTAGAATATTAAAGGAATTAGCCTTGCAACCATTTTGATATATGAATGAAGGTTATTGGTTCAAAGGTCAAGGTCACAGATGCAAATGAATACTGAAATAGTTAATTATCTGCAAAACTATTAACTTTTTGTATAGGCATGTATATTAGAATATTGTAGGTAATAGCACAGTGGTCATTATGATATATGAATGAAGGTCATGGGTTCAAAGGTCAAGGTCATAGATACAAACAACTACTGAAATGATTATTTATCTCAGAAACTAAAAACTTTTTTGTATAGGCATGTATATAAGAATATTGGCCTTATGATCATTTTGATATATGAATGAACCTCATGAGTTCAAAGGTCAAGGTCACAGGTGAGCGTTAAGGCCCATGGGCCTCTTGTTTTTTTATTTATTTATTTTTGTTAGCTCTCATTAACTTATACAATGTACATACATACATATATAAATATATCCAAAATACATATACACAAAAAATTGCAATTATATACATTTTGCCTATATCTTAAATATTTAACAGATCTGTATTAAACTTCACAAGAACAATCTTTGGGTGAAGTAGATAACAGTGCTATTGGCTATTCATAATTTGATCATGCACATGGTTGGGAAAATATGGATTTCCCAGTTGGAGTTTGTTGGGGGCTCTTTTAAAGGACATCCGGTTTCAGCTATAACTTTTGTCCTTTGTTTTGTTCCTGGTTGATCTGTGTATTGTCAAGCTTAAGCACTCGTCATTAAAATTTTAAAATTTACAAATTTTTTTACATTTTTTATTTTTTCAGATATGATAACTTTATATCATCAAGGGGAGGTAACTTTGGCCCAGCGATTCCAGACCTTGAACAAAGGCAAACTCTAGCATAAGTTTGTGAATTGGTAATTTTTTGTGTTGATTTTGCATTTTACTGTAAAGTTATTAATTTAGTGTACTAATTTTAGTGATTTTGCCATGGTATAGTAGTGATAATTTAAATTCATAGTGAATATAAATGCAATCATAGAACACGAAGATGATCCATTGGATTTATGATAATTCAAGTCCACATGAATATACCAAAATTATAATATGCCTTAAAAGTCCTACATGCTAAAATTGATTCATTAACAATAATAAAAATGTTTTATCAGTTTTGAAGAAGATATAGATATATTTCACATATCATTGTTAAAGTTGTAGTAATAACACCCCTTTGAATTCAAACTCCTGTCATAATCATGGTAATGATCTTATCTGTCCAATTGGGATGTAGAAACAGACTCAGTCAGAGAGACAGAACATCCAAATTTATGCATATTTCACCTTAAATACATTTAGCAACAATGCAATAGCTATCCATAAAAATGGGATTTTAAGAAGTGGTTTAGGACATGGATGTTACTTTGGACAAAACTGTCTTAACATAAATTTGTTATCATTTTTTCATGAAAATAGGAAAGAATGCTTTTGATTTCTTTCTTCAGAAACTTTTGGCCGAGATGGATTTTGCTTAGATTTTCAGAAAAAGTAAATAACATGGGTTTTTCAATTGCTTGAAAATAGATATAATTTTAATCATAAACAAATCAGCAAAATATGGATGGTTTTAAAAGGGACAGACAAGGATGAAAATCTAGGAATTAACTTCTTGTTGCTTTTTTGTGATATTTTACATAGAAAAGCAATATTAACAACATTATAAAATTATACAAGATATTTAGACACCTATTTGTAGGTCAATAATCAATAATTTAAATTTGGAGACCCAGAATCACTTCCTGTAACACTGTACCAACCATATTTAATTCTTTGCTGAGAGGGTATTCAGTATAACCATATATCCTTTCAAATGTGGTGATTAGGGCTCAATAGGTGGCCAGGTAGTTCAGTGTACTGTTAGTATCGGGAAGGTGTCTGGTTTGTGTTCTGGTTTGGCCACTGCATTTTTTCCTTTCTCATTACACAAATGACCATATGCACCAACAATTGGTCATGCAGAAATACTAATAAAAGTAAAATGACCCCAGTAGCTGTAGAGAAATTGCTAAAAATAGCATAACAGATTATGACATTGTTTATTTTACCCCCGCTTAAAAAGTGGTGGGTATATAGTGATAGGGGTGTCCGTCCGTCCTTCCGTTAAACCTTAGGGTACCTATCTCTTATCCACAACTCCTCCTAAACCCTTCAATGGATTTTCATGAAACTTTCACACAATCTTTGTGATGTAATGTAGATGTGCACCTCCTATTTCAAAATTTGATCCGATGGATTTTTGGGAGCGGGGGGTATTTTTTGTGAGCTTGTGGCTCACAGTTTTTCTAGTTTATCTTGTTTTAATGCTGTTTTGTGCATTATAATTGGTTTGTTCTAAAGGACCCCTTTTTACTTACGGAACCTCAAATAAATTCTAGGCCATTTTATTATTTAGGGAATTGTTGTTGTTTTCAGTTTAATTCCATTGTTCTTGAAACAATCATGATTCGATAGTAATTATGTCCTGTATTGAGTAAGCAATAAAGAGCATAATTGTTTCAATATAGTTCATTAACCAAGTTTGTAAATTAAGTAAATAGTCATATAACACTGAGTTATTGTAATTATAAGGGCGTTATATAATTCACGGCTTTACCTCATAATAAAGATGAAATGTTATTGATTAGTTAATAAATCAAAATCAATCATGGTATTTATTTGTATAGGTAAACAACATTGACCTGTCTGCTTGATCTTTATTTTAAGGTCGTTGTTATTGCCACATATTTTTATATCCATATTATATTCATACATCAGTTGATTAGGAATAAATAATCAAATTTAGAATAAAATCCATATTTTATTGATTTTGAAATGATAAAATATTTAATTTGGGTGAGATTTGTTAAAATAGCCTTTCTAAAAATCACTGTATTAAATGATAGGCGATCCGACCGTATGGTAAAAACAAAATGGCAGATCTAAAAACGTATGTACATTTTTGTTCAAAATGATGTATTATTTGACCCTGTATGACAAATTTCTATTATTTACACTTTAATTATAACTAAATCGATGTATTCAAGCCATTTATAATGCTATATAGCCCATATATGTAAAAACGTAATTATAAAATGTGTGGTAATATCAAATTTGTTAATGCCACTTACAGGGCAATGACAGTTTTGTTATTTTAAATATTTGTTATGTACCACAACATTTATGTATAGAGAAAACAGGTGTTTATTTTGTCTGCATCATGGGAAACATGGCCATTTTTATGTATGAACTGTGAATCCTAACACTACCTATTATTGGATGGATCCCCTATATGAATTTTCCTAATGAAAGGTCAAACTGACAGGTCAATGTTGTTTGCCTATACAATGTCAATTGTCTGTCCATTGTAATGTGTTCATTTGAATCATTATGTTGTACTATGTCTGTCATACAATGAATATCTGTGATAATTATGATACTGATTGTATTTATAATAATGAGAATAATAAAATCCATTGTATTTAGAGAGAAAGAGTGTTTATGTGTGTGTGTGTGTGTGTGTCAGAGAGGTAGAGAGAGAGATAGTTTTGAAAATTACTTGTAACATTTTCAGCCTCACCTTTTGTTTTTCACTGTATTACATCATTTTCAAATTAAGAGGTGTATGTGTGTGAGACAGAGAGAGAAAGAGAGAGATTTTGACAGTTGTTAAAATTATTTGCAATATTTTCAGCTTCAATTTTTGTTTTCAGTGTATTACATCATTTTCAAATTTGAGGTGTGTGGTGTGTGTGTGTGTGCACAAGAGAGATATAGAGAGAGATTTTGGCAGTTTTAGAGAGTTATTTATAATATTATTCGGGTTCACCTTTTGTTTTTCACTGTATAACATCATTTTCAAATTAAGAGGTGTGTGTGTGAAAGAGAGAGAGAGAGAGAGAGAGAAAGAAAGAAAGAAAGAGAGGTTGATAGATGGTAAAAATATTTGCAATATTTTTCCAGTTTCACCTTTTGTTTTTCACTGTATAACATCAATTTCAAATAAAGAGGCGTGTGTGTGAGATTTTGACAGTTTTAGAGAGTTACAGTACTGGTATTTTTTTCAGCTGCAATATTTTGTTTTTCATTGCATTATTCAAGAAACAATTTTAAATAAAGAAGGTGAGTGTGTGCATATGAGAGAGAAAGAGAGGTGCATATTAGAGAGAGAGAGAAAGAGAGATGCATATGAGAGAGAAATTTTGATTTTGTAAATTTGTGAAACTATTTTGAAATTAGAATGGTTTTTTTTTCTTTTATTTTTTTTATCCTTTTATTGAATTGAAATTAGAATGTTAGTTTAGATAGATAATCTACATTTTCATCATTATTCATTCAATGAGAGAAAGAAAGATTATTCACTTAATTCTGTCCTAATTTTCAAAGAAAAAAGGAGAGAGTGAAATGGAGAGAGATTTTACTTCACAAATTATCCTATCCTGTGCAAAAAAATTGTGTTCAGATTGCTTGTCTGTGATAAATTAATGAAGATTAATAGTTAGTTTTGTCTACAAGTTCAGTTTTTATGCAAATAAATTGACATAATATTCTGAACAGTCTTGTATCTTCTTAATTTCCGAGTAGTAAAATATCATAATAACACAAGCATACTGATTATTGTCAGAATCATAAGTAATATCTAAATTGCTTATCTTTTCAACATCTTGATAAATATTTCATATTTCGGTCCAAGCACTACTGGCGAGGAATTGTTTTCTTAAACGGATGTGTAGTGCTGTAAAATTAAAACTGGTATAATATCTAAATCTTACCCTTATACTAATGAAGTCATAAATGTCAGTTGATACCAGCAATTCATAAACACACACTAGACCAGAAATTAAGGATCACTTAAATGTTTATTGTATTTTAGACATTGATAAACCACTTTGGTAGCTCAGTTGGTAGAGTGCTCGCTCCGTAAGTGGGAGGTTGTGGGTTTAAACCAAGGCCATGTCTGACCCAAGACTTAAAAGTGGGTAGTGACTGTTCTTTTGCCAAGCACTCGGCATTACGAAAAGTAAGTCTTCTTTAAATAAACCAGGTTCCATGTCACGGTATGCTATCCACAATAAAGAACCCTGCTGTATAATGCCATCAGTGTAATGCACAGGCAAAATTTACCCACCTTCGCCTATAGCTGGCGACGTCTCGATATAAGTTAAATACTTTTGACTGGGACGTTAAACAAAATTACTTAACTCATATAATGGATAGTTTTCTTGTGGAAATTTTCTGAAATTTGTTAATTAGCAGCCTACAAAACAAGTGTTTTCATTGAAGAGATTGGCTTGGAGTTTATGGTCAAGCCAAGATTCTTTCTATTATATCAAGGCGGTTACTTCAAGGATGATGGATGAAACAGAATACCCAAAGAAAACCATCAACGTTTGGCAATCAAAGTGACAAGTTTTTCAACACCAAGATCTGATCCTATTGGGACTCGAACCTAGGTGGTGATAGTTGTGTACTTAGACCACTCAACATCCAAGGACCTTTTTCGTTGGATAACATTTGTTGGATTCGGCAATCAAAAACAAATATACCAATCCGTTATACCCCAATCAAAGTAAAAACATAGAAACTGGCAAATTAAGTTAAATATGTGAACTTTCGCCAGGGAAGTGAGGGAACACCTCCTGTTTAGCTATCTACACCCGCCACACAAATATCTAAATTGAGAATAAAAGAAACATTGAATTATGAGACGTCAAATATATACAAGGTAAATTTGGATACACAGACATCATGCTTATTAAAAATATAGTAATAACGCCCATATAATTTGAAGGCCTTGAAAACCATTGCCTTGCGATATCCATGTGTCAAAAATTTATTTGTAAACAACTTGCTTCGTTGTATAAAGTTCCCGTAGTTGGAACTAGCCCTATCGTTATATTAACGTGTTAGTTTGAAACAAATACACTATAAGCAGGAGAAGCGGATATATTGCTACAGCTTAAAATGTAGCATTTCGTGGGCGTCAAAATTGATAGATAGATAGAATGTCATCTATATATCTTTATGCGAAGTTGAATTAATTGACTACATTCGTCTCTCCTGATTTAGCAAGCTTCTGTTAAAATTTTTGCTTGATACGAATTTCGTGCAAATTATATACAGGCTCAAAAATTATTTACAATTTTATTAGATCAATGAAACTGAAATTGAGAAGAAAACGTGATTTTTGGCATTTAAGTTGCGGAAATACATTTAGTTCAAATATGTCAATAATATGGAGAGAACTTCACATACAGACATATAGATGACATGCTATCTCTTAATAATCCTTAAGTTGGAGACTATATTAATGACACCTATGTTAATGAGTTTTAAATAAAATGATATTGATGTTACAAGTTAAAATAATACCTCAATTGACACCCACTAAATGCCCTAATTGTGAAGCTTTCTGATTGCTTCATCTTTCCTTTACTAAGCGACAATATACGCGCTTCTCCTGCTTATGGTGTATTTGTTTTACAGTTTACACTCTAAGATAGAGCTTGTTCCCACTACGGGAATCTTATACAATGAAGCACACTGCTTACAAATAATTTGTTAACTCGTGTATATTACAAGGCTAGTTTTATCAAGGCCCTCTAAACGTTTTATGTCCGTCATTACAATATTACCGATAAGTATGAAGTATCTCTATGCAAAATTGTCCGACGTTGTCAAATAGTTAAATATTCGTTTCATTCTCAATTAAGATTTCACGAGTGATGGGTGTAAGAGGTTCTTGCCCTTGGAGAGCACCTGTTCTCAATTTCTTTATTGAAGTTGACGTGTTTTACTTGATTTGCTAGTTTCAAAGTTTTCACTTACTTTGTTTTAGGGGTTGTGTTTGAACATGGGCTCGTAAATTTGTGTTCAATTCATCTGTAATTAATCAATAGGCACACATCTTAGTTATATTGTACTGACTATATTACA
The DNA here is from genome assembly GCA_021292105.1 of Anadara kagoshimensis. Taxonomy (NCBI): domain Eukaryota; kingdom Metazoa; phylum Mollusca; class Bivalvia; order Arcoida; family Arcidae; genus Anadara; species Anadara kagoshimensis. The sequence continues at coordinate 34,978,736 of CM037869.1, forward strand.
ATATCGAGTTTTTTTTAACATATTAAGATAATAACGTTGTAACACTTTAATAAAATTAATTGAATAATAACAAATAAATTAACACAGTTGTTTGATATAAGCCTTATATTGATACCAAATGCCACATATTCCCCATAAACTAAGGTACATTCCCTCTTGCAAGGTATTTCCTTAACTTATTTTGGTAATATATATTCTCTTTATCTTGAAAAAAAAATTGGTTTCACAATTTTGGTCCAAGCACTACTTGGTCCGAAACGACCGTCTAATGCTGTAGAATTAGAACTGGTATTATATGTAACTTGCCTTAACTTATTTTGGTAAAATATATTTTGATCCTTCGGGTATCTTTATCTTGAAAAAAATGGTTTTACAATTTTGGTCCAAGCACTACTTGGTCCAAAAAGACTGTAAAATAAAACTGGTATAAGATGTAACTTATTTACTTAGGAATAATTGTGAAACTGGGGCCTGGATCTTTTACAAAGATGAATTGAATATTAACTAATGAATTAACACAGAAGTTTGATATTAGCGTTATATTGATACAAAATGTCACAAAAATAGTCAAAAATTAATTCTAAAAGCTGTTAAGATGGAGATAACTTGTGTCCTATTAACAATTAACTCGTTAGCTAGGTGTTAAATGTTTTAAGTCTTAACTGTGCATACACGGCTCTGGTCCGGGACATTTATATTCATTATTTGTACTAAAAAAACTTTTAAACTTTTTATTTTCGATATTGTTTTGATATTAAAACCCGTATACTAGTATTTTATTTCTATATAATCTTTGCAAAATATAAAAAGCTGCATAAGAGAAATTCCTATTCCAAAGTTCCTAAAGCAAAACTAAACTTACAAACTCAGTAGTGATTTCTTTTATAAATAAAAATACTTTTGAAAATATAAAATCTGTATATTGCATAAATGTTTAGCCTAATGTTTTGAAAAGTTTTAACTTTGATTTTGGGATTGTGATTCGGACATGGACCGTTATGTTTGTGTTTAAATATTTGGATATAGTACAAAATATTTTTGAGATATAAAGTTCGGTATGAAAGAAGATTCTTATTTCAAAGTTCCTAAAAGCTTAACTGGTGAAACTCCTTAATGGTTTCTTTTCAAAGATTATCGAAGAAATTACGCACATATATTGAATGTTTGCTTCATACATGTATTGATCATCTATCATTTTATGATGTAATGAAAACGAAAAAGAAATATTTATTTTCTATAACACGTTAAGATGAGTGATGTAACATAGAAATGCTATTTGTATTAAAAGATACTGATTGCTACGTTCTTTATTCGACTTATGGTCTGTGTTTCATATTTCAAACACCCCTAAACATATTCAATCAATGCAGGCAAGCTAATCAAGGAATATAGGAATTTATGAAGTTTCAGTATTGATAACATAGTGACTTGATAAACAGAACTGACAATATTTAACCGTCATAATCTTGAAGCACTGAACAAAGGTCGCATGTGTACGGGATTGAAACGCTAAACGGTCATTTTAATACAAGTCATCAATAAGGTAAAGATGTTTTCTAAGCGATATTGGCCGCCTTTATATCCTACATGATGAGAATATTGTTTGATTTTCAAAAGGAACGATGATTGTCAAGCTCATTTGCATATTGGTAATAATTGTTTTTCTAACCCATCTTCTGGACACAATAGGGGAGTTGGAATACACTAACGATTGTATGACAAGAATATGACAATATTATGTATTTTACACAATTCTTATGTCGATAGTTTGTCATTCAATGACAGATCAATCAAAACTAAACGTTACGGTGTTTGTATTAGACACATAAAGTAGAAATTTGACGTTATAAGACGTTTTATCAATACAAAGTCAAGAGAATATCCCAAACAATCAATTGTAGTACTTTCTTCATTTTATTATATTGTCAATATACTACCGACATTGAAACATCCCACAAAGTTTTTTAATTTATCAGCAAAGAAAATCTATATTAACGTTTATTACATAGTGTTTTGTTATAAATAACATTTATGCTAAGATAGTTTTTAAACACGAGAGATAATTTCTATTTCTTTTAAAAACTTCTTAAAATTGAAGAAATTAAAACAATTTTTTACTTAAAACGTTTTTAATCTTTATTTTATTTTCTATGGCCAAAACAAATTTCTTTTCCTCTGTTCAAAAAGTTATTCTCGCTTTAGGATTGCGATGAGGACATGGACCGTATGTTTGTGTTCAATTGTTTAATCATATCTAGCTACCTAAAATGTAATTTTTTTAAGAAGTGTCTATTGTTCATGTATGATTCTATTCTTCGGATTTCAATATCCTAAAATTATTTAGATTTCAACAATGTTTGTCTGAGCAATACTGGTGAGGAATTATGTTACGAAACCTCTGTCTAGTGCTTTAAAATTAAAACTTATCTAGTAAAATTAGTTTGCTGTTCTGTGTTCCTGGGCGACTTGTATTTGGCTAACTGTATTTTTGTGTTTTGATAAAAATTAAACATACTAATTCATGTTCGAATCACAATCCAGAAACAAAGTTAATACTTTGGAACTGACAAGTCAGGTTAGACACACGAACTTACACCAAGAAAGTGAGGCCGGATGCTCCGGAAGGGTAAGCACCGCCTGTAAAGCTAGCTAGCTACACCCGTCAAGCATGTAATCAAAACGTGTGAAAGGAACATGGAACTATGGGGCGTCAAATATATCCAGGGCAATCCTAGACACAGAGACATCAAACTTGTCAACAATACTGTGATGACGACCATAAACCGTTTTTTTTGGCCTTGATAAGCTTAGGCCCTGGGTCAACAATTTTTCAAAGCAGGCTGCTTCGTTGCACAAAGTTTTAACTTTTATGTCACGGATTTATCACCATTCAATAACAGATCAATCACAACTAAGCGTTACGGTGTTTGTATTAGACACATAAAGTAGAAATTTGACGTTATAAGACGTTTTATCCATACAAAGTCAAGAGAATATCCCAAACAATCAATTGTAGTACTTTCTTCATTTTATTATATTGTCAATATACTACCGACATTGAAACATTCCACAAAGTTTTTTAATTTATCAGCAAAGAAAATCTATATCAACGCATATTGACTTAGTTTTCTTGTTATAAATAACCATTAGTAGATATTTCTAAATATGAAAAATAATTCTTTCCTCTTGCAAAATTTTTCCCGAAATTTAATCGTTTAATTTTTTTTCAAAATAATCGTTTTTATTTTAAATATAATAGTTAATCTTGGCTTCATTGTCTAAAACCATTTTTTCTCTGTTAAAAAGTTTCAATTGTATTATGTTTCCTTGAATAACAATTTTGATTTTACACATGGTGAGTATAGGTAGCAAAAACCATTTTTTTCTCTGTTAAAAAATTGTGAATTGTATTATGTTCCTTTGAATATCAGTTTTAATTTAACACGTGGTGAGTGTAGCTGGCAAACATGTTTAACCGTTCCGGTGCAACCCCATTCACATCGAATTCCACGAGTTTATCTTAATTTGTCAATTTCAAAGTTTTACTTTGTTTTTGGGATTGTGATTTGGATTTGTATGTTTGTGTTTGATTTTTGTTCCGTTTTCTTGAATGAAATATTTTTACCAAACTGTGGTGTTAACTAATCGCTTTATGTTTCAATGACAGATTTGGGATTTTGACTAAGCGTTACAGTGTTTGTATCAGACACATAAAGTAGAAATTTGACGTTATAAGACGTTTTATCAATACAAAGTCAAGAGAATATCCTAAACAATCAATTGTAGTACTTTCTTCATTTTATTATATTGTCAATATACTACCGACACTGAAACATTCCACAAAGTTTTGTAATTTATCAGCAAAGAAAATCTATATTAATGTATATTTACATAGTGTTTGTTATAAATAACATTTATGCTTAGATAGTTTTTAAGCACGAAAGATAATTTCTTTTTCTTTTAAAAACTTCTTAAAATTGAAGAAATTAAAAAACAATTTTTTACTTAAAACGTTTTTAATCTTAATTTTAATTTTATTTTCTATGGCCAAAACAAATTCCTTTTCCCTTGTTCAAAAAGTTATTCTCGCTTCAGGATTGCGATGAGGACATGGACCGGTATGTTTGTGTTCAATTGTTTCAATCATATCTAGCTACCTCAAATGTATTTTAAGAAGTGTCTATTGTTCATGTATGATTCTATTTTCTGATTTCAACATCTTAAAATATTTAGATTTCAACAATGTTTGTTTGAGCAATACTGATGAAGAATTTTATTACGAGACAGCAGTCTAGTGCTTTTAAATTAAAACTTATTTAGTAACAATTAGCTTGCTGTTCTGTGTTCCTGGGCGACTTGTATTTGGCTAACTGTATTTTTGTGTTTTGATCAAAATCAAACATACTAATCCATGTTCGAATCACAATCCAGAAGCAAATTTAATACTTTGGAACTGACAAGTCAGGTTAGACACGTGAACTTACACCAAGGAAGTGAGGCCGGGTGCTCTGGAAGGGTAAACACCACCTGTAAAGCTAGCTAGCTACTCCGTCAAGTATGTAATCAAAATGTGTGAAAGAAACATGGAACTATGGGGCGTCAAATATATCGCGGGCAATCCTGGACACAGAGACATCAAACTTATCAACAATACTTTTTGATGGCCTTGATAAACTTAGGCCCTGGGTCAACAATTTTTCAAAGCAGGCTGCTTTGTTGCAAAAAGTTTTAACTTTTATGTCATGGCTATATCACCATTCAATAACAGATCAATGACAGCTTTGGTATTTTGACATAAGTTTTCTCACCGCTATGAAAAGACGAATCACAACTAAGCGTTACGGTGTTTGTATTAGACACATAAAGTAGAAATTTGACGTTATAAGACGTTTTATCAATACAAAGTCAAGAGAATATCCCAAACAATCAATTGTAGTACTTTCTTCATTTTATTATATTGTCAATATACTACCGACATTCCCCAAAGTTTTGTAATTTATCAGCAAAGAAAATCTATATTAATGTATATTTACATAGTGTTTTGTTATAAATAACATTTATGCTCAGATAGTTTTTAAACACAAATGATAATTTCAATTTTTTTGAAAACTTTTTAAAATTTAAAACATCAAATGTGCGTAAAAATCATTTTAAAACCACTTTTTACGTAAAACGTATTTAATCTTTATTTCGTTTTCTATGGCCAAAACAAATTCCCTTTTCTCTGTTCAAAAAGTTGCTGGAAATATACCATGTGGAGAACAGAAATTGGGATTATATTAATGCAATCAACGTTGCACTTTGTGATCTGTCTTTTTTCTCGTATGAATCTGATTACAAATATGTAACAAATAAAAATAAATGATACCAATCACGCCTGCTTAATACGGATTTATATATTTTTATTCATTGACATACAGTAAGAAGTACAAAGATAAGTGTAGTATTAAAATTCATCTTTAAGACCAGAAATACAAAATAATTTTATATTGGATAAAAAGTAACAAATATTGCATCTTAAAATCTTTAATTACTATAAAATATTTTCTATAATTTTTTGATAATGCTAAAGCTGCCAATTTGTAGGCTAGCAAAATTTCTTTATCATTTGTAAAAATATTTCAAGACAGCGTTTTGTTAGTAATGGGTTTTTATAATAGATAATCTTATTTAAATGTGGCAGTATCTGTGTGTATCAGAACAGAAGTATTGAAATTGTTATAACGTTACAGCTAGCTCAATAGACTACAGATTTACTCCTGTAAAAGCTATTAGCTTCTGAGACTCGATACAATGGAACCTCGGTTGTTTAAACAACGTTACTTCTAATTAGATTTTTTCATTATTATATTAAGCTACAGCTTCGTCACAGCTAGTACAAATCTTCTTAAAATATCATTTCCTTAAACATAAGCTGCTTTCATTTCGGTCCGCAACAAGCGAATATAAAAGCGAGATATCTTCCGTTTCTTTAAATGAATCTCATCAGATAACCTTTAAGGTTATTTTAACAGAATCTCTATATAATGAATCTGATTGAATCGGCTTTATTAACCAGTCTAATAGCCTATTGTTATTACGATTTAAAAGAGAGACCACATTCCTGAGCTGCTATTGTGTTCACCTGTGAAGCATCGCGTTCTCATTATCTTAATCCATTAGATGACACCGACTCCCTGTGTCTTCACAAGAAACATAATTTTCAAGTGAATTCTGTTTTGACAATAGTTTTAATTTTCTGGGAAGTGCAATGACAATATTTATCCCAAGGAACAAATTACTGGAATGTTGATAAAAGGTACATTTGCCATTTTCATAGAGTTGTGTTGACCCTTTTACTTTTATTCTTTACCTTTACATTTTTTTTCTTTTGGGGTAATTTTTGGTTTTCATCGTGATAAGAATAAAACCAAACAGATTAAATAAAAACACAATTTGTCAAAATATTGACGTAATTCTGAAATAAGTTTGGCGGACCAGTTATGATGTAATTATCAAAACAAATATACAAATCCATGTCCAAATCACAATTCCTAAGCAAAGTAAGAACTTTAAAACTGGCACAATTAAAACGAGAAAGTGTTTTTAAACATTAGAGTGTTAATAAGGGAAGTGAGGCCTGGTGCTCCGGGGGGTGCTTACCCTCTCATTTTGTTGGAAATTTTAATTATGTCGCTTCATTGTGAGATAATATATGCACGTTATATTAGCAGGATTTCAGACAAGCAACTAAAATGGAAATACTTTGTATTCCTTCTAAAGTTAAAATGTGAAAAACAAAACACTCTAAAAATTAGGAAATCACTTTTCCATTTAGGAATGTTTTCTTAACTACACAATTTCTATTTCAGGGTCCGGATGTTCAATCCTTCGTAAGCTAAACCAGTTGGTTAGTAAAAATTGGTATTTTGCGTTTAAGGGATTATTTCTGAAATTTCTGTTTAAAAAGTTTTTATCAAATAGAAGTACATTTAGTTAAAGTTAAAATTGTATTTTTATATAAAATATTTTGATTTTTCATTAACTAAAGAGTGATACTGTCCATGGATTTCTTCTTTATTTTTTCAACAATTTTCCGTGTTCCGTGTCTTCTTTTATATGGTCCTTTATACAGAGAGTGCAATTTTTTCACTTGTGGACAGAAATATTATGGATTCCGTGGAGCATGTGCTAGAAGTTGGTCTGAATTAGAATATGCGGAGCTTGATTTCTTATTCAATTGGGTAAAATCGGTTAGACCTTTCCATAAAAACAAGAATTGGTAAACTTTTTATATTTACAGCTGATATGTTTGCAATTCTTACAGACAAACAAAACAAGTACATGTATGTTGTTCCAGTTGGTAAGGCCGATAACACTCGTGTGTAAGAGATTCTACCTTGAATATCGTATTAAGGAACTTGGTTTGGATAGTTCATCAGAGGAACATTCACACATTTGAACTAATTTTACCAAGCATGAAATTCAATTCTGCACAACCACAGTGAAGCTCCGGAGTCTTTCACAATCAAGAAATTTGCCTTCCTCACTTGTATTGGATCCTAAACTGGAAAAATCCATAAAAGAAATATATTTAATAGATACCTCTGAATGCACTACTAAATAATTATCAGTAATTATATTAAAATTTTGACAGTCGTCAAAGATGGTCTTCAGTCACGTTCAGAAAAAGTCTATTTTACATCTTATGGATTCTAAATTGAAGGATGTCTAAAACAAATCATTCACTTATCATTCTTTTATAAAAACAGTCAGCTGAGATACAAATATCTGATGGTGATATTTGCTTATATATGGTGATTTTGTCGAGCGTCATACGGACTTAAAAAAACAACTAAATACTGACGATACCATCAACAAAATGTTAGAGTTTTTAATTGAAAACATATTTTATGTTTTTGTTTTTGGTAATATTATGTTCCAACAAAACATCGGTTTATGAATGACAACATACTGTGTACCATTGCTTGCCGATTTGTTTCTGTATTCAAATAAATAAGATCATATGCAGAACTGTGTTTAATCTGGAGAGAAAACTCATCAATTCATTTAAATTAACATACAGATATATAGATGACGGTCTGTATCTTAGTAATCTTGGATTTGGAATCTATGATCATGCAATATTTCATAGTGAGCTCAAAACAAAATAAACGACTGTTTATTCAAGTTCTGCTTCATCTTTAGACTCATTAATGCTACATCTATATCTATATGTCATGCGTCATGGCTTCATTTTTCCATTGTCAGCTTTCCTTTTATATTCAGCAATACATCTGCTTTTCCTGTTTATGTTGTATTTGTTTCACAGTTTATACGTTATAGTAGAGCTTGTCTCAGCCACGGGAACTTCGTACAACGAAACAAGCGGTTTTAAAAATTGATGACCCAGTGATATCACAAACCTAGGCTTATCAAGGCCATCATCACATTATACGATACGTTTGACGACTCTATTTAGGATATATTTGATGTCCCATGGTACCTTTTCTTTTCATTTTCAATTTTGCCTTTACACGTGGCGGGTGTAGCTAACCAGTTATCCTCACTTACCACTAGAAGTTTTCGTGTTTAACTTAATTTGCCAGTTTTCATACTTTTTACCTTGCTTTTGGGGTTTGATTTGGACATGGGTATGAATTTTGTTTTTGCTTTGTTGCTGTTTTTGTCGTATTAGGTAAGGGGTGAGATTAGTGCGATTATGTTTGTTTTAAACATATACTTTTACAAACGTTTTAATACTTCTAACATAATTTTTTTTCTTCGAAATCGGATCAATTCCTTAATGGTTTTGATGTCGTGAAATGTCTTTCCACGCTTTCACTTATCTGCATCTAGAAGTGAATATTGAATGAAATCAAAAATAAATATACCAATTACCAGATCACAACCTCAAAGCAAAGAAAAGACTCTGAAACTAGCAAATTAGGTTTAACGCGTAAACTGCCACAGGAAAGTTATATTGGGTTCTCCAGAAGGGTAAGCACCTTCCATTTAACTAGCTACATCCGACCATGTGTGAAACAACACAAGTAAAATTACACAATAATTAATAAGAACTAATGACATGCAGCCCCTTGGCTGTCTCCTCCGTTTCCCTAGAGTTTGGTGAACCTGTGGCTGGTTCGGGTTAAGCTGTGCAGCTTCCTCGTAAACCAGAGGTGCTCATGCTCGATTGTTAATTTGACATGGCATGTTCGTGTTTGATTAGTGTAGTTGAATGCAGTAATTGTTGTAAGTTGGTGCCTGTATGATGTTTCCCGTGACTGCGACTGAACATCATATACGTATAGCTTTAAATGTCGTTGCTACGGTTGACGTCGAAAGTTACAAACAAACAACACCGTCTCCTGTCATACCCAAACGCTAAGACCAGAGGCGCCTCCCCGAGCACAGGTGATGATGAAAAACTGCAAGGTAGCAATAGTTTGTATAAACATGCACTGTAAATACGTTCATCACTTATAATTATTTGAAAAAATAATACGAATATGTCCTTATACCGGTTTCCTCTTTTACATTATTTGCTTTCAATAAACAACTGTAAATATGACAACAAATCAAACGGTTCCCATAAGGAGTTGTAATGTGTTTATATCAAAGGGAACCAGTCTCCTATCGGAGTCTGTGATGCGCTCATCTTTTGTCTCTTTCATGTTTGTTATTCAAAGCTTTATTGCAACACAGATTACGCACAATGTATTAAATGATTCGATATGTTTTTTCATTAACTGAAGTTGAAAGGCATCTTATATTTACTCCCCTCTTTTATAAAGTAACATTACTATATCATATTGTCTTTCATCAAAATTACATTTGTAATTAAATTGCGTTCCCGTCATGCATTCTGAATCACCACAAAGTTTGCTGATAAGGAAACAATAATGTAGGTAAACAAGCGTGTTCACGACTGAGTTACCTTCAAAGAGTGTGTAATAAGCGTAAACCATTAACTACATACAGATATGAACTGAAAACAATAAATTTATCAATTCATTTCTGTGAAGAAACCCGTGTATTTGAGATACCCTTTTTCAGATGAAATGGGATTTTTATGTGTAAAATATCAGCTACCTCATAAACTATAAAATAAAAGAATTGTTTATTTATCTCTCCCACATTTTGATAAAATGTTAATAACAATCATAATTTTATTTTATTTACATCTTTACACAAAGCAAATTGTCATTTTATGTTTTTGTCAGGGTGACCTTTGCATCATGTACTTCACAATTCGTTTTTTTTCAATAATGATGACGATGCAGTGTAGGCTAAACTCGTAAAACGTGTATGTACTCGGAACGACCATCTGAAAGAAATTTGAACTTTATATACAAAGGTGGTATTGACACAGAGGTTATATTTGGTTTAAATATGAAGCAAAAGGACTTTAAACACTGGCCACAGCAATAGCCATAACAGAGTAAATGACGACAAAAATAACAGCATGAGTAGCAAGCGCAATAACAGCAACAGTAGCAACAACTATGATAGTAGCGGCAACAACAATAATAGTAGCAAAAGCAACAAAAACAGCAACATCATCAACAGCAAAATCAACAAAAACAGCAACATCATCAACAACAGCAAAATCAACAAAACATCATCATCGTCAACAACAGCAACACAATCAACAAAACAGCATCATCGTCAACAACAGCTAAATCAACAAAACGGCATCATCGTCAACAACAGCAACACAATCAACAAACAGCATCATCGTCAACAACAGCAACACTATCAACAAAACAGCATCATCGCCAACAACAGCAACACAATCAACAAAACAGCATCATCGTCAACAACAGCAACACAATCAACAAAACAGCATCATCGTCAACAACAGCATCATCGTCAACAACAGCATCATCGTCAACAACAGCTAAATCAACAAAACGGCATCATCGTCAACAACAGCAACACAATCAACAAAACAGCATCATCGTCAACAACAGCAACACAATCAACAAAACAGCATCATCGTCAACAACAGCAACACAATCAACAAAACAGCAACATAATCAACAACAGAAACACAATCAACAAAACAGCATCATCGTCAAAAACAGCAACACAATCAACAAAACAGCAACATCATCAACAACAGCAACACAATCAACAAAACAGCATCATCGTCAACAACAGCAACACAATCAACAAATCAGCAACATTATCAACAACAGCAACACAATCAACAAAACAGCATCATCGTCAACAACAGCATCATCATCAAAAACAGCTAAATCAACAAAACAGCATCATCGTCAACAACAGCAACACAATCAACAAAACAGCATCATCGTCAACAACAGCAACACAATCAACAAATCAGCAACATTATCAACAACAGCAACACAATCAACAAAACAGCATCATCGTCAACAACAGCATCATCGTCAACAACAGCAACACAATCAACAAAACAGCATCATCGTCAACAACAGCAACACAATCAACAAAGCATCATCGTCAACAACAGCAACACAATCAACAAAACAGCAACATCATCAACAACAGAAACACAATCAACAAAACAGCATCATCGTCAAAAACAGCAACACAATCAACAAAACAGCAACATCATCAACAACAGCAACACAATCAACAAAACAGCATCATCGTCAACAACAGCAACAATCAACAAAACAGCATCATCGTCAACAACAGCAACACAATCAACAAAACAGCATCATCGTCAACAACAGCAACACAATCAGCAAAACAGCAACATCATCAACAACAGAAACACAATCAACAAAACAGCATCATCGTCAAAAACAGAAACACAATCAACAAAACAGCATCATCGTCAAAAACAGCAACACAATCAACAAATCAGCAACATTATCAACAACAGCAACACAATCAATAAAACAGCATCATCGTCAACAACAGCAACACAATCAACAAATCAGCAACATTATCAACAACAGCAACACAATCAACAAAACAGCATCATCATCAAAAACAGCTAAATCAACAAAACAGCATCATCGTCAACAACAGCAACACAATCAACAAAACAGCATCATCGTCAACAACAGCAACACAATCAATAAAACAGCATCATCGTCAACAACAGCAACACAATCAACAAATCAGCAACATTATCAACAACAGCAACACAATCAACAAAACAGCATCATCGTCAACAACAGCATCATCATCAAAAACAGCTAAATCAACAAAACAGCATCATCGTCAACAACAGCAACACAATCAACAAAACAGCAACATTATCAACAACAGTAACACAATCAACAAAACAGCATCATCGTCAACAACAGCATCATCGTCAACAACAGCAACACAATCAACAAAACAGCATCATCGTCAACAACAGCAACACAATCAACAAAACAGCATCATCGTCAACAACAGCAACACAATCAACAAATCAGCAACATTATCAACAACAGCAACACAATCAACAAAACAGCATCATCGTCAACAACAGCAACATTATCAACAACAGCAACACAATCAACAAAACAGCATCATCGTCAACAACAGCATCATCATCAAAAACAGCTAAATCAACAAAACAGCATCATCGTCAACAACAGCAACACAATCAACAAAACAGCATCATTATCAACAACAGCATCATTATCAACAACAGCAACACAATCAACAAAACAGCATCATCGTCAACAACAGCATCATCGTCAACAACAGCTAAATCAACAAAACGGCATCATCGTCAACAACAGCAACACAATCAACAAAACAGCCTCATCGTCAACAACAGCAACACAATCAACAAAACAGCATCATCATCAGCAACAGCAACACAATCAACAAAACAGCAACATCATCAACAACAGAAACACAATCAACAAAACAAAACAGCATCATCATCAGCAACAACACAATCAACAAAACAGCAACATCATCAACAACAGAAACACAATCAACAAAACAGCATCATCGTCAACAACAGCAACACAATCAACAAATCAGCAACATTATCAACAACAGCAACACATTCAACAAAACAGCATCATCGTCAACAACAGCAACACAATCAACAAATCAGCAACATTATCAACAACAGCAACACATTCAACAAAACAGCATCATCGTCAACAACAGCAACACAATCAACAAATCAGCAACATTATCAACAACAGCAACACATTCAACAAAACAGCATCATCGTCAACAACAGCATCATCATCAACAACAGCTAAATCAACAAAACAGCATCATCGTCAACAACAGCAACACAATCAACAAAACAGCATCATCGTCAACAACAGCAACACAATCAGCAAAACAGCATCATCGTCAACAACAGCAATACAATCAACAAAACAGCATCATCATCAACAACAGCAACATAATCAACAACAGCAACTGTAGCAGCATTGATAGGACCGCAATAATAATAGCTACACCAACAACAATAACAGTAAAAACAGGGAGGAAATATTGATATGACTCAGTATTCAATTTTACAAGACTTTACATTTAAACACACAAAAATCCTCACCAACAGCAGTAACATCACCAAAATCAACAAGAGCAAAAAATCGACATCATATTATGCAACAACAACAGTACTAACAATATCAATAATAACAATGATAGCAACTACAACAGTAACAACAACAACAACGGTGCTGACAGTTGCAATAACAATAAAGGTAATAACTACAACAGTAACAGCAACAACAGCAGCTAAAGCAACAACATATGCAACATAATTTACAGTGACAATAACACAAATAGTGGCAAAAACAACAGGGACAGCAAAAATGACAACATCAACAGCACAGCACCAACAGCAATATTAACAACAGCAACAGCAAATACTAGTACTTTGAGCAAATATCGATATTACTCAATGTTCAACTTTACACTTTAAACACACAAAAAATCACCACCATTAGCAACAACATCAAGATAAAAAACAACAGCATATGCAGCATCAACAACAAGAGTACTAACAGTAGCAATAATAATAATAATAATAATGGTAGCAACAGTAAAAACAACAACAGCAGCAACAGCAACAACATATGCAATATCATCAACAGTTACAATAACACAAATAATAGCAACAACAACAGGGACAACAACAATGACAGCATCAAAAGCAATATTAACAGCAACAGTAACAGCGAAAACAAGGAGCAAACAATGATATGACTCAATATTCATTTTTACCAGATTTTATACTTAAAACGCACAAAATCAACAAGAGCAATATCAACATATGCAACAACAACAGTACTGACAATACCAATAATAACAATGATAGCAACTACAACAGTAACAGCAACAACAACGGTGCTGACAGTTGCAATAACAATAAAGGTAATAACTACAACAGTAACAGCAACAACAGCAGCTACAGCAACAACATATGCAACATAATTAACAGTAGCAATAACACAAATAGTAGCAAAAACAACAGTGGCAGCAAAAATGACAACATAACCAGCACAGCATCAACAGCATTATTAACAACAACTGGGAGAGCAACAATAGCAGCATCAACAGTAGAACACCAACAGCAATATTAACAACAACAACGACAGGGACAGCAAAATCAACAGCAATATTAACAACAACAGCAACAGCAAAAACAGGGAGCAAATATCGATATTACTCAATATTCAATTTCTCCAGACTTTACACTTATAACACAAATATCCTTAACACATATTTGTGAAGTGGTCCTGTAAATTGAATAGATATTAGGCCCAATAAATCTTAGATTAAAATGTGATTAAACAAAAGTTATATGGTCCCCATCAACCTTAAAACAAAAAATTTACAACTTAATCACATACGGGCATTCTTGTTTAATGCAGTAACTGGTTGACCCAAGTTGTTACCATAATAAATATTAAAAGGAAAAATTATGATCTAATCACATACGGGTATTTTTGTTTAATACAGTAAGCTGTTGACTCAAGTTGTTACCGTAATAAATATTAAAAAGAAAAATTATGATCTAAGTCAAAAAGGCTGGCGTGAAAACTTAAAGTCACTTGAACATGCTATTTATATCGCGTGTAATGTTTTACACTCGAGTACAATAATATATAATACCACAAAACAGTTAGATGTTAGTAGTTTTTTTCTTCGTCTAGACCAAAAGCTTTGACTAGAGTATTGTGGTACTGTTGTTGAAGTGCCAATAAATATCCTAACAGTACTCAGACACTTAATGGTTACATAATATATATATTATATACTAGTAAGTGAATTATTGTGTGTATACAAAAACTTCTATAAAAAGCATCATTTATAAAAATGTGTTTAATTTCAACTTTATGAAGTGGACAATATATCCCAAAAATGTCTATATAATTATACAATCAAGTTTGTTTTGTTTTCACGTCCACTTGGTAACAAGGGTTTTCGTTGAGAGAGAGAGAGAGAGAGAGAGAGAGAGAGAGAGGAGAGAGAGAGAGAGAGAGAGAGAGCGGTGTGTGTGTGTGTGTGTGTGTAATATTAAGAAATTGCGGTTTTTATTAGCTATTTTCAAAGGCATGTTGTATGTTATATTACATTTTTTATTATCCAAACAGCATTCAATGATTCTGGAAGTTTTCAAAGCTTCATCGCCGGCTTTATTGGAGATGTCCATCTAGTTAGTTACTAATATACATATTGACATTTTGTTTCTTCATTTACATATATTCACTTTATTATTTTCAATTGTTTATCATTAGAAGTACTTTTATATTGCAACAATGGTTTGGCGCAAAAAATGGCGTGTGGTTAGAGTTCTCTCCCTTTATCCAAGTTTTTTTTTTTTAATTTCCATGGTTCCAAAATACATGTACATGCAAAAGTAAGCATAAGTATATTTTGTAAATAGCTAGCAAATATTTATTTATTTATTTATTTATTATTTATTTATTTATTTATTTATTTAAACTGTACCTTTACCCAGTTGCGAAAAATTAAAATAATGCTGAAGCAGTTAAACAATTAGTCATGCAATACTTTCGAAAGTAGCCAAACAAAGATATAAATTCATTTATCTTATTCATTTATTTATTTTTATTCAAGAGAAATTTATTTATTTATTTATGTATAATCAAGAGGAATTTATTTATTTAATTTTGTACAAATACCTATTTTTATTTTTTCAACCTAAACCATTAGAAATATATATATATATATATATATATATATATATATATATATATATATATATATATATATATATATATATATATATATATATATAAAACAGCTTTAATGAACAACTATGAATGGGTTCGACATATGTGTGATATTCAAGGATACAATACAGACCCGTCGAAAGTTTAACACTATGCTGGCAATTAAAGCAGAACCTTCAGGTCATCTGGACCTCTCGTTAGCGACGTATATCTTGGTAGCTGCTATCTATCTCTCGGCAGTGTTTCAAACAGTAGTTATCAATTTTACGGCCTCTCGGTAGCCAAGCTTCGACTCCTTTTCGTCAGCTCAGTGTTAAACTTTCGACAGGTCTGTACTGTATTTATAAAGATTCAAATTTGATAATAATAAATACCGCACGTGTATGTGAATGCATCATTGGAGGATATAGGTATCTATTGATTTTCATAAGAACTTCAAACAATATTCGTTGTCAAGGTTCCTTGAAGCGTAATACCTGTCCTGTCAGGATGTGTTTTATTGCTTTTCACGACATCATCATTTTTTTGTTTAAAATAAGACAAAAGTTTTAAAAAATATAATTACTCAAACAGCACATAATTTAGAATATTTTATATGGATGATACGTTCAGCAAGAATGTTGCTTTTCTTGCATATTATGTAATGAAAAACAAACATACCAATCCATGCCCAAGTCCACCCCCACCCCACCCCGAAAAAAACAACAACAAAAAACCAAAGCACACTCCTTTAAAATTGGTAAAGGTAATTCACGTTAACTTGCATAAAGAAGTGAGACTGGGTGACAGTTTGTGGTCCTCAAAACAGCTCATTCAAAATGCATATTATATTGTAATCAAAAACAAACATACCAATCCCTGTCAAAGTCACCCCCCCCCCCAAAAAAAAAAAAAAAAAACAAATTAAAATCCTTGAAAACTGGCAAAGATTAAACACATGAATTCCACAAAAAGTGAGACCGTGATGCCCTCAAAACAGTTCTTAAAATTGCATATTATTTTGTAATCAAAAACAAACATAGCAATCCAAGTCCAAGTCAAAATTCCCACAAAAATAAAGTAAATTCCTTGAAAATTGGCAAAGGTTAAAACACGTGAACTTCCATCAAGAAGTGAGACCGGATGACGGTTTGTGTTCCTCAAAACATTCAAATTGCATATTCTGTTGTAATAAAAAAAGCATAGCAATCCAAGTCCAAGTCAAAATTTCCGTAAAATCCTTGAAAATTGGCAAAAGTTAAAAACGTAACTTCCATCAAGAAATGAGACCGGCTGATCATTTGTGGTTCTCAATATAGTTCATTCAAATTGCATATTATGAATAAACAATCATACCAATATCCATGTCCAAGTCAACCCCCCCCCCCCCCCCTCTCGAAATAAAATCCTTGAATTCTGGCAAAGTTAAAAACGTGAACTTCTACTAAGAAGTGAGACCTGGTGACGGTTTGTGGTCCTCAACACAGTTCATTCAAATTGCATATTATGTTGTAATAAAAAAACATTCCAATCCATGTCCAAGTCATAATCCCAAACTTGAAAACTAGCTGACAAAAGTTAATCATGTGAACTTCCATCAAGAAGTGAGACGGGGTGACGGTTTGAGCTCCTCAAAACAGTTCATTCAAATCTTAGACTAGGTCTTATCCGATGCCAATACCATTTTGTCTTCATCACTATGGATACATACACATATATGTAGATTAAATTATAAGCTAGGGAAACAACATTTCTGTTACCTTTAAAATATCACGAAGTCGCGTATTTTATGAATTAATAGTTTATATACAGTCAAACCTGCCTTAAAGGCCAATAAAGTTTTATCCCAGTTAGCCTTTATTCATGTCATTTAAACCTGCATACAGGGGGCACCTGCTTTTAAATGCCAGTACAATTGTATCCCAATTAGCCTTTATTCATGTCATTTAAACCTGTATACAAGGACCACCTGCTTTTAAATGTCAGTAAAATTGTATCCCAATTAGCCTTTATTCATGTCATTTAAACCTGCATACAAGGGACACCTGCTTTTAAATGCCAGTAAAGTTGTATCCCAATTAGCCTTTATTCATGTCATTTAAACCTGCATACAAGGACCACCTGCTTTTAAATGTCAGTAAAATTGTATCCCAATTAGCCTTTATTCATGTCATTTAAACCTGCATACAAGGACCACCTGCTTTTAAATGTCAGTAAAATTGTATCCCAATTAGCCTTTATTCAT
This sequence comes from Anadara kagoshimensis, assembly GCA_021292105.1. Classification (NCBI taxonomy): domain Eukaryota; kingdom Metazoa; phylum Mollusca; class Bivalvia; order Arcoida; family Arcidae; genus Anadara; species Anadara kagoshimensis. The sequence continues at coordinate 34,997,108 of CM037869.1, forward strand.
GTAATTTAAACCTGTATACAAGGACCACCTGGTTTTGAATGCCAGCAAAGTTGTATCCCAATTAGCCTTTATTCATGTCATTTAAACCTGTATACAAGGACCAACTGCTTTTTAATGTCAGTAAAATTGTATCCAAATGAGTCTTTATTCGTGTTATTTTAACATGTATATAAGGGGCACCTGCTTTTAAATGTCAGTAAAATTGTATCCAAATGAGTCTTTATTCGTGTTATTTTAACCTGTATATAAGGGACACCTGGTTTTGAATGCCAGCAAAATTGTATCCCAATTAATCTTTATTCGTGTTATTTAAACCTGTATATAAGGGACACCTGCTTTTAAATGCCAGTAAAATTGTATCCCAATTAGTCTTTATTCATGTTATTTAAACCTGTATATAAGGGGCACCTGCTTTTAAATGTCAGTGAAATTGTATCCCAATTAGTCTTTAGTCATGTTATAACATGTATATAAGGGGCACCTGCTTTTAAATGTCAGTGAAATTGTATCCCAATTAGTCTTTATTCGTGTTATTTAAACCTGTATACAAGGGGCACCTGGTTTTTAATGTCAGTGAAATTGTATCCCAATTAGTCTTTATTTATGTCATTTAAACCTGTATATAAGGGGCAGCTGCTTTTAAATGCCAGTAAAATTGTATCCCAATGAGTCTTTATTCGTGTTATTTAAACCTGTATATAAGGGGCAGCTGCTTTTAAATGCCAGTAAAATTGTATCCCAATTAGTCTTTATTCGTGTTATTTAAACCTGTATATAAGGGACACCTGCTTTTAAATGCCAGTAAAATTGTATCCCAATTAGTCTTTATTCGTGTTATTTAAACCTGTATATAAGGGGCAGCTGCTTTTAAATGCCAGTAAAATTGTATCCCAATTACTCTTTATTCATATTATTTGAACCTGTATATAAAGGTCACCTGCTTTTAAATGCCAGTAACATTGTATCCATATTAGTCTTTATTCGTGTTATTTAAACCTGTATATAAGGGACACCTGCTTTTAAATGCCAGTAAAATTGTATCCCAATTAGTCTTTATTTATATTATTTGAACCTGTATATAAAGGTCACCTGCTTTTAAATGCCAGTAAAATTGTATCCCAATTACTCTTTATTCATATTATTTGAACCTGTATATAAAGGTCACCTGCTTTTAAATGCCAGTAACATTGTATCCATATTAGTCTTTATTCGTGTTATTTAAACCTGTATATAAGGGACACCTGGTTTTAAATGTCAGTAAATTGTATCCCAATTAGTCTTTATTCATGTCATTTAAACCTGTAAACAAGGGTCACCTGCTTTTAAATGTCAGTAAAATTGTATCCCAATTAGTCTTTATTCGTGTTATTTAAACCTGTATATAAGGGGAGCCTGCTTTTAAATGCCAGTAAAATTGTATCCCAATTAGTCTTTATTCATGTCATTTAAACCTGTAAACAAGGGTCACCTGCTTTTAAATGTCAGTAAAATTGTATCCCAATTAGTCTTTATTCGTGTTATTTAAACCTGTATATAAGGGGCGCCTGCTTTTAAATGCCAGTAACATTGTATCCATATTAGTCTTTATTTATGTCATTTAAACCTGTATATAAGGGACACCTGCTTTTAAATGTCAGTAAAATTGTATCCCAATTAGTCTTTATTCGTGTTATTTAAACCTGTATATAAGGGGCACCTGCTTTTAAATGTCAGTAAAATTGTATCCCAATTAGTCTTTATTCATGTCATTTAAACCTGTATACAAGGGGCACCTGCTTTTAAATGTCAGTAAAATTGTATCCTAATTAGTCTTTATTCATGTCATTTAAACCTGTATACAAGAGGCACCTGCTTTTAAATGCCAGTAAAATTGTATCCCAATGAGTCTTTATTCGAGTTATTTAAACCTGTATACAAGGGGCACCTGCTTTTAAATGTCAGTAAAATTGTATCCCAATGAGTCTTTATTCGAGTTATTTAAACCTGTATACAAGGGGCACCTGCTTTTAAATGTCAGTAAAATTGTATCCTAATTAGTCTTTATTCATGTCATTTAAACCTGTATACAAGAGGCACCTGCTTTTAAATGCCAGTAAAATTGTATCCCAATTAGTCTTTATTCGTGTTATTTAAACCTGTATATAAGGGGTACCTGGTTTTTAATGTCAGTAAAATTGTATCCCAATAAGTCTTTATTCGAGTTATTTAAACCTATATACAAGAGGCACCTGCTTTTAAATGCCAGTAAAATTGTATCCCAATTTGTTCTTTATTCATGTTATTTGAACCTGTATGTATATAAAGGCCACCTGTCCATAAAGGTCACCTTTACTAGTTCCCTTGGGTGGCCTTTATAGACAGATTGACTGTACTAGTTTGTCGTTTCTGTTTTTTTTTTTTTTTCATTTTGTTTCGTCGTACCTTATTATTGTATACATCGACAATTTGTCAAGCATCGCGTTTTCGTAAAAAAATACAGTACAGACATGTCGAAAGTTTAACATTGGGCTAACGAAAGGAACCGTAACTATAATGTCGAGTGGCCGAGATAAAGATAGGTAGCGGCAGAAAAACTGTCCAAAATAGAAAGAAACTGCCGATATTGGGGTGGGTTCGGCACTAGTTCAGTTAGCTTAGTGTTAAACTCGAGCTCTCGACAGGTCTGTACTGTAGTCTTCTTCACTTGTTAATAAAAGCAGTTAATATACTGTTGTCAAAATGTACTGCTAGTTAAGATCTGAAACTCCTAAAAAACTAAGGTTTTGTTCTCTCATACAAGATATTTCCTTAGCTTTTGGTAAAATATATTTTGGTCCTTTGGATAGCTTTAAAAAATGGTTTCACAATTTTCATCCAAGCACTACTGATGAGGAATTATATGTATACTCCGAAACGGTCGTCAGGTGCTGTGAAATTAAAACTGGTATAACATCTAATTAATTTCAATCTTCATATTAATTATATGTATTCATGGGAATGTATATAACACATTTCATTTATTGAAAATAAAAAATAAAAATGAAAAAGAATTTAATTTACAAATACATGTTTCATTTTTGATAAAGTTTCTTTTTGTAGTCAATTAGTTTTGAGCATTCCTCATTTCGCGTGTGTGCACGTGTGTCTTTACAAAAAGCTGTGAATCAACTCATGTACTCGCTTTTTGTAAAGTTTCAACCTAACGTTGAACAAGATTTTGTCTTTTGTAGGATTTTTTTTTTTAAATTTGAAAGAAAAACTTAAAATTAAATAAGAAATCATTCTAATAGGAGAGGATGCACAGTGAAGTCTGTAAAACATATTTTTCATCAAAAATAAAAAGAAGTTCGTTAATAGCAATGGAAAACTTGTATCCATACGTTGATTGACTTAAAAATGGTAAATTCCGAATTTCTTGAACGAAAACTGTCAAAGTAGACTTCCTACAAGGATAATAAATAAATAAATAAATATATAAATAAATAAATAAATAAATAAATAAATAAATAAATAAACTCACTGTCAAGGGAAGACCGCTTTTCGGCGGTGGTAGTAGCCCTGTCTGCCTTGCTAGCGACGATCGAGAAGTATACGTGCCTCGACGCCAGAATAAATAAATAAATAAATAAATAAATAAATAAATAAATAAATAAATAAATAAATAAATAAATAAATAAATAGACGTATTTATAGTACTTCAATATCTATGATTTTAGTGTTTTAAAAAGGGTTTTTAGATTAATCCCCCTAAAATTATTAATGTAAACCCTCAAACTTTGATATTTCCTTTTTATGTATTGTCTGTTGGTTTTTGTTGTGAAGATTCTTTTTTTATTATCATTATTTCTGTTTTGAGTGTCATTACGTTACCACTTTTTTCCGCACACCCACAGTCACTTACCCAACTCGAAAATGGTGTATGTATATAATTTTTTCGATTCATCTTGTGCAAGTAATATTGGGGAGCTAGATCGTTGATTTTTGGTATATTATAGAATAAGCAATATTTCTAAATTTCTGAACGTAAAAACGTTAAACTCGTCGTAAAATCATAGTATATCTCAATTTCTGGACGGAAAAACGAAACTCGTCATAAAATATCATAGTATATCAACGACAGTATTTCTAAACTCCTGGGCGAAAAAAAATTTCGAAACTCGTCATAAAATATCAGGAAAATTATTTCTGTATATTCACAAGTAATGTGTCATTCATCGGCACAGCAACAAATAAGAAAACAGAAACCAATGAAATCAACACGCTTTTCAAATACATTTTAACCAATGATAATTATTTTAACAACAATAGAAGGCGTGACAGATGTATGCGATAACAGGATTGGTTGTTTAAGTGACATCAGAGTACAAAAAATTCTGGTAGTGCCTATGAATCGATAATATAAAGTTAGTGGAGCAGTTTATATTTTTGTTTGTCATACGGGATTCGTATTTACCAGTGGCAGGTGGAAAAACTGTTAAAAAGAATTTTTGATGATAATTATACGTCGTAGTCTTTCTTCCTGTGACTGTTAAAATAGGCGATAAAAGTGTTTCAGAACTTTAGTGGAACTTGTAAAGTTTTAACAACTAAAAAGGAACAATTATTATTATGAGTAGTGCCGGAGAAATGAGCCCCCAGGATCTATCTCCCGGGGGTACGGGTATGAGTATGGATTTAAATGACAAGTCGGGTTTAGATCATGTGAAAAGACCAATGAACGCTTTCATGGTTTGGTCTAGGGGACAAAGACGGAAAATGGCTCAAGAAAATCCTAAAATGCATAATTCAGAAATAAGTAAACGATTGGGTGCTGAATGGAAACTTTTATCTGAGGATGAAAAACGGCCCTTTATAGATGAAGCTAAGAGACTAAGGGCTTTACACATGAAGGAACACCCGGACTATAAATACAGGCCAAGGAGGAAACCGAAGTCGTTACTAAAGAAAGACAAGTACGCATTTCCAATCCCTATGATACCGGGGATGAACCCAGCAGCGTTTGGGACCCTAGGTCCATCTTTCAATCAATTTGCAGCAAATCAAGCTGAAAGTTTAATGAATGGAGCGGCATCGTTAAGTGACAAAATGAGAGCATTTATGCCACCAACTTCATCAGCTCACGGATTCTACTCACACCTTGAAAATTCAGGTAAACTTGACTCTGCCTCAATTAGTGCACTTAGATCTCACGAACTAGCCAACAATCCACTTTATTCACCATACCTCTCTGCTCATAGTTCGTCCGCAGCCGCGGCTTTAAGTAGTCTCCCTCCAGCCGCACATTCACATCCAGGGCAATATTTGGTGCCATGTTGCCCACCTGCGTACCTTCCCTCTCAAGACGTCCACAGACCAGTAGCATATGTTTTAGTCAAACCTGAGGATCATTATCGTCATTCAGCTGTCATTTAACACTCAATTAGCTAAAATGTGGAGATTTAAAAAAATATCCGTGAAACTAAGTTTAGTTTACTTATACGAGAAAAGTCAACATGCACACCAAAACCGACACCTGTTAGGGCAAATATGTCGGGTCACCGAGGGTATAGGAATCATGAAAACTCGACATTTCTCAAAGCTAGATCCAGTCATTTAAAATGAATATCGTGTTTCTAATTGGTTTTCAATGACGGAGAATCTGTTAAAGATATCTGTTTAGTTTGTTTGTATAAATGTGTAAAAATGATGAAAAGGAAAGTTTTCAGTTTGGTGAGAGAGAAACTTGGGAGTTTTTAACTGTTTGAATAAAATATGAATATAACAGTTTAGGTGAGGAAACTTTTAAACCATTAGAGACATCTGAACTATAAAGAAAAATTACTCTTTAATGCGAGAAAATAATCCGTTTTGAGGATTATGACGGCAGAGAAATGACTTAGTAGTGTTGTGGACAGAACTTAGTTTTAAACATGTGTTTTAAATATTAAAAAGTGCTAATATTGACAATTGTAATGAAGACGGGCTGATTTATAACTTGTAAGTTAAATCAAGTCGTTCGTTTTTATTTTTATTATTTTTCTCAAGTTGTTTATTATTATTTTTTTATTATGTTATTATTCAGTTTTATTTCTTGTTACATGATGTATGTTGTTATTATTATTATTATCATGACTCGTGTTGAATGGCAGAATAGACCTTAACCATTTTAAATTCATCATTTTGTTTATCCTCAATGACATTGCATTTTTCAGATTCCAAAATTTCAATTCAATTCTTTATCCCGTAAGCACACACATATACGATGACATAAATAATTTTAAATATACAAAGTATATGTAATTCTATTTGAAATTTCAAATTTCAAAAACTGAATGATCCAGATACCGAGCGAGACATAGTATTTTTTATTTTAAATTTTATTTTTTTAAATAATTTTTTTAAGAAAGTATAATTTTTAAATATCGGTAAGACTTATGAATAACACATATAACAATTACTTATTTTTGGAAGTTATGTTATATTTTATTTAAACAAAACCTTTTAAAATTGCTTCATTCAGCAATTAGTCTGTTTCCTAATTTTAATTTCTTGACCATAAAACTTTTTTTCCTTGCAATCTAGACATGGGACTAAATTTTTAAATTTAATACATATATTTGAAAAATGAAATTTTGTAGTAAAACAAAAAAAAAGTTATTTCAGGGGTATTTCTTAACATGTGTATCACGTACGTATTTTTGTTTTAAACAGGAAAGAAATTTCATCCCTTACAGCTGTCGCTAAGAATATTTTAAACATGGGTAGAAATGATAACGTTAAAATAAATATGCTATTGTTGAAATCACTTAGAAATATTTGGTCAGGGTTTTAAACCTCTTTGTCATGTTATCTAAGAAAAGAAATTCACAAGTTTGTTTTAATGTAATTGGACAACAAACTTTTATAGTGCTGTCGTAATATGGTTCACGAGCGAGGTGTTTAAATACAAAACTTAACCTGATTTGTTTTTAAAATCAAGAAAACTAAGCCTCTAATGATTTTATTAAATAATTCCGGATCAGTGGACCACGTATTTAAATCCAACCAAACTTGTTATAAACAATAATTGACTTATGTTCGGACCCGTCAGTCTTTATATACGCATATGTACATTCAACGTTACACTACCCCCGGCTTAAGACCTACTTTGTCACACTACCCCCTGATATTTCATTAACTTATGTTCGGACCCGTCAGTAAATACATTCAACGTTACATTAGCCCCTTTATACCTACTTTGTTACACTACCCCCTGATATTTCATTAACTTATGTTCGGACCCGTCAATAAATGCATTCAACGTTACATTACCCCCGGCTTAATATATATTTTGTCCTCTGATATTTCATTGTTGGTAAAAAATGATATTTTGTTGTATTGTTTGAACATGCTGTTACCTGGAATGGATACCAAACTTTTATATTATCAAGAGGACAATGGATTTTTTTATTCCTATTACAATCAGATTGCTAGTTGTAATTATAAACACTATAATAATACTAAAATCATCCTATTGATTTTTGACAACACGTGTGATATACAAATCATACGGGGCGATAAAAGGGGGGAGGGGGAGGAGCAAATTAAATTTGAATAAATACTGTTATGATATTATTCTGACATTACAAAATATCTTCTATATAAAAATGTAATTTTTTGTTTTTAAAATAGTATTCGGTTTTGACGACAACCATAGTTTGATATTCTCCAGTTTTGAATTATTTTTAAAGTTCCCCCCATTTTAGACCTTCATACAAGGAAGATAAATTTCGTTGATATACATCATTTATTTTCCCCCGATTATTTTAAAATTAAATTTTAATGTGCTAAAAAAGCTTTTATATATAGAAAATATGAGTTATATCGCTTAAGGTGCTACATCAGCTGTTGAATTATATTTTAATTTTTTAAACAATACGTTTCCATTGACATTGAATATACAAAAAATATGTTCGTTTTATTCATCAAATTGCGTGCTATTTTGTTTAATTTTCATGAAATATCACTTTTAAAAATGTTTCATGTATAATTTTCTTGAAGTGTTATTTCATCAAAATTAGTGAATGCATTTATTTAAAGAATTTGTCAACGTGTTGTTAACACACACACACACAGAGAGAGAGAGAGAGAGAGAGAGAGAGAGAGAGAGAGAGAGAGAGAGAGAGCTCTCATTCTAATGATACAGGGTTATTAAGGCATACTTGTGTCTATTTTGTTATGGTAGTGTTCAAGTTGTTAATTTCTACAAGAAATGATTTTTATAGACTTTATTTGTAAAATGGTTACTTTTATTTGTAATTATTCAGAATATTGAAATATTTGTCTATTTTTAAAAAAAAGCAGGCAAAAAATAAAAGAATTTAAAAATTATACAGTTGTTTTATTTTTTTTCAAAAGAAATGAGTGTACCAAAAAACCAACGACATTTCTTACTTAGAGATGTAATGCCAAATCCCGTTATCACAATCACTTCTTAACCAAGATTTTATCAACTAAATCTTGGGTAAACTTGAAATTTGAATAACTTAATTTAAAAAAATCCAGAAACTTAAGGGGTCATTTTGAAAATCACTCAAAACTTAAGTTTTATTTTTTAATTTTTGTTAATTATTATTCATAAGTTTCATGTGCAATTTTGAACTTTTATAAATAAAAATTATTTATCAAAAATAAGCACATGGCAATTATACAATTTGAACATTTCATTTTGTATTGTCATATGAAAGTAGCAACATCAAATATTGCCTAATATGATGCCAAAACTGTTGTAATTTAGTTTCAAGAAAATCTTCATAAGAAATGATTGTGTACGGGGACCTAGTCGAATAACTTGTGTTATCTTTAATGAAGATGGATTAGATACTTGCATCTTCTTTACTGGATTTCGAGAATGTATTATTTTGAAAAAATCATTGAACTTTTATTTGTACCCAATTTTTGGAGTGATGGTAATGTGATATACATTTTTTTAATTTAATCATAAAATACATTCAAAAAACAGTAATGATTTACGAAAAAATCACGTGCTAGCTTTACTTTCTAGGGCCATGAATATATACCCCATTTTTGTGATTTTTTTTGCTCAATTTTTCATCTTTTTTCTAAATTTTTCCTGAATTCATTTTTTATTCTTTTCCAACAGCTGGACCTCATGAATTTAAAAAAAATGTAATATGATAAAGAACAATATGTCAAGTGTTAATAAAGTGTAACAAATGTTCTTACCAGAAAGTCCAATGATCTGTCAAATATTCCAAAAGGAAAATCTTTAAATAGATAGAAAATTGTCGTACAACCAAAGAATGGATAATTTTATGACACTTAAAATTAGGATTATTGGTGATGTGAAAATATAAGGCACAAGAACTATATGTTTGTATGTTTGTTCAATAACTAAAGAGAAGATTCTCTCCAGAAAATCCAAAGATCGCCCAAATTTTCCAAAAAGAGGAAAATCTTTGTTAGAATTATTGTAAAACCAAAGAATAGATAATTTTATGACACTTAAAATGAACTTTACGGGTGATGTGAAAATTTAAAAAAATCAAAATGATAGTAAAAATTGACATAAAATTTAAAATCCTGTTCTGGTTTTATACTTCAGGGAACTGACATTGGAACTTTAAGAAAAGGTTTAAAAATGCTCTTCTTGGAAGTATTGTAGCGGATGCTTATTTGTTGATTGCCCTTGAAACCGATCAATTGCAATGCTCTTGTATCTTTTCACTTTTTTCTTTGAAACAATAATAACCAATGTGTCATGTGACTTAATTTAATTAAATTGATAATTTTTGTTTGATATATTTACCAATTCAATTATACTTTTTATTGGAAATATATTGTAAACTTAAATGTAATTACATATTATACCAGTTTTAATTTTACAGCACTAGACGGTCGTTTCGATATACAATTCCTCATTAGTAGTGCTTAGACCAAAATTATAAAACCAAAATTCTTTTTTCCAAGATATTAAAATGATACTCAAAGGACCTAAATATATTTTAATAAACAGCTAGATATTAAAAAACCCTTAAATTAAAATTTGACTTCACTCCTTCAGTTGCAGTATTTTCTTGTAGAATCATCAGAAATGTATAAAAAAGAATTGAAGATGTTTACTGATTACTATGGCAACAACTTTTGGTATACAATGAGCATTAACTACCCACATTAAATGATATGTTAATTCACTTTTTAAGGGACTTCAGTGTCCAGGCCCCGGTTTCACAATCATTCCTTAACTAAGATTTTCTTTAACTTAAATTCAGCAAATTATGGTAATCTCTTTTTGGAACTACTGGTGAATATTTTTGTCAAAACTAAATGCAAATGTGCCCTTTAATCTAGAAGTGATCTTAAAGTTGACACCTTAAATTCCAAAATATTTTGAAAATTAACAAAATTATAAAGAGTTAAAATTTTGCCAAATTTAAGTTAAGGAAAATCTTAGCTAAGGAATGGTTGTGAAAGCGAGACCTAATGGTCTAAAGCGCACGCTTACGGACCACATTGTCTCTAACCAACTGGGTTCGAATCCCACTCGGGATAGGTCCTTGTGCCAGACAATTTAATTTGGCAGTTCGCTTGCTTAAGGTGGTTTTTGTGGGTTACTCATATAGAAGATATTGCATGCACTGATTTCACAAGAAAAGACAAACCTCAAGGTTATTCTAGCCCCAACTTTGTTTTTCTACAAAACATCTATTCCGGAGTACATACCTGATCTCGCCACGATATAGGCTCTTGCGCTAGAACAGTTTTTTTGCATATCAGCCTCCAGTTTCACAATTATCTATTAACTAAGATTTTCCTTAACTTTTATTTCACAAATTTTGACAATCTGTTCGAACTACGGATGCACATTAATGACAGAATTAATTGCAGATGCTATGAGCTTGAAGTGACACATTAAATTCCTAAATATCATAAAAAAAAAACCAAAATTAAGATTTGAAATTTGCCAAATGTAGGAAAACGTTATTTCAGGGATAATTGCGAAACTAGAGCCCAGGAGTTTTATGGCTATTGTTCCAATGAAATCCTGTTTTTTCTTGTCTTGTTTTCTGATATCATTTTCCTTCTTATTGTGTATTGCTTGTCTCTTATTTATTTATTTATTTATTTATTTATTTATTTATTTTGACATTGACTATTGTCAAGAACATTTTCGCGGGTGGCAGCTACAAATTACCTTTTCCGGATTTCTTAAATAAATTAAAAAAACACGGAAGTGGTAATTTTCAATGTATGTTTATGCTCTCCAATTCAACAAAGCCGTGGCGATGGAGTTTATCATGTGCGTGCATCCAACCACATCAAACAGGTTAATAAAGTATAATTATCTAAATATATTGGATGTGCGTGAGAGAAATAAACACACGATAAATCAACACGTGCAAAGTTAAATGATTGGATTAGATTGTCTATCGAGTATCACGATGCTTCAACAATTATTAGGTACTTGTGGGCAAACTACATGTACTTTGACCTGTCAGCTTGACCTTTAATTTAAATATTTTTTAAAAGTATTATTGGATAGGATGCACAGGTGTTTATATCATCTAAATCACGCAAAACGTACATTTATATGCTTTAACTTCCAATCTTAACACTACCCATTTTTTGGATGGAGCATCGTTTATGAATATTCCTAATTAAAGGTCAAGCGGACAAGTCAATGTTGTTTGCCTTTACAATTAATTGCGTTTACGGAAGTTGTGCCATTTGAACGTTATGGGTATATAATATCCAAGCCTATTTGAAAACCATTTAGTAAAGTGTAAGTAGTAAGTGATGGAATAACATTAAAAGGTTAACTCACTAACTAGGTGTAATGACAGTACTTGAGTGAAATAAAAGCTCAATGAACCAATACCACATAAAGATAGCATAACATCGATCTCCAGTTTAATTGGCGATGTTCATCTAGTCAATCTCTTTGAAATCTTGTCATCTTCAGTTTGATTGGAGATGTTCAGTCACTATGGAATCGTGTCAAGTCCAGTTTGATTAGAAATGTTCATCTAATCAGTAACAATGAAATCTACCATCTCCGGTTTGATTTGAGATGTTCATCTAGTTAATAACTATGAAAAGTGGCGATGTAAAATTGATGACTTCATGTATTCGAACTAAACATGTTCTGGGTCACCAAAACAAGCGTTTAAGGGTTGAATGCATTGGATTTGCAGATTCAATTAACATTTCTTTTCTTTGTCATAAAGAAAAAAGAATTATGGAGCAAAACAGATAATATTCATATTTCTTCAACATCAGGCCTTGAACTAAATGACAATAGTGTGTCAAACCTTCACTTTCTCTCTATATGTACTTTTACATATGAATTCGCTAAAAAAATAACTATTGTAATGTACTATGTTTGATTGCATTATTTCATAAAAAAAATAAAACAACGACAGCGGTTGCTGCAGGATTCATTTTAAGGTAATTTCATATAAAGTTTTGAATTTTCTGAATGAAATATATAAAAAAAATACTAGGAAGGTTATATTTGAATTCGATCAGGGACCTATATTACTTCTAGCTATTTGCGTCCCCGATTCAACCCGTTGCCACTTTTGACTCCGTGCATTTTTCATAGTTAGCCACGGTCCCAGACAATGACATTGTATTTATATCGAGACATCATCATTTACAGGCATATCGAAGATTACACCTAAACCATTTACAGCCTCAGATGTTGTGTATTTGTAGTCAGTAGTCAGCAATGACGCAAAGCACAATTTGCCTTGAACAGCTTCATACTTTTAAACCATTGAGTACGACCAAGTGCTAAGCAGTAAGCAGTTGGGAAAGCATTTGTAAAAGTCAGGATGGGACCGCAGTTTTTCAAAGTAATAGTTTTTGCCAGTATGCGAATTGAGAGTGAGCTGCTACTTGCCTATTAAACTAAAACAGCACATGGTTTCTATAAAGATACTAGATCCTAATACACCCCCGTCAAACACAAAAAGTTCAAGTGAAGCTCAATAGCAAATAGTTCCCATAAAGGCCACGATTCCCGGTTAAAAAATCATGTGGTGCTAAATTACAAACGGTCCCTATAAAGATCCTAACCCCCACCCCCTGATAACAAAAAGTCAAGTTGAGCTAAATTGTTCCTATAAAAATCATGATCCCCACCCGCTAAAAACTAAATAACAAATGGTTCCTATAAAGACCCTAACCCCCACCGAGCTAAATAACAATGATCCCTATAAGGATCATTTTAACCCCTCCCCGAAAATAAAAAAAAATAAAAATAAAAATCGAGAGATCATGTCATATATACAGTATAAAATAAGAAGAAAAGTCAACAGCTCTGTAGAATACACAATTGGGATCGATTTATAAAACCTAAAAGTGAAATCAACACAAAACATAACACAGTTAGCTCTTTGAGTTATATAACAGCTTAAACGGTTAAAAAGAATTGATTTTAAGTCTATTAAATATCGCCCGTGCCATAGATTATTGGTTTAAAATATTTATGTGTACATTACACTCGAAAGAGATTCACTCATTTATTTTTTGTCTACTTTTCTGACCTTTGACCCAGTTGGAGACGACTTTATTTTCTTTAGTTTACCTAACTCGAGCATACCTCTTTATGTTCCTCTTATTGTCAGAATTACGTATTACGTGTGAATTACAACAGCAAATTTGTTGACAAACCTTTATCTGATTACGTTTCGTAAATAATGTACCATTCTGTAATATTGACATACCTTTCCGGAAATGTTTACTTTAATCTCGAAACACAATGACTTATGTGATAAACTAAAATAAAGATTTATGATTTAAAAACTTATCAAGTCGGGACTAATTTCGATCGCCTTTTTCATAAAAGACATACATAAGAGCTGTAGAAATATTAATCTTAAAACAATTTAAAATCGGACTTTGAAGATTTTGTGATCAAAAACAAACATACTAAGTTAGGTTAGACACGTGAACTTCCACCAGGGAAGTGAGGCCGGGTGCTCCGGAAGGGTAAGCACCTCCTGTTTAGCTAGCTACACCCGTCACGTGTGTAATCAAAATTGTGTGAAAGGAACATGGAACTATGAAACAAATATATCCAGAATATTTAAGGTATTTTCTCAATATTTTTAATACATTGTTAGTGAATAAGGGGCCAGTTATACAATCGGGCCCCAACTAATATTTTCAGTATATACTTAAATTTTGACAATATTTTAGAGTACTGCAAATCAAAAGATTCAACAAAGTTAAATTATAGCTGTAATAATCTTCGACTGAAGCCTTGTCTGGGATTTACACTTTTGTCCCAGTACAATAGACATGAAAGTATTGTTCTTCGGCGCTGTAGAATCGGCCATAGTTATTTTACACATTTTTTTAAATTGAAGGGAGAAGGGAGAACAACTTCGCCAATGTACCCCTTGTCAAGGTCAACAGCACTACTAGTCTATCCAACACATTTTGCTGGATTGTGTTGACTTTGCATATACAAGGGATACGTTTTATTCAGCACTTGCAATGCAAGATCTTTTTAGTAATGTCAGTGGACATCAAATTTTAAACTTACTTCGTACATAAAATATAATTGTTTTATCATATATAACCCAGTGTTTTATTTATAAATTGTCTTTGATATAACTGGTATTTATCAGTTTAGCAATAGTTTTATTAAAAATGTATTTGTTGTTATTTTTAATTTTTAATTTTACATTTTAATACTTTGTGTTATTGATACTATTGTATCTTTTACTTTTTCTAGCCGCGAATAGCTGCAATAATGTTGATGCGGCTTTAAACAATAACTCACTCACTCACTTCGACTGATCCTCAAAAAGCGTTTTCTCACACTTCTTATTTAAAAGTACGCGTTACTTGTTTTTTTCTTGGTTCAATTTAAAAGTTATTTTGAAGAGTAAACTTTTCTAAAAAAAGGTTACTTATTTATATAATTACTTTTTCAAAAAGCTCATAAAAAGTTTCTTATTTATTTATTTATTTATTTACTTACTTTTTTGAAAAAAAATTGAATAAAATTTTATTAAGCACAAAAACTTCGTTTGAAACCTCTTTATGAAAGTTCGCCTGTTATACACAAAACTGATAAATGTCAGATTTTCTAAAATCTATAATTTATGTCTACAATACAGACCTGTCGAAAGTTTAACAGCAAGCTATCTAATTTCGGCAACACATCTCGGCTCCACGTTAGCTATATCTAGACAGCTATCTACAGTACAGACCTGTCGAAAGTTTAACACAAATTTAACAAATTTTGGCAGCTCATCTCGGCCCCACGTTAGCTGTATCTAGACAGGGTTTTGGCAACAGCTATCTACAGTACAGACCTGTCGAAAGTTTAACAGCAAGCTAACAAATTTCATCAGTCAGTAAATCCCGGCTCCACGTTAGCTGTATCTAGACATGTTTTGGCAATTGCTATCAACAGTACAGACCTGTCGAAAGTTTAACACTAAGCTGACGAAAGGTTGTCGAAGCTCGACTGCCAAGTGGTAAAGATATAAGTAGCTAATAAACTAAAAAGCTGCCTAGAGATAGATAACACCTGCCAAAAACCTGATGAGCTGCAAATTCGGCACAAATTAATTAACTTGATGTTAAACTATCGACGGATCTGAAGTGTATCCTTCGGCAACTTTTCAGCAACTAGCTGCCCATATCTTGGTCATTCGACAGCCGAACTTCGAATCCTTTTCGTTAGCTCAGTGTTAAACTTTCGACAGTTATGTACTGTTGGTGCCCATATCTTGGTCATTCGACAGCCGAACTTCGAATCCTTTTCGTTAGCTCAGTGTTAAACTTTCGACAGGTATGCAATGTTGGTGCCCATATCTTGGTCATTCGACAGCCGAACTTCGAATCCTTTTCGTTAGCTCAGTGTTAAACTTTCGACAGTTATGTACTGTTGGTGCCCATATCTTGGTCATTCGACAGCCGAACTTCGAATCCTTTTCGTTAGCTCAGTGTTAAACTTTCGACAGGTATGTACCGTAGGTGCCCATATCTTGGCCATTATGTAGCCGAACTTCGATTCTCTTTCGTTAGCTCAGTGTTAAACTTTCAGCAGGTCTGTACTGTAGGTGCCCATATCTTGGTCATTCGGCAGCCGAACTTCGATTCCTTTCCGTTATAACATAATAACTCATCAAATAGCTTTTAAAATGACGAAAATGAAAATGGAAAAAATACTGATCAGTGTATCTCATAATGTTAAAGTTATGATTTTAATTTACTTGGCGTCAGAATAACTGCTATAGGATAGTTTCGTATTCAGCGCTTATCTTTTTAAAGTTTTGTGCTTAGTTTTAATAAAATAGCCATGCTTTATAAAAATATTGCAATTTTGTGTCTGTTGCAACACCAGACGAGGGCTTTTCAGCCAAATGGCTTAAATTAATGAAATTACAGTATTTTCAGGGCTATGGCCGAGTGGTCTAAAGCACACTGGACCGGTATCTCAGCTGGTGGATGTTTCCCCGAGGATATCAATAGTAGGCAATAATTTTGCATATACTATTGTCCAAATTTGCTGTTATTTAAAATTCCTCAAAACCGTTAAGGAATATCCTCATATGCAAGTATTTCCTGAGCTAGTTTGGTAAAATATTTTGGTCCTTTGGTTATTTTTCAACATCTTGAAAAGATTTTGTTTCATAATTTTGGTCCAAAACTGCTGACGAGGAACTGTATTCCGAAGCGGCCGTCTAGTGCTGTAAAATCAATACTGGTATATGTAAATTACATATTACAGCATCTCTTACTGCCGAAAAATGAATCTCACTCGGACAAATTCTGGAGAAAAAGTTCGGTCGCTTGTGAAAGGAAGGTTGGTTGTTTTCTCTGGATACTCCCGTTTTCTCTACCATCCCAGAACTGATGAAATCGATATAAGTGGAATAATCTTTACCGTGGCGCAAAATATCATTATTCTAGGTATCCTAACTTGATGCATCTGTAGCCTTGTAAACATTTTGGAGAACCCATTGTGTATGCTTTTTAACGTCATGGCTTAATTTTTACATAAAAATGATCGTGATCAAAAATAATCGAAATCATTTTGTGGTTTTAAAAATAGAATTTAGTGATTATGGTATAATGTTATGAGAAAAAATTATTGGTTTAAATGGTGACAGGAACCGAAGCACTCAGAAAAACATTATGATTTATTACATTTTTACAAATGGAGTTTAAAAGCCTCCGACTAAAAAATAACTCCCACAATTGCTCAAAAAATTAAAATACCCCCATAAAAATGTTGCCTTTTGTTGTAAAATCAGATAAATAAGAGGCGTTGTCATGGTTACATATTAGTAAAAAATGATGTATCATTTTTCTTTGAACATAATTAACTATTAACCACGTTTGTATATTATAAACCTTTATTCCTGTTTACAAGCCAAATGTGATCAATCACATGAAACCTATATTGAAAATTCAATGTTGTATACACATTTAAATAAGGATATATAAAACTAATTTTTACATTCACTCATCCGAGAACAATAGCGAACAAAAAGGCGGATAGCTGTAATGAAAATATAGAGGACGTTGTGAAAAGAAACTAACACCTCACCAATGGCCTGGTATTAGAAGATAACATCGCTACTATTATTTTCATGAATAAAATTTTTAGTAATTTTAATTCCCTTTTATAAAAGTTGACGTTTTCATATTAAAAAGGATAGTTAAAACCACACAATATTATCTACAACGATATGTCACTGTAAACGGTTAATATTAAAACGTGTATTATATCCATAACAAAGCAATAATGTTGTTCCTAATTCACAGCCCTTCAGTTTCATTTTTCATCCTTATACATAAAATAAAATTTACATATTTATCTATTATATTTATAATAATACTAAAATTTCAACGCCAAGTCCTTTTATTTAAAAGTTTTACAGATTTTATGATACTTTTTTGAAACTGAGTAGTAAAAATATGTATTTAACAAACCAAAGTAAGCAAGAAAAGGCAAATGAAAAATCTCCTTGGCAGGGTTGGTTTAAGCGCGCGCTTCAAGGTGATCACAGCGACTCTAACCAATTGCTCTGACAGATCCTAGTGTGAGAAAGTGTCTGTTCGCTTTGTAAAGTTGTTTTTTTTCTCCCAAAAAATGACTGCCTGGATATAAGCGGACATAAAACATAGTTACTCAAGTGCACAAATGGACAGATTATGACAACATGGGACAACAAAAAAAAAACAACAATTACAACCAGTAATTGACATAACCAAAGACAAGATAAACATGTGTACACACTTGTATTATCGAATATAAAACTTTAAGGCAAGGATTGGGTTATCGAAGTCCTTTTACACCTCCACGTGTAATCAAATTCGAGTGAAATGAACATGAAACTATGGGACGTGAAATATATCTAGGCAATCCTGGATACAGACATCAAACTAATCAATAATACTAAGTCCTCCAATTTTTTTGGATTTTGGAGTCTCTTGTCTTTTGTCCTTGTTTGAAGATTTATAATCGTATTTGGCTTTTCCTGCAATTTCCTGTTCAGTTTATACTATGAAATTGAGAGTAAGGTAAGGTAAATGATGCATGCAATTCGTATACGAATGAAATACAGGTATATTTGGGAGAAGAGATGCAATGAAACCCACGAGAGAAAGAAGACCAAGTATGAAGACCTGCTGACAGAATATAAAGGAAAGGAAGGAAGACACACGATCCAGTGTAGGTTGGCTACAGAGGATTCCCTCACAATCAGTATGGGAAATGTTGTCAGCATTGGGAGTTATGGGAAAGAGCAGGAAAGCAGCAGTGCATATAATATCGCAGGAAAGGAGATCCTTATGTTGGGTATGGCTAAAGAGAGATTGCTGTAGATGGAGACCTACACGCTGACACGCAGTGACTGATCACCACTGAGGAACCCCTCATCCAGAGAGTGCACTGAACAACGATTAAGGATGGTCTCGACTGAGGATGTCGACAGTAATGCAGCATAACACCACAACTGTATGTTTAAGTAACAACATTGGCAACAGACATCGCAAACAAAACACGACATACTAGTAATAAAAATCACCACCACCAACAACCAAACAAGTCAAGAAAATACTAATATATATTAGGGCAACTAATTATCGGTCAGTTGAAAAAAGTATTGGCAACAGCCAATGTAACCAGGAACACAGCACGATACAAATTCAGTCTTTGGTTTTAAAAGAAGTAGAATGATAATGGTCCAAAATGTTCTTAAACAGAAGAAAAAATCTGCAACTAAAACATGTACTTGGCAACTGTCAACACAACAAGGGACACTACAAGTTAATGGTAATACAGCGAAAAAAACAAGACAGGAACTGTCAATGCAACAAGGGACACAACAAAAGTTAATGAAGACAAGACAAGAAAGAACAGACACATATTTGTGATTACTTACTATTAAAAAAATCTAACTTTGGACGTACACTGGAATAAATGTCCAGTGATGTTGTACTATTAGCGGGCTCCCAACCATAACACTTATTACACAATCAATGGTCCCTTCAAGGGGTGGGAGGGGGGCTAATATTTAATGGATATTTGTGAACGACGTTTTATTTAAACAGAAATTTTAAGAATGGAATGTGGTATATGGATGTTTGAAATGACTAAGATGCCATTGGTGATTCTGTACAAGCTGATGATAAAAGAAAACCGACCTTAAGTCACAGAGATAAACCCAAACTAACACATAACATTTGTACACTGAAAATAACACATTGTGTTGTGTATTCAATAGAAATAACATATTGTGTCTCATATTCTTTCTGCTAAATAAAGCGACATGAATGAACAAAAAATATACCGTATGTTACATTAGCATATATCAATATTGTATTATATTTCACTATTTTTTACCAATTTATATATATTTTTTTCATTTATGACATTTTTATCAACCAGAATTATCTTAATGACGTCCTGTCATAAATAAAAAGCCTTTTCATCTACACAATAGAACAATTAAATATTAATGCATTTACAAACAATATGTTCTAAATAGCGAAACCCTTTTATTGTTCCGCAATTGTTAAGCTAATGGTTAACGTATAGTGGGGTTCAAAGCAATGTATTGGTAGGAAAATATAAACTTTTGTGTTTTATTGTAATATAAACAAAAGAATTCGACATTGGGGTTTTGTTTCGATTTTTTTTCTCTAAGTATAAAATTTTCTGGTGTGGTGACGATAACATCAGGGAAACATAAAGAAACAATAAGTTTAATGTTTCATAAGAGTTCAAACAGTCGCTACAAAAGATTGACTTAAGTTTATAAAATGTTGACGATATAAAAGGCACAAATTGTTTTTGACAGGGTATAAATCTTCTCTGAAAGACGCCATACTTTAAAAGTAGTCATTGAATGAACTTAATAGCAAACTTAATACCCAGTGTATCCATAATTGCGATAATACTATTGTCAAGCACAACAAAAGTCACACAGTAGAGCATCAATTCTCCTTTGTTAACTTGTACTCAATCTATTAATTATCTGAAAGGGAATTTGCAGGTAAAAAAGAAACCATAACAAACGGACAATAACCGAGGACAAAGGCGGTGAATACTATATGACCAATGTAAAAAACGGAGGTAATGTGTCGAGTGACTCTGTATTCGTGTAAACAGAAGCCAGAACAATGGTGTTAAAGGTATTTATATGCATTTCAATGAACAAACCGGATTAGATGTCGATAGGAAATTTGAGATATGAATACGATGAATACATACTACACTGTGCCCCTGCAACGAGAGTATTGTATAGGCTAGGTGTGTTATACAAAAAAGATGACTTGCTTTTAAAGACGTTTAAACAATTTGATTTCTAAAGAGTGACGATATACGAGATGGAAGTATTAAATATCCTGGGTGGAGACGATTCAAGTGGGAGGGGGAGTGGGAGAGGCAGGGAAACAAAAGAATATAATACATTTCAAATTAGGAAATATTTAGAGGAAAAAAGAACGCTATCTTATATAAAATACTGTTGATGTTTTTGGAAATGTCTGTCTGGATTTTCAGTGTGAAAACTACATGAGGAACTTATAATTATACATAGTAAAACATTTAAACTTAGGACAGTTATGACACTCGTGTCAGTTTAGCTTAATTTTACTGATTTTTAGCGAGAAGCAGGAAAAAAGCTCACTCATTACAGTTTTGTTAATTGTTTTATTGTATGCCTGACTTATTTTTTATTTTGTATTATGTTTTGTACTTGGTGCGACTGTAAGTTGAGATAAAACATCTAATTCCTAAAAAGAAAAAATATAAAAGGAAGCGATGTAAATCCAACAGTGGGATATGTAATTTACAGCTGAACTTAACACAGCAATAAAATCAAACATAAGCAGACCAACCAAAAATGTCCAAATCACAATCCCAAAGCAGAGCAAATTAGGTATCGTCTATCAAGGAAGGGAGACCAGGCGCTCTGGAAGAACAAGGAAATCCCGTTCATCCAGCCACACCCGCCACGTGTGCAATCAAAATTGGGAACGAAAAGGCTTTTATACAATACAACACATCTGACGTACCACCAAAACAATGGTCTCTAAGGAGAGACATTGGGATTGCCTCATTTCACACATGGAAGGGTGTAGCTAGATAAACAGGAAATGCTTGCCCATCTGAAGCCCATGGCCTCACTTCTCTGAAGGAAGTTTACTTGTTTCACTTAATTCACAAGTTTCCAAAGTATTTATTTTGCCTTGGTATTGTTATTCGAACATGGACAGGTATTGTATGACATTGTGTTTAATTTACCCAACAACTTTAAAAAGTGAAAAATACAATTCGTTCAAAAAACTACTGACACAATAAAATACGAAGTATTCAATAGTCAGTTCCACAAAGAAAATCATCATTAAAACAAACATATAAACACAAAGAGGAAAGGCAAAAATGAATAATCCATAAAAAACAAACATACTTATTCATGTCCAAATTACCCTCCCAAGAAAAAAGTAAAAACTTTGAAACTGATAAATAAAGTTGCATCAGGGAAGTGAAGCTGGGAGCAGGGCATGAAACCCCGTTCATCTAGCCACACCCGCCACCATTGCAATCAAAATTGAACACGAAAAAAGACATGGGACCATGGAAAATTGGCCAGAGAAAATCACTAAAATTAAGTATGGAAGAAGACTAAACAACAGCTTATAGATATGGAACTTTCAAAACGGAAATGGCGATAGATAGGACACACACTGCGTAAACCGGCAAATTAAATCACACGACAAGCGCTGTAGTGGAATCTACAAGGAAAAAGAAAAGAAAAAAGACCAATAAGCACCTGGCGGAGAAACCTTCAAACAGAAATGGACAGAGAGGGCTTCAAATGGCAAGATATGGGCCTGACTAGCACAGAACAGAACTAGATGGAGGCGTGTTGTCAATGGCCTATGTAATTTAAAAAAAATATATTTTATTAGTTAATTAATAATTTTATCTAGCTATTTATTCACCTGAAATTATTAGGTATCTGTAACTTCATGCTTAGTGATATATTGTGATGTGTTATAGTCAAGAAGACTGGTTTATATAAGATTTTACTCTTGATCCAGAATCCTTTATTGTTTGCACTTGTAATTGTATTAGTTTCTACATTATAGAAAGCTGCTTGTAAATAAATTGTTGTGCAGGAATATTGCAAACCTAGGCTTATCAGAGCCCTTGCCGCCATCACAGTATTGTTGATAAGTATGATGTCTCTGTGTCCAGGATCATTTCAATTGATAGATTTGATGTCCCATAGATCCATGTTCCTTACACTCAATTTTGAGAAGACACGTGGTGGGTGTAGCTAGCTAAACAGGAGGTGCTTACCCTTCCGGAGCACCAAGCCTCACTTTTATATTGGGTGTTCACGTGTTTAATCTAACCTGTCAGTTTTAAAGCCTAGATTGTGATTCGGAAATTGATTAGCATGTTAGTTTTTTATTTGACATCCCATAGATCCGTGTTTCTTACACTTAATTTTGAGAACACACGAGGTGGATGTAGCTAGCTAAACAGGAGATGCTTACCCTTCCGGAACACCAAGCCTCACTTTTATGTTGAAAGCTCACATGTTTAATCTTACCTGTCAGTTTCAAAGAAGCCTAGATTGTGATTTAGACATTGATAAGTATGTTTGTTTTTTATTTGTACGTTCATTGAAATGAATAATGCTGATACTAATACACAATTTAAATGGAAGAAATGAAGCCTTTTCGCTTAATTAAGAACTTACTTTTTAATTTTTAATTTCTATATAAATTGAGGCATTCAAAATAATTCATTTATTATTTTTGACGTTCCCATTTTATATAGAAAATTATTTATACAAAGATGATAAAGAGTGGCAAGCGATCATGATATAAGAGACCACAATTCCACAATCGTTCTTTAACTAAGATTTTCCTTAACATAAATCTGGCAAAATCGAAACCTTAATAATTTTGTTATTTTTCAAAATATTTTATATTTCAAGGTGTCATTTTGAAGATCGCTTTAAGTTTATAACATCTGTTTTCTAGTTTTTCCAAAACTTGTATTTTGAATTCTGTAAAAGATTGCAAAGAAGCTCTATTTAAGTTTAGAAAAATCTCAACTAAAGAATGATTGTGAAACCAGGGCCAGTTCACAGCGCTTCTCACTGACGAGATTTGAATCCCACTCGGAAAGACCATAGAGCTAGAAAGTTTGTCAGGTTTTGTCGTAGGTAAGTTTTTTCCCGGGTACCCGGGCCATTCCTCCTGGTTCCGGTTTCACAATCATTTCTTAACTAAGATTTCCCTTCACTTAAATATTGCAAATTTTGATATTTTTATAATTTTGTTAATTTTACAGATATCCTGGAATTTAAACTATCATTTTAAAGACAACCTTGTAAGCTTAAAAAATGAAGTTTGATAAAAATAAGATTATTTTTTAATTTAAAAAAGAGTTGGCAAAATTTTCTCTATCTAAACTAAGGGATATCTTAGTTAAAAATGATTATGAAACTGGGGCCAGTATCCTGGAACTAACAGTCTTGGTATAAATTAAAGGATCTTAACATCATTTCTCCATTCCATCCCATTGCAAAGTAAAAATATGCATCAATTCAAATTAAAAATTTATGATAAACTGTATTTATATAAGTTAAAGAGTCTTGACATCATTTCTCCACTCCGCCCCATTGCAAAGTAAAAATATGCTTCGATTCATATTAAAAAATAATAATTAAAAACTGTTTTTAGAGGAAAACGAACTATCCAACTTGACTCTATTGAACTGCAAAATCGCGTTAGGTGCATTTTAATTCATAAGTCAATCTTTAGCACGTTTATCATATATGCACAATTGCTGGTTGGTGTTTATTAAAACATCTGTTATGCTTTACAACCTTGGAATACACTTAACCCCTTAATCTTCACGGCCAATCAGAACCAATTATGTATTTATAAAAACATCCGTTATAGTTCGATTAATAATTCCAAAACCATTCCTTTTGATCTGAGCTCGAAAAATGATACAAAATTTGCAAAACTCATACAAATGTCAATCTGGCCGGTAGGTGGCGTTAAATACCACACTCGCAGACTATGAACACATACTGAGATGTGTAAATCGAAGAAATCATGTCTCACTCAGCGTTTCCCGCCACACACTTTGTGGAAGCTGGTTATGTCGTCTGCTTGCTCATTATGAAGAAGAATGGCGGGGTTCTGTTATCGTATTTATACTCGTGTATGTTTTATATAAAGAAATCACAGAGGGATATTTACTTAATTAAAGACAAATCATAACATTATTTTTGGAATTTATCGCAGATATCTTGATATGCACATGCCTAGCATGAAACAAGGTTCAACCAAACGGAAAACCTTGTGGTAACATATTTCGTATAGTGCTTTTTTGCCTTACAATCATAGATGATAAAAACTGCATGATGAATTGGTAGTTTTTAGTGAGCACAAAAGTATTTAATAAAATGAAACGGTTTTTTGAAAATTTGAAAAAATTTAACAAGGAAAAAATCTTTTCTGTTTCTGTCAAAATATTGTTTTAATGCCCAGGCTCCAGTTTCACAATCGTTTCTTAACTAATATTTTCCTTAACTTAGCACAATTTGGATATCTTTTGTTTTGGAATAATTAATAAACATTTTTCACAATACTCAATAGAAATGTTTAAAGCTAGAAGTCTTCGAAATGACACTTTAAATTCCTTAATACCTTTAAAATTAACAAACCTTTGAAATTTTCAAAGATCTAAGTTAGGGAAATTTCAGTTAAGGAATAATTGTGAAATTGGTGGCTGATAAACATTGGAAAAAATCAACATTGTATCCGAATACTAAACATTGCAATTATTTCAAACATTAAAATGGAAAAGTTTTGAAAAATGTTTGACAGTAAAAAAAAATCCATACAAATACCCAATTTTAATTAAAAATCTTTCCTTTTTATAAAAAAGGGTCGTGCGGATAATTCAGTATGCACGACAAATATTCCAATTCGGCGCAATAATGGCTTTCTTCAGAGTTTCAGTGGATTTAAGGAAATTATAAGCTTGCAAGAATGTTAAGAAAAAGTACATAGACTGTCTCTATTAGTAAGTTTTGTTGTGTGTCAAAATTACTGATGATTTTGAATTTGCACATTGACAAAGATTGTAAACAGCGAAATTGTTGATGTTCTAAAATTTTTTGAGCACCCGGCCTCACTTCTCTGGTGAAAGTTCAAGTGTTTAAATTGTCAATTTCAAAGATTTAACTTAGCTTTGGGATTGTGATTTCGACATTGATTGGTATGGTTTTTAAAATTATATTGGACATTTCAACAATTTCGTGTTGTACGAGTATTAGAACGTGCGCCATATTATTTTTCTGACTAATGTCAAATTATCAATTTTTAAAGTTTTTGAATTTTCTAAATGAAATATTTAAAAAGTTACAATAACACATTATAAATTTTTGAATATTTTATTCTGAAAATTCAAAAATTATGATATGACACTGTCATTTTAACAAAATTTATGAAACGTTATCAATGTATTCACAAGAACATCAGAAAAATGGTTAATCGCTGTTTAAAAAGAATTCATTTTAAAAATTAAAATTCGAATTCTCAGGACAGAAAATTTTGAGCTCTTTAAAATGTCAGAAGACCTATTTTTAGACAGAACCCATAAAACTAGTTGGATTTAGATACCTTACATTTAAATTTTAATAATAATCTCTTTCCCAATGGGATTTTTCGTTTATTTTATCAAAAAGGTAAAAATGCATTTGATGAAAAATTTACTCATATTTTGTGAACATGGTATGATTTAAAATTTATTTTTTCCCAAAAGATTAGAAACAAAAACTACGAGAAAACAAATACATTCAAATAAATAATTCTGTAGAACTATTGTTTGATCATATGAAATTTATGCATTTTCATGGTTAATTTAACGTTTTTGATATTGCATTGAATGGTTCCACTTTAATTTCAGAGCTATGGGGCGTGCTGAAGGACAATTTGTGCAATTTTGAAGTCTTAATTATGACAGACTAGATGAACATCTCCAATCAAACTGAAGAAAATGAAGGATTAAATCAGTATATTTGAGACACTTTCTGCTACCTCGTATGCCCTATAATCTCCACAAACTTTTATTTCTCTGTATTTCATCAGATTCTTGTTCTTGTAGCTGGAACGTGCTCATTAATGGTTTGCCTGAAATGGTTTGCTAAAAGTACAATGTTTGGTTCCATGTTCCAGCTAGTTTTCAGTTCGTTTTAAATGACAAGGTTAACTATATAGAACAGAGTAAAATGAACAATTGCAAACAAATAGGCAGAATGAAGTCCATAAATTGGAAATGTACATGGGTATATATTTTAGGATTCATGGCGAAATCTGTCACTCAAATTTAAAGTCGTGTAAGTGAAACTGTTCACAGTGAATAAGTTAAATTTCTGTTTAGTGATAGTACATGAAGTGTCTTATAAGTCAGTTGTAGTTGGACATTTATCAATTTTATTGTCAAGCATTTGTTTTATGTTTTAGTTTTGGTTGTATTATTATATGACACTGTAATAACATTATTATCCACTGTGAATTGTGTAATCAAAAACAAACATGCCAATCCATTTGCAAATCACAATCCCAAAGTACAGTGAAAATCCCTTTCAAACTGGCAAATTAGGTTTATCAAGTGAACTTCCAACAGGTAAGTGAGGCCGGGTGCCTTGAAGGGTCAGCACTTTGGGTTAAGCTAGATACACCCGCCACGTGTAAATTATTAACAAACGTTTAAAAATGATTACAAAGTTACAAATATTTTTCAATCATTAAGTAATATACCTAATGGCAAAAATTAAATTTTAAAAAACCAGGCTTTACATTTGAAAAACAACATGCAGTATTATTACTCTTTACGCCCGCCGAGTGACACTTAATTATATGATATGGATTATAATTATAAAACAGTGGGAGTGCAACAGTTTCCTTGAGGTATCATTATTTATTAACTTTTATATTCTGAATTGCCAATATCAATCAATTTATGGGTGTTTTTCCCAATGATTTATCAGTGTTTTAACAAATGAGTTATAAATAAAAGATTTTATGAATGATTAATCTAAATGTTGAATATAAAGACAAAGAACATGATACAAACAGACCCAACCCAAAAGGTCAAAACCCCCAATCCCTGATATAAAAAATGGCCACCCCAAAAGGTAAAAAAAACCCAATACCTGATGATACAAACAGGCCTAACACAAAAGGTCAAAACCCCTAATACCTGATATTAAAAAAGGCCCATCCCAAAAAGCCAAAACCCCCAATCCCTGATGATACAAACAGGCCCATCACAAAAAGGTTAAAACCCCCAATCCCTGATGATACAAACAGGCCCAACTCAAAAGGTCAAAAACCTATATCCCTGACGATACAAACAGGTCTAACCCAAAAGGTCAAAAACCCATATCCCTGACGATACAAACAGGCCCAACCCAAGAGGTCAAAACTCCAATCCCTTATAATACAAACAAGCCTAACCCAAAAGGTCAAAACCCCCAATCCCTGACGATACAAACATGTCCAACCCAAAAGGTCAAAAACCCCAATCCCTGACGATACAAACAGACCCAATTCAAAAGGGCAAAACCACTAATCCCTGATATTAAAACAGGCCAATCCCAAAAAGTAAAAAAACCCAATCCCTGATGATACAACAGGTCCAACCCAAAAAGTAAAAAAACCCAAATCCCTGATGATACAAACAAGCCCATCCCAAAATGTCAAACCCAATGCCTGGTGATACAAACAGGTCCAACTCAAGAGGTCAAAACTCCAATCCCTGATGATACAAACAGGTCCAACCCAAAAGGTCAAAACCCCCAATCCCTTACGATAGTAAATCTATCAACATACCTTCTTCGCCTGCTTATGGTGTATATGGTTCCAAATTATACCGCTATGATAGAGCTTGTTCCCACTACGGGAACTTTATACAACGAAGCAAGCTGCTAAGAAATAAATTGTTAACACAGGGACATTGCAAGCCTAGATTATCAAGGCCCTCAAAAAGTTTTATGGCCATTATCACATTATTGTTGATAAGTTTGATTGCCCTGGATATATTTGACGTCCAATAGTTCCATGTTCCTTTCACACAATTTTGATTACACACGTGGCGGATGTAGCTAGCTAAACAAGAGGTGCTTACCCTTCCGTAGCACCTCACCTCACTTCCCTGGTGGAAGTCCATGTATCTAACCTAACTTGTCTGTTTCAAAGTTTTTACTTTGCTTCTGGATTGTGATTTGGACATAACTTAGTATGTTTGTTTTTGATTTGGTACTTTTAAAAACTTTTTTAATCACTGGTTTTAGAACTTTTTATTTTAACAACTGATTTTGGTAAAAAAAATTTAATTTCAACAACTAGTTTTTGGTAAGTTTCATTGTGTCGACAAGTTTTGGTACTCAACTGGTTTTTTGGTACTTTTCATTTATTTTACCACTGAAACATTTTTTTTAAAACTGGTATTGGAACTTTTATTTTGACAACTGTTTTTTTTTATTTTAACAACTGGATTTGTAACTTTTCATTTTGTGACCTGGTGTAAACTTTCTTGACAACTGGTTTTTGGTATACGTATTTTTGGTTCGTCAACTTGTTTCTGGTACTTTACATTGTCCACTGGTTTGAGCAGCTGATTTTGGTACTTTTTTTTTTATTGTGTTGTCTTGTTTTCTTCAATGACTAGTAATGTATATATGTGTGTGCTAGTTGTTGCCAAGTATTTGGTTTTCAGTTATTACATTTATTCTTCTGTCTTTACTAAAAAAACCACATGCAATGCATTGGAATTCTGAGTTATATTTGCATTTCGACGCGTTTTGCAAAACAGATTCAATTCAATTCATTTTATTCCATAAGCATACACTCATAGGGTTTTACGATGAATATAAATTTACAATAGGTCAGAACCTACTTGGGAATGAATCGTCGATAATGAGTTAATTTAATTTTGTTAACTTTCAGTACTTTTTCTTCTATTTATTTAACTCACTTTTTTATGTACGATCGAGTTCACTGATTAGCTTATATTGTTATTATTTGAATAGTTCTATTCATCGAAATAATTTCAGATTTAATTCACCAAATCGGTAAAAAAATTAGTTTTAATTTGAAAAAGTATATTCTCATCAAATGTTTGCACTTTTAATTTTTTTGATGTTTCAAAAATAGTCCCAGGAATTACTTATTAATATTTCTAATATTTTAATAAAATTATCATTTTCAGCGTAGCTTTGTGCAAATGAATTGAACAATCAGAAGAATAATTTTTTGAAATAAACCAGCTTAGCTTTATACATATGGGAATTAGTCAAGACTAATATAGATTTATACATATTATCATGGGTATAATTTTTCGAAATAAAACAGCTTTATACTCAACACCAATATAGATTAGAGGTATAATTTTTCGAAATAAAATAGCTTTATACATATGAGAATATGGATTTATACATTAAAATACATTTTTATTTTTTCTATACACATTTAGTATTCAATAATTTGTATAATGTTTGTAAGCATTATGGGTATATATTGCGAACAACGATTTAGAAGAAAAACACATTTAATACAATTCACAGTTGAATTGTCAACATTTGATAAGAAATCTTCAATTTTGTTACTTTAAGAATGCAGTTGTTATAAAAACTATTATAAGCACGGTAAAATATAAAAAAAGAGTTTCCTTTTGATAATATTTATGTAAAACCTTAAAGGAAAATAAAACATTAAAAGGATCTTACACAGTGTGTCTTTAATGCTCCATGGTAGGCGAGACGTCTCCTTTTATAGTTTGAATTGAAATTTTCCGATGTGCATCGAACGGGGACAAATTTATATATTATTAATGCATTTTGCTATATCAAATCATAAAAGCGTTGTTGAAATTACTCTACCTGCCTGATTGATGCCGTGTGAAAAAATTCTATATTAAAGACGATTACATTCCCTTTTAAGATAAGCAGTCACAAATATAGATTTACATAGAAATTAATATAATTATTTATTATGACTAATAAGTGATGTGTGTGACATTTTTTAAAAGGTAAAATAGTTATTTTCATCTGTTTGAAACTATACTTAATGTACTTTTAATAGCTATGTCAAAAAAAAAAAAACTTAAGGAAGCACTCTTATTAGACACACTGGGAAAATTTCTAGAGACATTTTAGAAAGGCGTGGCTGTAAAATAATGATGCATCTGGTAGCACACTTTTTTTCACTAAGATCGTGGTAATGTACCCTTATTTTGATATTCAAATTTTTAGCAAATTTTAGGTATAAAAACACATTCCTCCATTCAAACTTTTTAAGTGTTTCTTTTGGATACCTTGATGTAATGATAATGTTAGACAGTTTCAACAATTGTTTGATATTTCTTGTCTAAATTGATCAGGAAGATTCACCCGTGGCGTGTGTAGTCAGCTAAATAGGAAGTACTCAATCTCCTGGAGCACACGGCCTCACTTACCTATGGAAGTTCGCATGTTTTACTTAGCGTGCCAGTTTCAAAGATTTTACTTTGCTTTGGGGTTGTGATTTTGACATGGTTTGGAATGTTTTGTTATTATTTGAATGTGCCTTTTTCGATGTTTTACAACAATTACAATCAAAAACAAGCATACTAATCCATGTCCGAATCATAATCTAGAAGCAAAGTAAAAACTTTGGAGTCGACAAGTCAAGTTAGACACGTGAACTTCCACCAGGGAAGTCAAGACAGATGTTCCAGAAGGATTTAGTTTTAACTTTTTAAAATCAAAATCATTGTAAAATAATTCGTAAGAAATTAAAAGAATTTTGAAAAGCTAAATTACATATGAGATCTAAATTAATTTTGCTTAGGAAATTTTTGTACACTGTCCCGTTTTTCTGTATTTTAGCTGAGCCCATTCATTAACCTTTTTAGTAAAAAAAACTTGAAAATTACGTAATTGGAATATCGACAAAATACAACCTTAATTTAAATCCCTGAGCCAGTATCACTGCTGGTGGCTGTTGATCCGAGTATATCACAAACTTAGAAGGAAATAATTATGTATTATTGTCAGAAATATACTATTGGCTAAAGTTGCTAGCTGGTAGTTGAAATATTTCCTCTGCTGATTTTGGTCCTTTGGGTTTCTTTTCAATATCTTGAAAAAAGTTTTGGTTTCATGATTTTGGTCCAAGCACTACTGATGAGAAATTGTATTCCGAAACGGCCGTCTAGTGCTGTAAAATTAAAACTGTTATAATATGTAATTACATATAAAAGTGACATCACGTATCGATATATTAACATGCATCAGATAAGGACATGTTTTAACTATTTCTAAACTTGGCACCCGGCCTCACTTCTCTATGGATGTTCAAGTGCTTAACTTTTTTTGCTAGTTTCAAAGTTTTTACTTTGGTTTGGGATTGTGATTTAGACTTGATTTGGTATGTTTATTTTTGATTGTGAGAAAAATGTCTGTTTATGTTAGAATTTGTAAGAATTTTGAAAAGCTAAGCTATATATTCAATCTAACGTTTTGTTAAGCCAATCTTTGTAGACTTCATCAGTTTTCTCCAAATTTTAGTCGACACCATTATCCCCTTTAATCATAAAACTTGAAAGTTGCAATACTAAAAACTGCTTGTCAATTTTCACAAGTGTATTATTTTAACCAAAACCATTAGGACTTTTAGTTGTAAAAATATAAAATACTATTCTAAAACTACGCTCAGAACCACTTTTCATAAGAACACATTTTTCACACTTTCCCATGGGGTAATCGTCATTATTGCTAAAAAATGTAATTAACATTTTCCTCCAGTGTTGCATATTTTGGAATTAATTTTCGAATAAGATTTTAACGAGTCTGGAATATCGGCAGAATTTACATCCTTAGTAACATAGAAAATTAACATCACACATATTAACTGACATCAGATATGAATATGTTTATCAGAAACAAACATACTTATCCATGTCCTAATCACAACCTAGAAGCAAAGTAAAAACTTTAGAACTGACAAGTCAGATTAGACATGTCAACTTTTACCAGGATAGTGAGACCGGTTGCTCCGGAAGGGTAAGCACCTCCTGTTTAGCTAGCTACACACACCACGTGTGTAAACAAAATTGTGTGAAAGGAACATGAAACTTTGGGACATCAAATATACAAAAAATTGGAATATATTGCGCATTAATTAACTCACTTGATAGAATCATCGAGCGGTAATGCATAGATATTGCAATCTGATTCTCTCAACGAAGTTATTATTTATTTCCGTCACAAAAAGTTCAAAGATAGCATAAAAATATTTTGACGTGGTTGCTCTTTTTTTTTTACCCGGTATGTTTGCCAAAAAAACAAAACAAAAAAAAACAATAGTTTTACAGTTATTGCGTTATTTACGAAAGCTTTAATTTTGTGTAGCGCTAACCTTAGCATTTCACATAATTTTATATAACAATTAAAATTAAATTATAGTCTATATGATACCTATATATGTGGTACGTAAGTTCTAGAGCAAAGTATTTAGGGTGCGTTTTTATGTTGACTTGGGTAATTTATTTAGTTGTACTTTTACATACTTTTGCCATGTTCTAATTTTTATTTATTATGAAATAAAGTATCCAAAACTAAGGATTGTCTTAATTTTTGAATTCTCTTATTCATAAAAATAAAAAATATTAACACGTGGTTCTTTTCAGAAGTGTCATGTGCTACTTTTGCATTTAAAGAAATAATACATTCAAAAGTAGCACATGACAGAAGTTTTGTATTGTTTATGCTGCTGGTGATACTATTTCAGTATTACGCAATCATTTTTCTATATAAATGTAAATGGAGTCCGGAACACCCGGTCTCACTTCCCTAGTGGAAGTGCACATTAATTTGTCAGTTTCAATTATTTTGCTTTGGGATTGGATTTGGAATAGTATGTTTGTATTTGGTATAATGGATATGCCCATGTGTGATAGCTTTTGCCAAATGTATGTTATTTATGTAACTGTATATATTTAAAAGTTCAATTAAAAAATATAACTATACGATTTTTCAAGAGTGGGTGGAGTAAAATAGTGTTTCTTTTACGCTTTATCATTCTTTCACTTTTATCGGACCAAGTGGGCTCAGATCTAGTAAAGAAAAATGGTCAGTGAAAATCACCGACCTTCGACGAGCGAACTCAGACAAAACTTATCGGAAGTTAATTTCGTCATTTACATTTAACCGAATGGTTGACCTGAAAATGAGTAGTGACTGTTCTTACGCTAAGCACTCGGCATTAAGAAAAGAAAGTCGCGGGGTCCATTAAAAACCGATATCCCGTGTCACAACAGACGTTGCGCGTTAAAAAACCCTCCCTGCAAATTGCCCTGAAGGCAAATATTTGCCACTTCACCTATAGCTGGTGATTTCTCGATATAAATGAACTTTTTTTGACTGGAATGTTAAACTCAATTAATCCTTATAATATATTTTCATTTAATTTGGATTTGGGTTATGTTATTAGCTGTAAGTTTAGGAATGTTGTACTGAGATGCTTGTGTAAACCACTAAAAGCATTTTCTAAACAGAATTCCTGGTGTTTGTCCTAACACGTTAAAATGAATAAAATAGGAATTCTAGATGATTTGGTGTGCACCCAAAAACTCCTTTATTTCAATGTAAAACATCATTTGGTTATAAAATCACGTGAAATGAAAGAGATGTTAGCGTATTTATCTATTCAGGTGGACTTCCTCCTCAGCCTCTGTATCTCTTTCTGATACTCGAGGTTAGAAAGGGCGTTTACAATTCAGTTAACTAAATGTTAATCAGAATCCAATGAAACTATTGAATATAAGCAATTGTATTTATCAATAGAGAAAAAAAGGTTATGGAAAAAAGAAATTCCATTATAAAAAACTTATACATTTTATGTTTAAAAATGACACATAAAGAAAAAGAGTAATTTTGATATGTGATTTCACAAAGAAAGGGTTAAAACCCCCTGTACATGACAACAAGTGAACATATATTACATCAATAAAGCGTTCTTTTTAGACTTATTCAGCTATGAAAAGCTTGATTCTAAAGCTGTGTACAGTTCTTTTCATTGGCATTCAAAGGCGTGCTGAGAATGAATAGGGTGGAATGATTTTCAATTTTCTCCCGAACAAAAGAAGAATGTGGTTGAATAGCGCGTATGTTGATTTCATTAGAGTTTCTAACAATACTATTTGAATGAATGTCAATTTCACTCAATAGACTGTATTTGTACTCTCATTCTCATTATGTCAGCGACAAAAGCTAGGCTTTCAAAATCTATTCAGCTTCATTCACGCTTTGTACTTCTGAGCTATTGTTCTTAGTCAATACCAGCTTCCTTGGTTATTTTCTCTTTTATGTTCTTATTATGGAACCCTTGTCCCAATGCATTACATTTCTCCGATCAAAAGACAGCTGGGCATTAGAACTCATCTATTTTCCCTTTGATAACTTTTTCCTTCACAAAAAAGCTACAATATATCATTGTGAATATGTTACTATCATATTATATAGCTTTAAAATTAATTTATTAATAGTTGATTGTAAATTCATAGAGTTTTTTGGTATTTAGGTTTTTTTCACTTTCATGATGCTGGTATTGCCGGTTGCTTTGCATTGATGGAAACGTTTTTTTTTTTACAAAAAAATCTGTTTAAATTGAATATTTCCTTATAAGGTAAAAATGTATCGAAGAAGAAATAAAATGGGACACACATACATGCACGCACGCTATTTTGATTTTTTTAAAACTCCAATTGTATTTTAATTATCATAATGTTTATTCACTTTGTTCAACGAATAAGATTTGTTAATTGAATGAGACTTTACCTCCAAGTCAAGGATATTTCACCTTTATCTAGAAGTCACCAGCTATAGGTGATATGACAGAAATTGATCCCGATATGAATTTGTTTTTTCTTGTCTTGTTTTCTGCTTCTGTTGTTTACTTTTAGATATTTCGTTTGTTAATGTTAATGTTTTCGTTGCAATTTCTTGTGTCTTCTTAATTCTTTAAATACAATATTTGCAACTTCTGGTTTCTTTAACTATACACTGATATCGCCAATGAACGCCGTTGGCTAAAGGATGGATAAGGGATGGGTTTGCCATTAACCCAATGTAAATTATCGACAGAAACCTAGTTTTGTTTTGGAAAAAAGTTTTTTATCTTTGGTGATCAGCGCTACAGGTGATCAAAAATTATTTTTTAAGGTATGGGCTACACAATCACGCTTCATTCGCGCCTTCGTCCTATAAAACAAACATGAGTGTATTAATCAAAAACATACCAATCCATGTCCAAATCACAATCTAATTTCAAAGCAAAGTAAAAACTTTGACAAAGGAAGTGAGACCGGGTGCTCCGATATAAGAAAGCAAAAGATAATAAGGTACAGTCCAACCTGTCCTAAAGGCCACCTCTATATAAGGGCCAACTGCTTATAAAGATCAGTAGAATCGTATCCAAATGTTGTTTATTCATATTATTTGAACCTGTATATAAAGGCCACCTACCCATAAAGACAAATTTTATTGGTTATCTTGGGTGGCCTTTATAGACAGGTTTGACTGTATACTGTATTTCACGGTCGAACTTTAAAAACTGAAGAATTAAGTTAATCAATTGAGCTACCACCAAAGAAGTGGTGCTCCGGAAGGGTAAGTGCCTCCTGCTTAGCTAGCTATTACGCTCGCCACATCAGCAATAATCCAATGCAAAACTATCGAGAGAAATCTAAAGTTTTTTTTGGGGGGGGGAACTAAATTTTGTTTTTATACCAATGTCAAGGAGATTACTTATAAAACTACAAAAGCTTGTTCGTGCCACTTTGTAATCTGATTTTTTTTCTCAAATCGTAAGTACGATTTTTAAAATCGTACCTACGAATTTTAAAATCGTACATACGATTTGAGAAAAAAATTCAGATTACAAAGTGGCACGAACATGCTTTCGTATAAAACTTAACTCTTGGTACTAAAAACATTACACAAGTATAATTTGTATCGATGTGATACGGCTATTGTAAACGTTAGACAGATTAATTTCTATTTTGTTATTAAACAGTACAGACCTGTCGAAAGTTTAACACTGAGCTGATAAAAAGAGTCGAAGCTCTGCTTCTGTTGCCCTACAGCCAAGTTATGGATAACTAGTGACTGAAAGGCTACCATGTAGGTTCTGCCGAGTTATAGGTTACGAGGAGCCATGTTTATCTGCCTATTTGGCACCAATTTGTTAGCTTAGCGTTAAACCTTCGACAGGTCTGATTCGGCACCAATTTGTTAGCTTAGCGTTAAACTTTCGACAGGTCTGATTCGGCACCAATTTGTTAGCTTAGCGTTAAACTTTCGACAGGTCTGATTCGGCACCAATTTGTTAGCTTAGCGTTAAACTTTCGACAGGTCTGATTCGGCACCAATTTGTTAGCTTAGCGTTAAACTTTCGACAGGTCTGATTCGGCACCAATTTGTTAGCTTAGCGTTAAACTTTCGACAGGTCTTATTCGGCACCAATTTGTTAGCTTAGCGTTAAACCTTCGACAGGTCTGATTCGGCACCAATTTGTTGGCTTAGCGTTAAACTTTCGACAGGTCTGTGACAGGTCTGTTATTATATGTGGGTTGAAATCACGATATATTATTCAAATTTATAAAACACATCTGCTTCTTAGAATTAATAAGTTTAATAAGTTCGTCTAAACAATGTCCACATTTCAGTTTTATTAAAACGACGTGTATCATATTATTTGACTCAAACATTCTTATTTTCAGCCCACCAAAGTAGTAGACTGAACTTCTTGCGACTGAGAACTTTTTCACTAAAACGACCTCTTCGCCAGCACCAATAACAATTAAACTTGCTAGAAGTGTCCAGTGTTTTAGGGTTTTCCAGGTTTGTGACCTTCGTTCACATATCGTGTTTTGGGTCCAGGTTGACCTTGACCTCCGTTCACATCCCATGTTTTGGGTGTTTCCATGTTTTTGAACCAGGTTGAAATTAACCTTCATTCCCATCCCGTGTTTAGGCTGTTACCAGATTTATGAAGCAGGTTGACCTTGACCTGCGTTCACTTTGACTCTTAATGTTTAAAAAACCTTCTTGTAACAAATCGCAAATAAGCTCAACTTTCATATATATTATCTGTGCTTAAAGGTAACCGGATGATTTGTTTACGCAAAATTGAACCATCGTAGACGTCATTTTACAGGACACTAATCAACGTTTACCATGTAGTCGTACAGTAAATAGTGAAAACGAGGAATCTGACTTATTTTCATCCAAATTGCAGTGTATTCTGAACACTCGTGTTGACAAAAGTATCCCATATCCCTCATTCGTCAAGCCCGTTTTGGATATTTTTTTCAGTTGACACATTGACGTTTTTGTCAAACCTAATTATTATGAGGGTAAGTTTTCTGAACACTCGTGTTGACAAAAGTGTCCCATTTTCCTTATTCTTCAAGCCCGCTTGGAATATTTTTTCAGTTGACATTGTGACGTTTTTTGTCAATAAACTTAAATGTTATGAGGGATGGGTTTTCTGAACACACATGTTGACAAAAGTATCCCATTTTCCTTATTCTTCAAGCCCACTTGGAATATTTTTTTTCAGTTGACATTGTAACGTTTTTTGTCAATAAACTTGATTTTTATGAGGGATGGGTTTTCTGAACACACGTGTTGACAAAAGTATCCCATATCCCTTATTCTTCAAGTCCGTTTGGAATATTTTTCAATTGATACTGTTTTGCCACCAAACTTGCAATGAATTCTGAGCACTCATGTTGAAAAAAATATCCCATATTTCTTATTCTTCGAGCCTGCTTGGAATACTTTTGTTTAGTTGACACTGTTCAGAAAACCGATTTCTGACTAAAATCGATGCAAAACTTTGTCATGTTTCCTTTAAAAAAATAGAAAATTAAAAAAACCAAGTTTTCACAACGCATCACAATATTAGTAATTATTATCAAACATATTTTAATTTTGCAGCACTAAACAATCGTTTTGGAAAGAAATTCGTCATCACGCGTGCTCAGACCAAAGTTCTAAAACCTTCAAGTATTTTTAAATGATAAAAATGATAAGAAAAATAGCAGGACAGAATTTATGTTATCAAATCCACTAAATACAATTACAGTCAATCCTGTCTATAAAGGCCATCCAAGGGAACCAGTAAAAGTGGCCTTTATGGGCAGGTGGCCTTTATATATAGGTTCAAACAGTATGAATAAAGAAGAATTGGGATACAATTCTACTGGCCTTTATAAGAAGGTGGCCCTTATATAGAGGTGGCCTTTAACGGAGATTGGACTGTAGTTGGATGAATTTTAATCTTAAGACGCATTAATTCCCACCATGTTACAAAACGTGAGATAAAATTTATGTTTTGTACAAATTGTTATTTTAATTCATCTGGTTTTGGTTTTTTTTTAAATTGATAAAAATGGAAAAAATTGAAAAACAGTTTCTAAAAATGTTCTGTTTGTTTAATCACTAAACAGTGTCTTTCTTTTGTTTAATTGTACATTTATGACTAGAATATGAATTATGAATCACGATTCTTACATTTTAAAAAATTACTATTAACGAGGTTTTGTTTGAATGACAGTCAAATTTTCTTTATTATTCTAGATAAATAATATTTGTTTGACATATTGAATTTTCTAAGAATATAATTTTTTTAATTATTAATACATCATTTTTTTATCTTCTTTATTACGAAGTTCGTCTTTCGTGCTTTCGGTCAACATATGCCTTTTCTAAAATCCAAATTGTCTGCAAACTACATACTTTCAAGCATCTTTATAACGAAGTTCTTCTGCAGCGCATTCGGTCAAAACATGCTTTTCTAAAAACATTAAATTGCATGCTAACAATAAAGTCCTGAATTTGGGTCACTCACCACACTTATATACATTTCGCATTCAAGACAAGTTAACTCATTGTTTTCGTAACTGAAAATGGCAAATCCCACTGGCCACATGGCGGGAATTTTACATATACCTTATTGCCACATGTGTCAAATGGGGGTATCTAGGAATCATGGGCACATGATTATTTTCGTACCTGAAAATGGCACATAGCGGGATTTAAAGTTGACCTTATTGTCAGATTTGGGGGCATCTAGGAATCATGGCCACATGGCGGGATTTACAGTTGACCTTATTGTCAGATTTGGGGGTATCTAGGAATCATGGCCACATGGCGGGATTTACAGTTGACCTTATTGTCAGATTTGGGGGTATCTAGGAATCATGGCCACATGGCGAGATTTACAGTTGACCTTATTGTCAGATTTGGGGGTATCTAGGAATCATGGCCACATGGCGAGATTTACAGTTGACCTTATTGTCAGATTTGGGGGTATCTAGGAATCATGGCCACATAGCGGGATTTACAGTTGACCTTATTGCCACATGGGTCATTTGGGGGTATCTAGGAATCATGGCCACATGGCGGGATTGACATATACTTTATTGCCACATGTGTCATTTGGGGGTATCCAGAAATCAAGGCCACATTGCGGGATTTACAGTTGACCTTATTGCCACATGGGTCATTTGGCCACATTGCGGGATTTACAGTTGACCTTATTGCCACATGGGTCATTTGGGGGTATCCAGAAATCAAGGCCACATTGCGGGATTTACAGTTGACCTTATTGCCACATGGGTCATTTGGGGGTATCTAGGAATCATGGCCAAATGGTTGGGTTAAAGTTGACCTTATTGCCATGTGGGTCATTTGGGGGTATCTAGGAATCATGGCCACATGGCGGGATTGACATATACCTTATTGCAACATGTGTCATTTAGGGGTATCGAGAAATCATGGCCACATTGCGGGATTTACAGTTGACCTTATTGCCACATGGGTCATTTGGGGGTATCCAGAAATCAAGGCCACATTGCGGGATTTACAGTTGACCTTATTGCCACATGGGTCATTTGGGGGTATCTAGGAATCATGGCCACATTGTGGGAATTACAGTTGACCTTATTGTTACATGCGTCATTCGGGGGTATCTAGGAAACATGGTCACATGACGCGACTTACAGACCCTAATCGCTGTACATGTGACATGACAAATGTATTGCAACAAACAAGGTCCACTTTTTGCAAAAAAATATAAAATTACAATTTTATATGCATCAATTTTTAGAAGAATTCGAAGTGTTTTAAGTCTTGTATTTATATGTCTTTTAATGGGCCAAAACTGGGGAGCTGGTATTAATGGAAACATAGCAGTCGTGGTATTGTTGTGTTGTATATAGTAGATATAATAGAATGATTTGATGGCAGAATTTCTGGTCCGGATCTTCTAGCCTTGTTGTAGAACGCTCGCTTTCCGCTCGGGAGTGCTGGGTTCGATCCTGAGCCGGGGCACTCGGCGAGGAAACTTTTTCTGGCGTTTTCTCCTTCCTGTTACATATATATCAGTATCTGAAGATACTAATGTATTGTATCGGAATTAACTCTTTTAGAAGTTATATTGCATGTTGTAATTGCCTGATGTGTCAGAAGGAAGGTATCTGGTCCATAAACCTGAGTATTTAATGAAACAAAACACATTATAGTTATCCTAGTGTATAGGTTCTTCACGGATTGACTACAAAGCACAATTCATGTATCTATTTACTGATTTCAATGTTTCATATATTCATTCAGATGTACCGTACAGACTTGTCGAAAATTTAACACTTAGCCGAACTAATTTTGGCAGCTTAACTCGACTTCTCTTTATGGCTTTCTGTCACCTGAGTTCTCCCTTTTGGCAACTTTTTGGTAACCAGCTGCCCGGATCTTGGTCATTCAGTAGCCGAGATTTGACGCCTTTTCGTTAGCTCAGCGTTAAACTTTTGACAGGTCTGTACTATGTTATTGCTATTTAAAACTGCATGTCTGGTAATGTACCCAGAAGAATTAGGAACTTGGTAACACACAACAAAACAGATCATAAAATACAATTCCGTCGAAAGTTTAACTTTGAGCTAACGAAACGAAGTCGACTTTCGGCTACCAAGTGACCAAGGTATAGCTAGCTAGTTACCGAACGTTGCCAAAAGGTAGAAAGCAGTTGCCAAAAAGTTGTGGAGATCCAAGATCTAAT
Organism: Anadara kagoshimensis; assembly: GCA_021292105.1. Classification (NCBI taxonomy): domain Eukaryota; kingdom Metazoa; phylum Mollusca; class Bivalvia; order Arcoida; family Arcidae; genus Anadara; species Anadara kagoshimensis. The sequence goes on from CM037869.1 coordinate 35,038,751, forward strand.
TATCGGGACGCCGAGATGATCTGCTCCGAAATTCGTTAGCTTTGTGTTAAATTTTCGACAGGTATGTACTTTACAAGGGTATTACGATTAAAGCAGTGTTCTAATAACAAGCATCTATAATTCATAGACCTCTTTGTCAAGGTGTGTTTTGGATTTGAAATAGATGACAAGTGTTATGAAGTGTAATGAATTGTTTTAAAACTGATGGATTTTACCTTAGTAATTATTCATCAGTAACCTTTTAAGGAAACAATAGAAATTATTATTGTACCGGGTGTCTATTATTAAATTTGTATTATGTATATAAAGAAATAAAAACGACTTATTCAGGTTTCCATTTCTGTGTTTTGAATTGGCATGAAATACTAATGAATGTGACAATACCGTGCATTAGTTGTTAAAAGCATTAGGACAATTTCTATTCCATTAAAGAAATTGATATTTTAGAAAAAAAATATGATGAATTTATTATTTATATGAAATAAATGAGTCGAATGTAACTTGAGGATGATAATAAAAGATTAAAATGAAAAACTTTTGAATGTTTTTATTGAAATTAGTAACTTGCCCTCCGAGAAACCGAAATAAAGGGAAAATGAATTTATAATTTATAATAATGTTATTTAATTATTTAAATGAAATAAATAGGTCCTTGTGTATGATATCAATCTGATAAATGGTAAATGATAAGACAAAAATAAATAAATAAATAAAAAAGAAAATAAAGTTGGTTTTATATAGCGCAAAATACCAACAAAATACGGTAGTAATCAGATATTAAGAACAATGATCACGGCATGAAAACAACAATACTACCATTTGCAACAATGTCAATTTTTTTTTAGAATTCCTTATATTGAATCAAGATTGAAGTTCGTCCAGTTGCTTACTATATATAGACCATTTGTCAGTTCCGTGAAGTGTTACGTTGCCCGGTCTGTATTTTACAATTACATCCGTTAACATATGTACCATCAAGAAAAAAAAGAGTTCCAAACGGACAATTCAAGGAGACTGTTTTATATAATAGTTCCCCACTTTGTTCCGGAATCCTTTATTGTTTGTATTGTATGAATTTGTTTTAATGTATGTTTATCAAAAGATACTGTTAAAACTAAATAAATCTAAATTAAATTTTGGCAGATATATGGATGACGTTTCATTATGATCCAGCAGAATCCAAACTATAGTGTACATCTGAGTCCATGGAATGGTGACATCAGTATACACGTCATTTAAATCATAGCCAAGTATATCCCGATAGATTGATAGCAGGAAATGCAATTAATTTCAATTTGCCCAATCCAAACTTTTGTAGAAGGAACAAAATGGTGCTAGATGTTCTTTATTATACAGAATTATCAACAAAATCAAAAACAAACAAACTAATCCATGTCCGAAACACAATCCAGAAGCAAAATACAAACTTTGGAACTGACAAGTTAGGTTAGGTACGTGACACTTCCACCAGGAAAGTGAGACCGGGTGCTCCGGAAGAGTAGGCACTTCCTGTTAAGCTAGCTATACCCGCCACGTGTGTAATCAAAATTGTGTGAAAAGAACATGGAACTATAGGACGTTAAATATATCCAGGACAATCCTAGACACAGAAACATCAAACTTATCAACAATACTGTGATGACGGCCATAAAGTTTTTTGAGTGGTAATTCCTTAGAATTATTTAAATATCAGTTCTTTCTATGAACAACAGATGTCTTTTTTCTCTTTATGTATTAGTATTGTTAGCAAACATCTTTATAACAAAATGAATTATTCAAATTATATTAAATGCATTTTTGCCGTGAATAATCGTGATAAAAGTTAACATGTGGCGTCGTATTTGTTTTCAAGTCAGGCAGAAAATACAAAATTCTAAAACACGCCGAGTTAAATATAAATCTGTTTATAATATGTTCCTAATCCGAAGGGTTCAGAAAAAGAAACAATGCGAAACTACATCATATGTACATAAATCTATGAACCACAATCCTGGTATTAAGTTTACAGGGGGATTAATTCTCCGTGTGAGGCTGAGATCTCGATCGCGAGACGCGCGTTGGTTATGAATTTGCAATCAAGGGAAACATTTGGCGCGAAGCAATGCCGGGGTCGGATCGTCTGCTGAACTAATGATCTGACCAACACGCCTTGGTTATAATTTTGCAATCAGGAGAAACATTTGGCGCGAAACAATGTTGGGGTCGTATCGTCTGCTGAACTAATGATCTGACCAACACGCCTTGGTTATAATTTTGCAATCAGGAGAAACATTTGGCGCGAAGCAATGCCGGGGTCGGATCGTCTGCTGAACTAATGATCTGACCAACACGCCTTGGTTATGATTTTGCAATCTGGAGAAACATTTGGCGCGAAACAATGTAGGGGTTGGATCGTCTGCTGAACTAATGATCCGATACAAAATGCCTGACAATTGTGTGTTTTTGGGATCGATTTTGCAAGCAATAGCAATAATGAAATATTTGATGCGAAGAATACCAAGAATGTGGTAGAAAGTGATGATTGCAACATCGAAAATATTTTAGAAAAACTTACTTGTTCGAGGTGTTTTGATGTTCAGATTGACATCAATGTCGTGAAAAGTGAGCGAGATTTGTTGTATGTCAGTTTGGAAATCCCCAGGTCACCTTTGGATGCGATGCCCGATTCTTTGATTCATTTGGCTTTTTCAAGCATTTACTTGCAGTGTTTACGTTCTTGGTAACGCTGACTAGGTGTTGTCACGAACATGCTTTTAGCAAAAAACTTCTATTATCTATGTAAACTAATTAATGCCAATGCATAAACATCAACCATTACTTTCTCCAACTACAGAGATGCCTTCAGTATAATAACACTGTATCCAAACTCCTACAGTGCAGATCTGTCAAAAGTTTAACACTGGGTTAACTTAAAAGGAATCCAAGCTCGGCTACCTACCGAGTGGCCGATATATGGTTAACTTGTGGCTTAAAGATGCTATTAGATACAGTACAGACCTGTCGAAAGTTTAACAATGGGTTAACTTAAAAGAAATCCAAGCTCGGTACCTACCGAGTGGCCGATATATGGTTAACTTGTGGCAGAAAGATGCTATTAGATACAGTACAGACCTGTCGAAAGTTTAACACTTGTCTAACGGATAAGTGTCGAATTGGCATGTAATCTCAGTCCTTGGTTAGCTGTTTCTCGTCAGTAGCTACATGTATATGTCATTTGGAAGCTTTTCGGCTACTGGCAATCCTTATCTCAGATACTCGACAGCCGAGATACGACTACTTGTTTTTTACCAAAGTGTTAAACTTTTGAAAGGTCTTTATTGTAGATATCAACACCAGAAAAGCTGTAGAGATATAGCTAACGAGGGCCGAGCTGAGCTGCCATCTACATCTACATAAATCGTTGGCTCCGTCACTCACGACGCGCTGGTCATAAGAAAACGGGAGGAAAAATAGAAGGCTAGAAACAAATTAAAATAAGAAAGACAGAAAAAGTGAGATTCCAGCTGTATTTTCACCCCCTCAACCCAAGCTTCCTCGATCGGATACCGTGGCCACCGCCGGTACAGCCTTGAGTGTCACTGTCGATTTCACTTAACCTAGTGTTAAACTTTCGACAGGTCTGTACTGTAACTTCTTTTACGCAGTCTGTTTTAAAACTCATTTAAAATTCCAAGAAATAATGTAAAATAAAAAGAATATAAAAAAACACTAAGCTAATTATTCTACAAAGAAAAAATATTAATAGAAATTCTAAAAGCAGCCGTCTAATTATGTTTAGTAGTAGTAGAATTAAGCCGATATTGGATCTCAACCACAAACCCTTTTTTGTAAAGAAACTGTGGATAATCCCTTCATCATTTTCTAATATACCAAGGTCCTTTTTATAGTATTAAGTAACAACAGCTACGCCTATTGTTCACGGCATTATAACGCTTTTATGTTGAGCTTAATGTGTTTTTATGTGATATGAATTGCAATAGTTGATGTATGCGGCCTTTTGTCGTGATGTATGCGGTCTTTTGTTGTCCAAACAATCGTCTGCTATCAAATTCACCATATGAGATTATTAGTGTACATATTACCGGGTTTTTGTGAATAATAAACCTCGTGTAAACTGGATAACCTTACAGACTCTTTCTTCTATACTCTTGTCGATGCATTTACACATGCGTGATTCCTTGTAAAATGCAATATGTTGTTAAAGTTTCGGGGCACGGGGGCTGTTATTTGAGCTGAAGAGTTGTTGCAATCACACTATTCATACAATCAATTGCTGTTAGGTTATATTATACTTTTTTGTAAAGTTTTCAATTTAGTAGATGCGTTTAACATAGAGTATAAAGGTAACAGATGCTGCATAATTATGAGAAACCTCTAATGGCTTTGTAAGAACTTGCATTAAGGACAGGTAACAATATTTATTGAATACAGATAATACAAACGGGGTAAAACATAAAAAAGATTCATTAAAAAACTTATCTGAAAATCTAACTCTTTTCTCAATGGTAGCATTGTTAATATTTTCTAAAAAAGATGAAATATGTTTCAACTAAATGACATAGTTATAATATGCATTTTGTTATGATGATCAATTTCAATGTTAATGGGATTCTAGATAGTGTCATATAATACATGAGGTACAAACCTGTCGAAAGTTTAACACATAGCTTACAAATTTCGGCAACTCGTCTCGACTACATCGCCACAGCTTTTTTTGGCAACTGCTTTTCTACAGTACAGACTTGTTGAAAGTTTAACACTCGGATAACGAGAAAAAGTCAAAGCTCGACTGTTAAATGGTCTAGATATGGAAAGCTAGAGACTGGAAAACTGTCGAGAGATAGATATAACAGTTGCTGAGATGTAGCTAACGCGGGGCCGGTTGGTTGGTTGGTTGGTTGGTTGGTTGAATGTTGCTTAACGTCGCATCAGCAATTGTTCAGCTATTCGCGACGAGAACTATTTTATTAATCTCTATGGATTAATCTATGAACAATTTTTGTGTATGCATGTGAAGTGCTAGTGTGTTGTATGGTCTGCCTTGTAATAGCGCGCACTCAGGGCGACTTTAACGTGCTAGCTCACAGAGTCAGTACGCCGCAGACAAGCGTACCACTCCCCCAGTCCATTATACTGATACCAGGTGAATCAGTAAAGGCCAACGGTAAGGAAAATTCACTTTCCCACATGTGGTCTGAGCGGCATTCGAACTCACAGCGGTGAGAGACCCTGGATTTGAAGACTGACGTCTTATCCATTAGGCCACCGCGCCCTCTCTAATGAGGGGTCGGGATAAGCTGCCAATTCGACTTAGTGTTAAACTTTCGACAGGCCTGTACCGTTCCTCTCCGCAACTTTTCGTTAACTAGCTGTCCCGGTATCTTGGTCACTCGGTAGCCGAGATTCGATTCTTTTTTCGTCAGCTCAGTGTTAAACTTTCGACAGTCCTGTACCGTTCCTTTCCACAACTTTTTGTTAACTAGCTGTCCCGGTATCTTGGTCACTCGTTAGCCGAGCTACGACTTCTTTTTCGTAAACTCAGTGTTAAACTTTTGACAGGCCTGTACCGTACCTCTCCGCAACTTTTCGTTAACTAGCTGTCCCAGCATATTGGTCACTCGGTAGCTGAGATTCGATTCTGTTTCGTTAGCTCAGTGTTAAACTTTTGACAGGCCTGTACCGTACCTCTCCGCAACTTTTCGTTAACTAGCTGTCCCGGCATATTGGTCACTCGGTAGCTGAGATTCGATTCTGTTTCGTTAGCTCAGTGTTAAACTTTCGACAGTCCTGTACCGTTCCTCTACGCAACTTTTCGTTAACTAGCTGTCCCGGCATATTGGTCACTCGGTAGCCGAGATTCGATTCTTTCCGTCAGCTTAGTGTTAAACTTTCGACAGGTCTGTACTGCATGACATAATGGTTGACTAATTATAAACCTTCTCGACACCGACACGCGATACCTGAAATAGATTGTTTTTTCAAAAAATGTAAATTTTGAATATTAAGCCATTGTATCACTTTTTATTTGGATTCAAAGTTAACTAAAGAACTTGTTTTTGAATGACGTAATGTACTTCACGATGACAAAAAAGTCAAAATCACTAACAACACACGCGCCTATACAGAAAAAAATACATTACAATATGATAAGAACAAAAAGCAAATATATACTAAGCTTATAAAATAAGATGCATGTTAAAACATCTATGGAGTGAATAAAGGTAATGGAGATTTACGACCCAGTCAATATTCATCAGCTTAAATGGAGGCGGTCACCTCAGAGCGTCCAGAGAAAACCACCAACTGTCAACAAGCAAACCAACAAACTTTTCTCACACTAGAATTTGTTTTCCAGAGTGGAATTGGAATCTAAGCGGTGAAAGGCGCTGAGGTCTGTAAGTCGGCAGCTTTAGATTACACTGTCACCGAGAACCCTTCATAGTAAAAATCTGAGTGAAATTCTAATTGGTCGTCCAGTTCTTTAAAATTAAAACTGGTATAATATGTTATAAACCACTGAGCCGGTATCTCTGCTGGTGGATGTTTCCCCAAGAATATCACAAGCCCAGTAGGAAATTATTGCGTATTATTGTCAGAAATATACTATTGTCAAAATTTTCCTCATAAACCTAAGGTATACTCCCTCAGGCAAAGTATTTCCTTAGCTACATTTGGTAAAATATATTTTGGTCCTATGGGTATCGTTTCAAAATCTTGGAAAAAATTTGATTTCATAAATTTGGTCCAAGCACTGCTAATGAGGAATTGTATTCCGAAACGGTCGTCTAGTGCTGTAAATTGAAACTGGTATATGAAATTCTTCCGCTGTCAAGACAAAATAGTACACCTATATTTCTATATTCCAACTAATGAATATGCTTTTAAATGCTTTACTACCAAAGGCATCTACGTTTTGCACAATAAACAAATTGTTTCCTTTTTAGGGAAATATGGAAGATTGATCATATGAGTTCTTACAGGTAAACAAATCTTCCATATCACCGTCAATTTCAAATGAGTTCACTATGCGGAAGTTAACGTGTTTAACTTAATTTGCCAGTTTCATTTATTTTTACTTTGCTTTGGGATTATGATTTTGGCAAAGATTGGTATGTTAGTTTTTGATTCATTGTACCACAATGAAGAATAATCATGAAACTAGACAAAATGGCAACAAAATTTAATAATAAATGCCTGAAAAGTTTAGCACAACAATTAGCCACATCAGTTAGTTTTTAGACAAAAGGAATAAACGAATTAGTGGCAACATCATACACAACATGATGGAAAAAATTAAAAACATGATATGATAGTTAATGGACTTTTTTTATTTTTAAAATAGTTATAAGTACAGTACTTAAACCAAACCATCAAACATTAAGAATAAGATGGAAACAGAAAGTCACAAAATGAAAGAAAGACTTACTACATAAGCTGTGACATCAGAAGGAGAAAGTGAAACTGGCGGCTCGGATGCATACTAAGGAAAGAGGGAACAAATGACTGCACGACAGCACTAGAGTGGCAGCCAGAAGGAAAAGGGAAAAGGAAAAGACCTTAGTCCACATGGAGGAGAACAACAGAAAAAGAAAGAAACGCCGCTGGATGGACTAGCTGGAACATAGCCAAAGCAACAGCAAATGACAGACAGAAATGGAAGGATAGCGTTGCGGCCTTTTGCGCCTTCTGTCGAGGAGACCATTAGGGTAAGGTAAGAATTAGACATTATACCAGTACCCGTCCAAATTCGTGAATTTTAAAATCAGCTGTCCCAATATCTATTGCCATGTTTTCTTCGATTGTTTTATCATATTTATAATGTGCCGTGTTTTTGCTTACTTTGCTCAGTTGCCAAATACTCGTTTTCTCGTTGCAAGTCGCCTGAAGATGAAGTTTTGCTTAGAAATATTTGTAGATGTCCAATTTGCATGATCTAAGTGTAGATTCCTGTTTTCAGAGGGGTACTGGTCAAATCTATCTGATTAACCAATATTAAACAGTACATGTAAATTATACAGCAGCGTGGAATGGTGAAATAAAAACATCATTCGAACGATTTTGCTCAGTTGCCAAATACTCGTTTTCTCGTTGCAAGTATTTTGTGCTTAATTTAAAGGATTATCACACATAATTTGTCAATACATGTCCAATTCACAACCCCCAAAAGCAAAATAATATTTTTTGAAAACAGACAAAATACGGTACACACGCAAACTTCCAATAGGGAAGTGAGACTGGGCGCTCCAAAAGGTTAAACGCCTCCTGTTTAGCTAGCAATAACCGTCAAATATGTAACCGAAATCGAAAATGAAAGAAACATTGGAGTGTGGCTGGCTAATATTTTCAGGATAATTTTGATACAGAGAACATCTTTTATCAACATTTACATCAAATATAATATATAGAGTAACATAGTCATGATTAACTTAAAAAATTTGGGTCATATTTTTCTAAACGAGGTGTTTTAATCGACCTATATTAGGGAGCAAGCAAGCGCGACTCGTAGTGATACGGCTACGAAAAAAAGGACAGACCTGATACTGAGGGTTGTACCTACACACTGTGTATATAATATGTATGTATCATAATTTGCACGATTCTTTTCAAAAATGACTTTTATCAGCTCCACTAATATGTGAGCATTTTGTTATATGTTCTGCATTATATTTGCAATAAGAAATAAACTACATGTATATAGAAAGTAAGACAATTATGAAAGTACTCTAGCAGACATTGACAAGACAGACAGATTATCCAAAGACGGTTAACTAGTACTTATTCATCTACAGTACAGGCCTGTCGAAAGTTTAACACTAAGCTAACGAATGATTGGCAAATCTACACACCATCTCTTGGAACATTTTCTCGTACAGAACAGACCTGTCGAAAGTTTAACATTAAGCTTACAAATTATTGTCGAATTGTCAGCTCATTTCTGTAAGAAATATATAACCAGCTTCTCGCAGCTGTAATCAATTTCTCGACAGCTTAAGGTCATGTTTCAATCACTTGGCATCCGATCTTTGACTCTGTTCCGTTAGCTCAATGTTAAACTTTCTATCTATCCTTCTGAAGCTTTTCTAGGTCACTAGCTAATGTTTCGGCCACTCGACAGCTGAACTTCGATTTCTTTTCGTAAGCTCAGTGTTAAACTTTCGACAGGTCCGTACTGTATATGTATTTTGACAATTGTGTAAGAAAAAACAACATCCAGACAGTTGTTTAATTCATATTCAGTGTAAATGAGACATGAAAGGGACAACAATATTTACATCAAATTAGAGCGTACAGTTGTCGATTTCTTGTAGAAATCTATTTCAATTAGGTGGTCTGAGGCTTCCGTTTGCCTCCCTCGGGTATAATGCATGTGTCACTCACACAGTTAGTTAGACGGCTTTCAGTTATTATTTCAGCGCATTTAGTGATAATACATGGATCTCTATGAAAAGACTGAACACACGTACATTAGCAATGAAGAGAGCAGATGGAATTCTGGACAAAACAAGGTGTTGAGCTACTAATGAGCATGGTATTTAGAAATAAAAGCTACTTATTTAAATTATTGACCCGTATTGGACAAAACTGTGGGGGAGATTATAACAGCTTCTTGGCTTCCGTTGATCATGTTCTTTACGATTGATAAATACAAATTTATAATTAATTACTATTGCACTTTATGCGCGTTCTCAAAACATGTATATTTGAAGAAAAAAAAAATTCTCTTGTTTTTTATGAATTGCGTCAATTAAAATGGCAAATGAGTTCGTTTTAGCTTTTTTCATTATTATTATTATTGTTATTACCATTACGGTAGGGTAAAGCGGAGGATTTGCAGAAAATGGCAGCTGTAACAAACCTCAAACATTGTGGAAATATATACTCTGTCATCCAAAAATAACTACAGTCAAACCTGTCTATAAAGCCACCCAAGGGAACTAGTGAAAGTAGCCTCTATGGGCAGGTGGCCTTTATATACAGGTTTAAATAATAAGAATAAAGAACAATTGGGATACAATTCTAGTGGCCTTTATAAGCAGGTGGCCCTTATATAAAGGTGGCCTTTAAGGCAGGTTGGACTGTATACTTTGTTACTTTTTACTTTGCATGAAAACACCACGGTCTAACATACGTGTATTTTTAAATAATGAAAACAGACAATAAATGAATTCATGATTATTATCGTCAAAGTCATGGGCGGACATGCCCGAGTGGTACTGTCACTAACTTTCAAGTCAAGGGATGTGGGTTCGAACCTTTTATGATGTACTGCTCTCATGGTGTCTCTATGATAGTGACAAGATGTGTACATAAGGATAGCTTTAATTCACAATACTGTTACACAGGCAGATCTAGAGAGCATATAGTTCTTTAGGTATAAAAAACCGGTGTCTAAATTTGAAAAGAATTATCTTTAATGATTGAAACTGTTTCAAATGTATCATTTTCTTTAATTTTAATAAATCAACTTGAAACTAATTAGGCAACTTAAAATCGAACCATATTTCTAAATAACAATAAGATATATCACTTTTTGTGTTCAATTTGCAAGCTTTAAAATTGAAGATACGTTTAAAAAAGGGTTTTTGACTTTTTTTTAAATTTTCAAAACACTCATCGCCTATTCCGGAATAAAGTATATCACTTTTAGTGTTCAATTTTTAAGATTTAAAATTGAAGATACTTTTAAAAAAGGGTTTTGACTTTTTTTAAATGTTCAAAAACACTTATCGGTTATTCCGGAACAAAGAATTATCCGGGTAACGAGTTGAATCGATTTTCTTTTTTGACAAGTAGGTACTCTCACACTTATGTTAATAACATAATTTTCCTTTTAAAGAAATCTGAAAATTTAATTCAACACAAGTGACTTCCAAATCATGTATTATATTCAGTATAAGTCTTTATTAATTATATTTAAGTTTATTTACAAAATCAATAGCAGAAGGAACTATGTATTTGTTTAAAGATATCACACCTCCGATATTTAATAAAGAAATTACAAATACGCTCTTTCACGCCTTTGTGCCTTTATACAAATCCAAATATATACTTTACCCCCGTCAAATAATGCTTTTGATTTTCATTGTTTGAGTTTTGCAATACTTCTATAGAATACTAAATATTTGGTTTTAGCGATCGTTTTTGAATAAAAGAAGTTTAAAAGGCCATTTGATCCTCATTGGTAAAGATTAATTCATTAGTACTTAATTACTATTTTTATCAGGGTACAAAAGCTAGCCAAATATACTTAGCTTCGATAACCACATGTGTCAATGTTAATATAAGGATCGCCATTGAAAAAAAATCCGTTTTTTGTATTCTAATCATTATGGAGTAGCTTAAATCATGATCAGTATTTATGACAAGAGTACTATCGTTTTTATTGACTCTGTAGAAACAGTTTTAAACTTTTTATGAAATTTTCATTTAAAATTTAAGGATTTCAAATTTAAAAAATAACTGATTCAAGTGACATATGACATTATATTTTGTTAAAAAGACATTGATCCATTCAACTCAAAAGTGCCCATCGATATTCAATAGGAAGGTCCTTCTGAACTCTTCTTGACTTGCTAAGTAACTTCACTTAAACTCGGCTACTTCAAAAAATGGGCATAGATCGCGATCGGTAATAAGGATTACCTATTGTACCATGGTAGGTTTTCGAACTGCCCCATGTCTTTTCAACATTCTCAATGATTTTGCCCTTTAAAGTACAGGCCTGTCGAAAGTCCTTTCGAGGAGCCGAGATGAGATGTCAAAAATAGTTAAAAAATTCAGAACCGGCATCAATTTGACATCAGCGCTATAGTTCATCCAAGGCCCCTTCTGGGCAATTTCAGGCGTACGAGTGGCTCCTTTTGCGCCCTGGATGTCGTCGTCCGACTGTCATCCTCGGCGTCCACCATCTCCCTTTCTGCCTTCAGTCTCCCTTACCACGTTTGACACAGCGTTTTAGAGAAAATTCAGCGGTATGCACATTGGGCACAAGACCAGATGTAGACGATAAAATTCATCAACAACAGTAGTCATTTGGAAAAAGACGATACACGCAAATGTTTAAAGCCAATACGAAGCTTCAGTTACTGAATGACCAGTCTACATCAATAGGTGTCGTGTTTTTTAAAACTGATTAATCTTTAGCTGTCATTAGATAGTTAGACTGTGTATTTCAATCGCTTTATGTCTTCATAGCAAATAATTAAATTACAACACAAACCTTCATTAATGAAGTTCAAGTACTAATTTGAAAAAGAGTCTCTCCAGTGTGGCCAACCAGACCAAAAAGGGAGATTTTCTACACCATCGGAGAACTTACGTACTACCGAAACAGTCTTTGCCGGGGTTGGGAGTGGTGGTGGTGGTAAAATACCTTTTCTCCATTTCTTGGAAGTACGGTATTCTGTATCGTAATCGACAAAAAATGAAAAAAAATCAATGGCGTCTTGAAGGTTTTTATTTCATTTTCATATACAACGTACATAATTGAACAACAATGGAAGTTATAACGCCATTTCTAGACAGTTCAATGGTTATATTTAAATTTCGCAATTTTTGAAAAAAAATGTCTTATTTTTGGATTTTCTTTTAAAACACTGTCGTGTACGGCATGCAATTCCAATTGCTAGAACAACCATCAATGACGTCACACGTCACGGGTATAGGCGTAAGCAAGAGATGAGTGACGTTACATTAGCAAATGTAATTATAGTCCTATAATTTTATTTGGTCTTAAACAGAGTTTAATACGATCAAGATCATAAATGAAAATATTGCACAATAACAGAATTTATACTAGTTCACCTCCAAGTCAGATAACGCCGTAATTTCCCACACCTACCGGTGACAACACGTGCAGTCTTTTTTTACTTTTATTACATAAAGCGACTCACAAATTGTTGTATCCAATATCGCATTCAAATAAAATTTCTCTCATAACACTAATAAAGTTATTAAGTAAAACTACTCAAAGAATTAAGTCATTTTAAGCTAATACTCTTATTATAGTCCAAAATAAACTCGCTTTTGACGCGTTAAAATCACTTCAAATAAAAAAAACCTCTTTACTTAACGCGTAATATAAAATGAATTTATTCAGATAAATTGCAATACAAAAACATCCTTTAGTGCTTTTATTAAAGCGGTGAAATCAGAAATTAATCATGAAAGCCGGTCGTTCTCGAGTCGAACACTTGACATTTTTAATCTTTTAACAATAGGGTATAATGGCAGGTTTAAAGAACTACAACTGTGCTTTGTGTGGTTATTGTCAAACTCCAATAATAACTTGAATTACGCATGAAAGGCAGTTTATTCATCGGCCAAATGAAATTATCATACATTTTAGCACCTTTGAACCTCGTCTATTCATCGTCTTTTGATAGCTTTTGTGATTTCAAAATAAGTGCTACTTATGTTGAATTGGCTTTATACAGCGGTATTCAATACGTTCCCCGGCGTTCGTAGATTCATTTACCCACTGCCATTCTTTACTTCTGACAACGGCCTCAGGATATTGCTGAACAAAAGACAACAAAGGGTAGCAATTTTAAACACAGGTGGGAGAAAACCAATCTTTAAAAAGGTTTACGCCAAATTTAACAGTTTTCTTTTCATTAAATTCACGATGATATTGAAACCCTGTCTGTTTCAATAAAAACTGATTTAGATGCGCATAAAAGAGATAGACTTTCCGATGTTTTTCTTCCGCGGGTGACCAGTTGGAAAATCTGATATCAAAGGAACTTAAATTAATGTTAAAATTCACTTTTGTTGTATGCTTTTATTCAAAAACAACTTATCGTTTCAATAAATATTACAATACGGAATGAATGCGTTACGGTATGTCCTACAGTTCGGATTTTTTTCATATAAACCGTGACTCATTTTGTGGAATAATATTTTCATTCGCATCATCAAAACTCTTGCTGTGATAACACTTCAACGCAAAGCATTCAAATAATGTCACAAGTTAAAAAAGCAGTGTACGACTAATTAGCTACACACAATACGACACTAAGTGAGCCTAAAGCTTGAAGATAAATTGCATCATATCAAATGTAGGCAGGAACTTTGATGTGTAAATGCTTGACGGCATCTAAAGTGATTATATTAGTGAGGACCATGCTAGAATTCTCTGCTGTGTGTATATTTTATTTATATAAAATGGAATACAAATATAAATTCAATGTTCCGTGATTATTGTCACAGAGAACCAAACAATGCACTCAACAATAAAAAACAACATTTTTCTATTTTCATTGATATATGATATATTCATTGTTTGTTTAATGACGCTGGGGGGTTGGGGTTGTTAAGTAGGTTTGGAACTGTTTTATCAGGAAAGTCGTCACTTGTGGAATGAATGGCGACAGAAGATTGTTATTTCTCAGCGGCAACTGTGGTCTCTTTGAGACATTACCTATATTACAGACCTGGCCAAAGTTTGACACTCGCTCGGGAACAGATGTCAAATCTCCGTCCCTCGTTAGCTATGTAATGTGCTGATTTTTCACTTTTCTTAAAATAATACATTCAAAATCAGCACAAGGAAGATATATCTAAGTAGCATTTTTGGTAGCCGCTATCTATATCCTAATTGTTTTTTGCCACTAAAGCTAGTTATCCATATCTCGGCTACATGACAGCCAAGCTTCGGATCTTTTTCGTCAGCTCAGTATTAAACTTTCGACAAATCTTTGCTGTAGGTACAACAGTACAGACCCATCCTAACGAATTAGTGTGAAATTTCTGCCTCTTGTTAGCTGCAATTTTTTGGCAGTCGCTATCTATATCCTAGTAGCTTTTTGCCACTACAGCTAAATATCACTTCCTCGGCCAATCAGCAGTCGATCTTCGACTCCCTTTCATTAGCTCAGTATAAAAGTTTCGACTAGTCTTTACTGTTCTATAAAAATGTCGCTTTCGCATTTGAAACACATTAAGTATACCTTAACATATGTAGAGATAAGACTGGCTGACTTTTCTCAGATTATATACCAGAGTGAAATTCCAACTAACAATGTAATCTTATGGATGGACTTTGATTTAAAAAGTTCAATTGATCATGGAGACAGTACGATGAATTGAACACACTGGAGAAGACGCGTTAGTGTGTAACATTTGAAAGTTAAAAATCCAAACAGCGGCGTGAAAATTTGATTAACTTGTTAGTATGGGGTGTGAAAAAGAATGGCTATAGTGTCAGGAAAAGGTGTGAAAAAGAATGGCTATAGTGTCAGGAAAGGGTGTGAAAAAGAATGGCTATAGTGCCAGGAAAACATGTCAAATTATTTGCTCGGTTAAAGCAAATATAATGAAGTTGTAAACAACAAACAACTCTCCGGTTAATGTTAGTACAGTTTGGTTTGGGCGTGAAAAGTTTTCCATGGGCAGCACGAATGTTTTCTTGGCTAATGGTCGACTTTGTTTTGTTTAACTTTATTTTTATTTACTTTTGGTTTTATTTTTATTTGAATATTGCAACCAATCCGCTTGCGAAATCGGTCTCTGTAATGGTTAAAATCTCAGGATTGAACGACACATGTGTCATATACCATTTTTTTTAAATTTAATCATAAAATACGTTCAAAAAATGGTATCTGACACATGTACTAACGACATCGTTCTGACATATAAAAGACTTTTCAAATGTGTTACCGCGTTTGCAATAAAAATTACTTTGTAATTTGTTCACACGTTTAAACATTCAACATTTTGGGTTTGGGATAAGAAATAAAATCTTGTTTCTATGTTTCTTCTTCGGACATAATGGTCTAAAGAATATAAAAATTAAAAAAAAAACTAATATTTTTTGCGACTTTAAGTTTTCTGTGTCGAGATTTGTGATCAAAACCCTTATGTAGAAACATAGTCAACGAACAAATGCTTTCGGATTGAAGAGCTGAAACTACATGTATGACCACACACTATATATTTATTCAACGGTTGATTACAGTATTATCCAACTTCAATACGTAAGCAAAACATGTCGCGTAAAACACATATGCATATTATATTGCATTTAGTTTTCGACATCAGTGGGAAGTTGTGGGTTTCGATCCCCGGTCGAATCTAAACCAAGACTTGAAAGTAGGTGGTGTCTGTTCTCTAGCCAAGCGCTCGGCACAACGAAATGTAAGTCACGGTCGAGTCTTTTGGTGGGAACTTAAAATAAACGAGGTCCCGTGTCACAGTAGGCGTTGCACGTTGAAACCGGCTGTATAATACCATCAGCGCATCACACAGACAAAATTCCTGCACCTTCGCCTAAAGCTGGCGAGGTCTTGGTATAAGTGAAATATTAAACCCCCAAACAACCAATCAATATATATGACCACACAAGTATATGTTTCATCAACGGTCTGTCATCACAGTATTTTTTCCAACTTTAGCGTAACTCTAAGCAAAACATGTCGCGTATTACCCACGTGTATATTATATTCCATTAAGTTTGCGCCATCATTTGTTTGAAAATAACGCATTACAAAGGGAATTACCTGCTGATGCAGAAAAGCCGCGTAATACACAAAAGAGAAAAACTTTTGTTAGCATTGTTTAATATCAGGGGATTTTATTGTCGGGATTATTTAACGTGAATGGATTAATGATAATGTAATCTTTATTTTTATCACGGTAACATGGATGGATGTGGTTCTCATTAGTTTAGTAAACAATACCGATTGTTTAACCAACAAAAGGGCATAATAGAACTTGTTATATTTCTGAACACTAGATTGTGATAATCAATCATATAACATCAATGTTCATGTCATCAATGATCAGAGAGCCTATTGTCACAAACATCCTCCATCCGGATACCTTTTGTTGTAATTCCGAATGGTATACAAAGTAAAATATAGATAAACCACATTGATTAAAACATCTTTTTTATGTTTTTGTAAATTAATAAAAAATATAATATCTATTTCCCATTGGAAACAATGATTTGTTGTTCAACATCTTTCATCAGCTGTTCTTTCCGCATCAATGATGTCCATTGTATACGCGTAACACGTTACTTCATCGAATTATTAATTTATTAATTTTAAATTGCAATTTACATTTACATTCGGTAAAGGTGTAGTATTTCATGATCAATTACAGCCTGAAAGACAGAATTATTTGATGTTTTCAAATAATCTTTACCTCATTTGAATGCAATAACTCAGTTTAACATATGTTGCAAGTCAAAGTATGGACCTTTCAGAAACCAGAAACGCCATATCATATTTCCAGTAATGGAGATGAGCACTACGGTGACACATTTTTGATATAAGGTGTTTATGTTTTCTTAAAACAATATTAGTACGCGGTTCAAATCCTAAGTTTCATCAACCCTTGTCACATAAGCATTTGGCTGTTCTTAAGCCAAACACATGGAAAAATGAAAGTATAAGGTTTCACTAGTGGTCCTTAAAAAGCGATACCTGTTGGTTGAGTTGCGTTGAGTTGAGTTAAATAATGGTGTTTAACATCCTAGTAAAATTTGTCACTTATATTGAGATATCACCAGCTATAGGCGAAGAAGCAGAAATTGTGTCTGTGGGTTGTTATAATGGCATTATACAGCAGGGTTCTTTATCGTGCCACGCCTACCATGACACTGGACCTCCCCATCCGAAAGAACCGTAACTTTCAATTCGTATTCGTAATGTCGAGTGCTTGGCGAAAGAACAGTCACTTTCAAGTCTTGTGTCAGGCCTAGTCGGGGTTCGAGATGTCACTAGCTATAGGCGAAGAAACAGAAATTTTGTCTGTGCGTTGCGATGATGACATTATATAGCAGGGTTCTTTATCGTGCCACACCTACCGTGACACGGGACCTCCCCATCCGAAAGAACCGTGACTTTCAATTCGTATTCGTAATGCCGAGTGCTTGGCTGAAAAACAGTCACTTTCAAGTCTTGGGTCAGACCTGGTCGGGGTTCGAACCAACGACCTCACACTTACAGAGCACTTCAACAACTGAGCCACTGCAGTAGTAAAAACGACAAAAATAGCATAAGTAGCATATTTGATAATTAGAATAGTGACTTATATAGAAACAAAGGTATGGGATTCTGTATATATGAACTGATACAAGAGTCTTAAAACCACGTCGGTAGCACTTTTAAAAATCTAACGAATCGAATGCATATCCATTCATGGTTGTAACAATTCTGTAAAGAATTACAAAGTTTGGACCGCATAAATTGAGCGAGAAATTGCTCAAACAACTTCGTGCATATTGGAATAGATAACAGAAAAATCGTGCAAATGCATGATGATGATACAAATATCAAACTTGGCACAATCAATCTCCAAGGGCTACTGATTTAATCTACCCGATTGGTCACTTTAAAATCCAAGATGGTGGCCATTTTTCAAGATGGCCGTCAAAACAGTCGCACGAATTTGATGCTTTCCTTAGAAGTATTTGTAGTTGTCCAATTAGCCTGGCCTAGGAGTTCGTTTGAAAATTGTCAGTGATTTTTTCGTACTAGAAAAACTTCCTCCACCATCACGGATCTGACCGCCTTGATGTAAGTGAAAGAATTTTGCCCTGACTTGGGGGGGGGGGGGGGGAACTAAATAAAACCAATTAACTCGGTGTTTATGTCGCTGGATTCAAAAACCTTCCTCTTTGCGAGCCCCGTTACAAAATATATTTTGATTTTATGATTATCGTATTATAATTTGTAAAAATATGTACAAAATCTGTTGCATATGTACAGGTGCTTCATTGATATAACAGTGTATTATACAAGATGAATCCATAGAGTCTTTGTTGTTATTTTTTCTTGCAATATGCATTTATTTTTATCGTGCTGTCATATTATAAATTTTTGAATTTTCTGAATGAAATATTATATTATAAATTTTTGAATATTTCATTCAAGTCCATTCAATGTGTAAATACAATATAAATTCTGCTAAAGAAATCATGCACCGATTTACTTAAACGATAGGTGCTTACCCTTCCTGAGCACCCAGCCTCACTTTCCTGTGGAAATTCGGTTGTTTTACTTTATTTGCCAGTTTTAAAGTTTTCATTTTGCTTTAAAAATGGATTGGATACTAGGAGTTTGTTTTTTATTACTCACCCAATCAATCAATAGATCAATCAATAGATCAATCAATCAATCAATCAATCAATCACGGGAAGTGCTTATCCTTCCGGTGGTCTGTTTCAAAGTTTCCGTTGGGATTCTGATTTGGACATGGATCGGATATGTTTGTTTTTAATTACTAACCCATTCACTCACTCATTCACTCACTCAGTCTGTCAATCAATCAATCAATCACTTAAACGGGAGATGCCTATCCTTCCGGAGCACCCGGCTTCACTTCCTTGGTGGAAGTTCAAGTGTTTTACTTAATTCGTCAGGTTCAAAGGTTTCATTTTGCTTTGGGATTGTGATTTAGATATCAATTGGATGTGTTTGTTTTTAATTACTCATCCAATCAATCAATCCATCCATCCATCAATGGATCTCTTAAACAGGAGGTACTTATCCTTCCGGCGCACCCGACCTCACTGCCCTGGTGACAGTTCACGTGTTTAACTTCATTTGTCAGTTTCAAATTTTCACTTTGCTTTGAGAGTATAATTTGGATATACATGACTGACCCAATCAGTCTATCCATCCATCAATCAAAAATTGGTGTGTTTTATGTTTGAATGTATCAGCGTTTGTCAATGGGCAGTCTATTCAGCTTTTGGCAGATTATGAATATATGAGGAAGCACGGTCATGTTTTATAAGCACAGTACAGACCTGTCGAAAGTTTAACACTGAGCTATCGAACAGTCGAAGTTCCGCTACCGAGTGACCAAGATATGGACAGCTAGTTACTGAAGTGTTGACGTCAGGTATATAGCAGCTTCTAAAAAAAAAACTGTTGAGATGTAGCTAACGGAGAGCTGAGATGAGCTGTCAAAATTCGTTACCTTAGTGTTAAACTTTTGACGGGACTGTATTGTAGATAGCAATTGCCAAAAACCTGTCTAGATCTATCTTACGGGGAGATGAGATAAGCTGTCGAAATTCGGTAGCTTAGTGTTAGACTTTCGACCGGTCTGTAGTTTGGGTTAAATTACCAACCCACTGTTACGTACTCGATCACCCTGTATCAGTCACCTTATAAAACGGTTAGTATAATTAACATTTCCTGGTTATTAGGAATCGGTTCCGATAAACTATCTTTGCGACATTTATGTGAATTTTTAACAAACAATCGGTGGAGGGTAAAACTTGACATTAGCGGTCAATGGAGTTTGTTAACAGTAATTGTTATTTTCTGGTTTTGAAATTATTGAATCATTTTTCGGGAATCGATCCCGATAGACTATCTATGCGACATTTATGTGAATTTTTAACAAATGAGTAAAAAAATCTCTTTAATTGAAACAATCAGTGGAGGGTAAAAATTCAACAAAACTGGTCAATGGAGTGTTTCAATGTAACGGTTAGTAATTAAGATTTCCTGGTTGTTAAAAAATTGATTCATTTTTGGGGAATCGGTCCTGATAAACTATCTATTCGACATTTATGTGAATTTTAAATAAATGAGTCAAATGTTCTTCAATTGAAACAATCGGTAGATGGTAAAACTTAACAAAAACGGCCAATGGGGTTTTTGAAAGAATTGTTTTTGCAGGGACACAAGGGAGTTATTTTCTAATAAATGATCACTTTGAAGTGAAGGCTGTACAAAGCTTGGTCTTTTATAACGTGATAATAAACTTCAATTAAAATATATTAAAATTATCAAAATAAATATTTATATTGAAATAACATAAAAATGATAGTAAAATATAATATAAAAATATAATCAAATTTTATACAAAAAATAAAATAAATAAACAATAAAAGAAAAGAAAAAGAATCATCCCTTTTCTTCTTATGCTTGTCCTCGGTGAGTTTATAAATTGTCGAAAGTATTTAAAATAGGAAAGTTATGATTAAGTTCAAAAGTAAACATGAATAGAAAGAATATCTTTTGATTTTTTGTTATAATAATAATTATTTTATTTTTTGATAAAGCACCCGGATATGTTTATATCCTATTTTAATCATGCTTTTATTTGTATCATGTTCAATTCGAAGTCATTAAGATTGATTTCGGTGATAAGACGAGTGTCTTTTTCATTTTTATCTTTAAGAAAAAAAATTATTGTCAATTTCTTCTTTTGTAAAACTAGCGCATCAGTCCCCTGGTGCATTGGTCACCAATATGATTTATAACGGCCAATAATAAAAACGCATGTGTTGAGACAAAACTGACCACTGTGGCAGTAAATGAGATACGATATTTTGATATTTTTGCGTTTTTTGCTAATTATTGAGTTTTTTGGGTAAACAGACAATTTAAATAATTATCTTAAAAGCTTTGATTTTTGATAGATTGAAGATTCTTTTTGTAGACTTTTTATTTTTTTTTTATCTGTCATCAGGCAAAGGTGGCTGGCGGCATTTTCTTATCTTGAAGATCCCAATAAGAAAACTACTTGTGGCAGATGATGCGAATCGACATAAATGCCAATTGCTTATTTATTTGTCCAATTAGTGTATTATTATTTTTCTTTTTTATTATCGGCATTTTCAACTTGTGAAATTAATTTAATTATATTTCTTTAATATATAAATGTACTTCTTCATAATATGACGTCTATATATTATTTTTTAATGTACTTCTATTGAAATTATACTATGGCATGGGGAAGGTTAAATGATTATTTTTTTAATATCGTTTTTATTGTCCCAGACTTTATTACAGGGCTTACACTGGTGCCAAGGTTGGGTGCCATGGGTTCACCAAATAACTGTTACAGATGAAAGGCCACAATTTTTTTTGTGAAATTCCGAAAACCAAACTATCACTGTTTATGTTGAGGCTTTGTTGAAAGTTATATTTTTAAAAATAATACGATTAACGAGATATTCAAGAATTTTCAAAATTTAAATTGTGATGGTTCTGTATTACATGGTGTGTGTGTGTGTGTGTGTGTGTGTGTGTGTGTTATTATCAAAATTATTCTATTTTACACACATTTTTCATATAAAATTAAAAATATCGTAATTTGTCACAATGTAATAAATGTGCCTTAGTTTAAACTATATTTTAGTCACAAAATACAATGATACAAAACAAATATACATAGTGAAAAGGATTCGAGAACAAGACCAAGGTCTTATATAAACTCGTCTCCACTCGCCTATCATTTCAGCTCTTTATTAAGTATTATTTTCATTTTTTTCAATGTATTACGAAATACTGTTTGTCATTCACAATTTTATATATGATGTAGTTTTATCATGTGTGCATAGTTCATCCCATACAATCATGTTAGCGAGAAGGCATTCAAGTGGGCGGTGCTTTTTCACACTATGTGACGATTGAGGGCGGAGTTAAGAAGGCGGAGCTATGTAACACATCGATATGCTCAAATCAGCTGTGATAACGATGTAAAAGAATGTTGTGTTTCATGCCGTGTGAGATACTTCAATACCAGACCCCAGTTTCACAATCGCAATAATTTCTTAATGATTTTTCTCGACTTAAATATGACACATGTGATACTGTAAGAATTCTGTTAACTTTTAAGATATCAAGAAATTTAGCTTTCACTAACCTTATTACAGCTATATTTTAATTTTTGTCGATTTTATTACGTCTAGTACCATAAATTGGTGCCAAATTACTAGTTTTGTCAAAAGTTAATGCAGATGCCAAAAGCTTGATGGAATCTTTAAAATGACATTTATATATTTTAATTTTGTCGAATTTTTAAATATTTTTTACCATAAAATGTTGCTAAAATTTACCTGATTTTAGATAGGGAAATCTTAGTTTAGGAATGATTATTAAATCAAGTTATTTGCTAAAATATGACTATAACCCGAGTTTTCTATGGCGCCTATCTATCAAAACCATAAAATAGTCTCTACGTTTGTAAAAAGTTAACGAAAGAGTGCATGGTTTTACACAAAATCAGTATTTTTCTGTCCTTTTCTTTGTACCCCTTTCTCTCTTCCTATCCGACTAAAGCTTATGGGGCGGCGTTTTAAGCTCAAAAATTTCAATCAGATAAAAAATTGAACACAAGTCCAAAATGGGCACCATAGATTGACCGATCGGCGTTGCACATTTGGGCGATAGCATAGGACAAAAGAGCGAGAAAAAACGGACGTTTGAGGGACGAAGTAATGGACATTTTAGCGACAGAATTTTAACCTCTTCCTTTAGCCAGACTAAAGTCTGTTGCCCCCTGTCCACTGCAGGGATATGGAAGTAGGATTTTGAGCAGGATAAAGTTTTCCAAATTAAAATTTATAAAATCCATTAAAAGTTTATCACTACATTAAAAAAAACTGTGTTAAAAACTTTGTAAAATTTACAGGACAAAGCTTAAAGTAAAAAGTAGTATGTTTTTGAAAAGCACAAAACATGAATTCTACGCCCTGACCGACATACCTTGTACCTGTCTAGGTAACTGGTGCCCGTCTAGAAAGACAATGATGAGCTAAACCTTGTCTAATTATTTATACAGGAAACAATTCCGGAGACCAATTATTTTCAGAGAAGACAGGTTCCCCATTCAGGATTATTTATATATACTTCCAAACACTGAAAAGTTCTTTACAAATTATCTATAGTGTTACTTACAATAGGAAAATATAACAAACGTACAAAATAACTCTTCATATTAACATTTTGTTTTTATAAAGGCTTGACTATTTATTTAGTAAATTAACACAGACGTACAAATGTACGTAATATTATTGTTAATCCAGACTTCTTTTGAAACTATTTGTGTAAGGCAACAAGCAAGCACAATCATGCCGGTCCATGTTCAAAACAAACCCCGAAAGCATATAAAAATGTGAATTTTCACAGGGCAAGTAATATGCTTCCGCAAGGTAAGAAAAACATTCAATTCAGTTAGATAATCAATGTCCGATTCACAATCAAGAAGCAAAGTAAAAACTTTGAAACTGAGAAGTTAGGTTAAACACGTGGATTTCCATCAGGGGAGTGAGGCCGGTTACTCCGGAAGGTTAAGCAGCTCCTGTTTATCTAGCTGCACCCGCCACGTTTCAAATAAAAATTGAGAATGAAAAGAACATGGATCTTTGGGACGACAAATATATCTAATATCCCATGCAGTTCATTTTGTCATTTTTCTCCAATGGTTATATTTTCAAAGCATTGCTAACTCTAGAGTTTTGACAGTTTCAGTTTATCTTCTACAGCCGGCGATGTTGCACCACGAAGGTTATCACATGTGATAAACTAACAATTACCAGGTTAAAAACTATTTCCAGTTGTCTCATGGAACTTTATTACTACAGAGGTGTCCGAGACATGGGACATCGGAGTTCGCAAGCGAAACACGTTATCAATACCTCTTTAAGTTTGTGCGGAACGTTCTGGAAACCGTTTACGGCAAAATTTCCCAGAGAAACGTCATTTTTAGTGGAATGAAGCTTTATAGCTAAAAAAGGGCCGAGAACTGTCATTAACTGGTATAGCTTAGTTGTTATTTCTACAGACAAGAAATATTTGAGATACAAGGGTGACTCGAACTTTACTTAAATCTGACAATTTTTGGCAGTATTTATGGTACTTCAAATAAAAAAATCCATGAAATTAGAATAATGATGTAATAACCTATGATTATGACCTTCAAATCAAACGCAAACATACCCATTCATTTCCAAAGCACAATTCCGAAGCAAAGTAAAACTTTTGAAGCTGACAAACCAGGTAAAACGCGCATGGAATTCCACCAGGGAAGTGAGACCGGGTGCTCTGGAAGGGTCGACACTATCAAAATGTCTCCTGATTTATGAATACTTTAAAAACTTACTAAATTATTCAGATTTAAATTTTGCTAGATTTTAGTGAAGGTAAAATGATTGTGAAACCAGGACCAGGAACGAGTTTGGCTCGAAGCAGGAATGACACCGATAACTTTCAATACAAGTTATAATTAGCGTGAATTCTTTAGTACCCGGAATGAATTGTGTTAAAGGTGTAGTATACCATCGACATCATTATTCATGGTATTTATTCCAGTGTTTTTATCTCAGGTTTACCAATAAATCACATACGATACAGGCCTGTTGAAAGTTTAACACTCAGCTAACGAACCGAAAAGGAATCAGAGGTAGGATTAATAGAATCTATCACTACTTGTGGTGCCAGATAGGGAAATCTCAACCCTCGTTCTAATATATTTGGTCCAGAACGAGGCTTGCCGCTTGTGATTGATTCTATTTCTTGCATCAAAAAGTACAATTTTTCAATTTTAAATCAATTTCAACTTTCGATGCACCTCTGATTTTGTTGATAAAATTTTGCGGGAAAAACAGCGTGTAGGCTATCTTGCACAGGGGGGTACAAGATGGAGATATCTTGCACCTGACTTTTTATGGATTTTTTATCTGGGGTGGAAGAAAGGCCGATATAGAATGGCCAAGATAGGTCGGATAGCTAGTGACAAAAAAGCAATCAAGAAATGGTTGGTTGGTTGGTTGAATGTTGCTTAACGTCGCATCAGCAATTTTTCAGTTATTCGCGACGAGAACTATTTTATTAATCTCTATGGATTAATCTATGAACAATTCTGTGTATGCATGTGCAGTACGAGTGTGTTGTATGGTCTGCCTTGTACTAGCGCGCACTCAGGGCGACTTTAATTGCTTGCTCACAGAGGCAGTAGCCGCAGACAAGCGTACCACCCTCAGTCCATATATACTGATACCAGGTGAATCAGTAAAGGTCAACGGCAAGGAAAATTCACTTTCCCACATGTGGTCCGAGCGGGACTCGAACTCACAGCGGTGAGAGACCCTGGATTTGAAAACAGACATCTTATCCATTAGGTTAGGTCATCGCGGCCTCTCATCAGCTGTCATGATAAAGTTAACAAGGGGCCCGGATAAACTGCTGATTCGGCATCAATTTGTTAGCCAAGTGTTAAACTTTCGACAGGTCTGTACTGTAGGTATTTACTGCCACCTTTAAAAGAAAAAATAGAAATAAAAATTATTTTCTCAAATCCATTTGACTCCGTAAACCACCACGTGTATGTAGCTAAAATTGTTGTCCTTTTGTTACGAGTTCATTTTCTTCGATAAAGATATTGTTTGGAGAAGAATGGGACTCACAAAGGACAACAATGAAGGCGTTAAAGCCGAAACAGTTTAATTTTCATCAAAGTTGGTTTGTGTTTATCCTGATTAATAGAGCTATTTAGATTTTAAATAGGTACACTATCGCGAGGTTGTACTGGTAAAAATCACATTATACTTTCCTATTGTCCACTTTACACTCGGTTGACTGACCCATGAATTAGCAACTGTTATCATAACAATAAAATTATTTTAAAAGAAATCTAGTTTTACGATGGACTATTTTAAACAATAAACCAGATAAACATAATCGTCTGAATACTTCCAGTCCGGAACTTTTGTCCCGGAGAATAAACTTTTGTCCGGGAGAATAAACTCTGAGCCAATTCACAGTATAGACCTGTCGAAAGTTTAAAATTAAGTTAACGAATTATTGGGAAATCGGCACACCACCGCGTTAACAACATCTCGACAGCTTCTATGGAAGTTGGTATTTACTAGCGTCTCTCTGCAGCTTTTCTGAACTTCTAGCTATTTTTTCGGCCACCCAGCAACCGAATATCGACCCCTTTTCCGTTAGCTCGATGTTAAACTTTCGACGGGTCTGTACTGTACATACAACCACAGTGAATCAGTTTTTGTTTATTTGAAATTTAATATTGATCAGGAGATTTGAAATATACAAAGATAAATAAACAACAGGTTTTGTTGGAAATCACCATAAAATAACAAAGATTAAACTTTTCATTATCTTAAGAAAAACATTATTTTTATATCTTGTTCGTTTCTTTATTATGGTCTAGAATTTCAGGAAAACAATGTTTATTTTAAAATATGGCGATAGTGTTTCCATTTTAATTGTAATGTCGGAATGTAAAGCGAAACTAGTTTCACTCAAAACCTTGTTGAATTGTTGACATAATGAAAATATGGAAATCTTCAACGTACATACACGTTATTTTTTATACCTGTCGAAATCGTCACAATCACGGATAATGGATACTTTGATTTAAGATATTGATGTAGTATATTACAACTTTGCAATTACGAAAGCCAATAGGGAAACATGCAACAGGAACAAGGGCAAATGTATTGACACCATTGGCTCTAAAATGACCGAAAAACAATCAAGCGGTGTTCTTCGACGGCACTTTTATTTGTTTTGTTAAAAGCTATCTATGTAGTTAATAAAGGACAGAAAGTTTCAGATTATAATTGTGTTGTTGAAGCAGGAAGTACTAAATAACAATTTTAATAATCCATCATAGATTAACATTTCGGTGTTCAACTAATCACCTTGAAATTTCAATAAACACAACCAGATACTCACTAGTCTTGTAAGGAGGTGCTTTGGTGGCTGAGTGGTCAAAGCATTGACATAAGACTCACAGCGCCTCTCGCTCCCTAGGTTCGAATCTTACCCTGGCTGGTCCTTGTTTGTGAAATTTTGTCAATTTCTTTGCCGAAGATCATTGGGTTTTTTTTCAGGCAACCAATTTTTTCACTATCACAGAACTAACCGCCTCAAAATAAGCAAAACACTCATAACAGGGTAAAGCACCATTACTCGAATCCACTTAACTTCTTGCAAAACTAAAGCAGAAAAAGCGAAGGATAAAATGACTTCAAGGGAGAAAGGGAGACAACTAGGTATACGTAATTAAACATTTAAAAATCATACCGTGATATAAACCTTGCATGTCTAAATACATAACATAAGGTGTATAATGTTTAAAAGTGTAATTTAAATAATAAGAATTAAATAACTGATAAATACAATGTTTGTTTTAAAATGCAACAAAATATGAAGAAACCATGAGTGTGAATAACGATACATCTATAGAGTATAAGGGAGCAACATTGACCTGTCAGCTCGACCTTTTATTAGGAATACTCATATCTAGGAGAATTCGCATTTTCATACATGAACCGTGTTCGTGTTTAATGTTTCTCCTTATGTAGACGAATAAACACGTGCGTTCCATATATTTAACTATTAGACTGTCTAAAATGGCGTTTATAATGCTATATAACTTCCATTGCTGTGCAAAGCAAACTGAGTAACGAGACTAACGCGTTATGATAAGTTTGTTTTGTATGTCAATGGAAGTTATAGGACAATAAATGCCATTTCTAGACAGTTCAATGGTTATATTCACATTTCTCATTTTAAAAATTCTTATTTTTGGTTTTTAATTCTGAAATAAATCTAAAACATTGTCGTGTACGGTATGCTTTTCCAATTGTTGGAACAGCAAATCTATGACGTCATGCATATAAGCAGCAGCAAAAATGAGTGGCGTCATTTAAGCAAATGTAATTATAGTCCTATAAACGCAAATCAAAAAAAGCACTTTTTTGGACACCACAGGGAAAAAGAAAGCCAGGAAGACCAAAACAGACTATAAAGGCTGAACTACTCGAAGACCTTGGACTATCCGGGGGGGGGGGGGGGGGGGGGGGGGGGCGGACACAAAAAATGGTAAATGACAGGGTGAAGTGGAGGCAACTGGTTGTGGCCTTTTGTCCCATCAGGGACGAAGAGGATAGGTAGGTAGGTAGTTAATTTGATCTCAAACATAGTTTCATATTATAAAACAATACAATTGCAAATATATATAAAATATATATTTATAAATTAAATCAAAGGTCAAGCTGACAGGTCAATGTTGTTTTCCTGGATAGATTACATAGTGTAATTATCAGCTCTTTGTTGTTTTTGTGTGTTTTTTATTGCGTGTGTTGTTTAAAACTACTGAATAGATAATAAAACATAAATGAAGCCATTATTTCAGAACCATGACGATGTAATTCATACGTGCTACTTTACATTGTTATACAGTATAGACCTGTCCAAAGTTTAACACTTGGCTAAAAATATTATTGCCCAATCGGGGCATCTCACCGATATCTCACCCCTAGTTATCTATATTTTTAAACATACTAAATCTCTCTCTCTCCTCTCTCTCTCTCGCTTTCTCTCTCTCTCTCTCAGCAGCTTTTTGGCCACTGGCTATCAATATTTCGGGCACTCGGCTGGCGTGCTAAGACTCCTTTTCTTTAGTTTAAACACTATTTTATTTGAAAATCAAAATTTTAATGAATAACGTTATGAAACAATTTTACAAATCAGGATCCTGGAACAAGAGTAAAACTCTTATATTAACCAGTTTCCTGTGCATTAGTAATATAACAACTTATACAACATGTCATTAAATACATACAATTAAGTGAAGCATTCAGTAGAACATTTTACTTAGTTCAGTGTTAAATTTTCGACAGGTCTGTACTATAGATGATGAAAAATTAATCTGTTTTTTCACAAAGATATAATAGTAATTCAAGAGAATTAACTTGGGTTATAAATTGGTTTTAAACACGAAATCTGAAGTTAAACACCCAATTATTATGCCTTTGTTTTCTCAACTGTTATTAATAAAATATCACTTTTAAAATAGATATATCGGAATTTGTATACATTATTTGTAACATAAGTGGGGTGGTTAGTAGATCTAGTAGTACAAATGTACTATAACTTCACCATTGTGCATTAATTTTCTTTAAATTCTTTAATTACATATTATACCATTTTTTTAAATTTTACAGCACTAAACGGTCGGTTCGAAATACAATTCCTCATCAGTAGTGCTTGGACCAAAATTATGAAACCAAAATTGTCTTCAAGATGTTGAAAAGATTACCAAAAGAACCAAAATATATTTTACCAAATTTAGCTAAGGAAATACTTTGCATGAGCTAGTATACCTTAGCTTTTGAGAAATTTCAAATTTTAATTTGCAGCAAATTTAGACATTGTTTTAACATGTGCTTCTTTTAATTCCCGCTCTATATCTTGTTTACCTGTTTTGACATCACCATATGCATGTCGTGTTCATTGTAACGCTGGTAACATGAACTTGTGTAATTATATATTGAAATATATACAATTTATCAACAAACCAAGTTGCAATTTCGTAAGTGGTTCCACAACTAAAACCTGCACTCACTGAGCACCTGGTCTCACTTGCCAGTTTTCAAATTTTTTACTTTGTGTTTCGGTATGGATCGGTATGCTCGTTGGCGATTTCTCGTTAGTTTCTAACTCAAAGTATTAAAATATCTGGCATATGCCATATAGTTAAAGGAATCAAATTTTATATATTTCCAAACTACTTTAAAACATGCAATTTTGCAAACCTTGTTTACCTTCGATTTGCACTTATTACAACCAGTTATTACTGTAGCAGTCTGGGAAGCTCAGTTGGTCGATCACTCTCCTATAGTGCTCTAGGTCCGACCCTGCATTTTTCTCCTTCCTGTTACAGTTTGGTGGTCAATGTAACGAAGTGGCGAACTGGCAATTTCGGGCCGAATACAGCCCTTCTGAGGCAATTTGTGCAATATTTACCACTTTATATCTTGGGAATCTAAAAAATAACAGGACAAGAATGTGTTGGTAGCTCGGTTGGTAGACTCGCCTATAGTGCGGGAGGTCCCTGGTTCGATCTCCGGTCCGACCCTTGCATTTTTCTCTCCCTCCTGTTACATTACGTATACAATAAACAATTTATAAGCAGTCTAGCTATAACGTATATTAATGGAATTCTGAATCCTTAAAGAATACCATTTACTGTTTTCACAATCAAATAAAGGGAAAAAACAATATTATAATGTTTGTTTGTTATTCTTTTTGCAGTATACAATTTGTCATAATTATATGTAAATGTAATTGTCTTGGTTATTTCTAAGTAATTGTCTAAAGACGGAACGTACCATTATCTTATTGACCCCATGTAATTTGTTCTGATCTTGGGCACAAATTATCGTTAATTTGCTGTGAAATAGAAAGTATTGAAATTCCGGCATTCATCTTAAGCGCTCAAATCAAATTACGTCAATTTTTCTAAAAACCGCCAATTATTTTGTGACTTGAAGCTGAATGCTTCTAATAGAATTACTTGTATTCCAAGTTCATTTTGTCTTTCCCTTTTAGCATTCTACAATCAACCAATGATTCTTCGGAGAAACTCATCCCTTTGAATAGTTAAATATCTTTGCAAATGGGATGAATTGAATGATAATGTGAGAAACTAAACGTTTAAATGGTTGGCATACAAATAAGACACTATGGATGAAAAACAAATTTACAAACACTAATTAATATACTCTTATTTAGGGTTTAGTACCAAAGCGATTTAACAATCATGACTTGGTTAATTGTTTCTTATTGAAGCCGGTAGAAAATTAAGTGTTTCTAACCCCCAAATGTTTATTTTAATTTAAAATTATTAAATTTAGTTGATTTGACAAATTATCTTTAATTATGGCAATTTTGTATATTAATAAGCCCTGAAGGAAAAATTTGAAGGAACAGATCTGACAAATGAAACGGAATATTATTTCAATGCTTGATGCAGTCTGTTGAAATTAGGCATTCTGCAAACATTTTGATTATCATGAATAGCAAAACAATCCAAGGAGATTTTTGCAAGTGCTTATGCAACTGCTCCTGGAAATTTTTGACCTCAACATTTTTACACCTGGAGGAGGTCGGTACGAAATTTTGAAAATCCGTTAGAAGCATATGCGATGCTGTAAAATACATGCAAAGAAGATGGTTTGGTCCACCATTCTAACCACAACACTGGATAAATTTGTTTCCCATATTTACCAATATTCCTCCATAGCCACTTCTGGAAATTTGAAATCAGTGGAGTGGAAAGGAGTAGTGGTGTTTTACGCCAAAGTCAATATGCTTTCACTTATTCGAAGCGGTCGGTTTTAGAATGATGGGGTATCAGTACTCGAGGGTATAACCGCAACACTAGATATATTTGTTTCCCATATTAACCAATATTCATCCATAGCCACCTCTGGAAATTTGAAATCAGTGGAGTGGAAAGGAGTAGTGGTGTTTTACGCCAAAGTCAATATGCTTTCACTTATTCGAAGCGGTCGGTTTTAGAATGGTGGGGTATCAGTACTCGAGGGTATAACCGCAACACTAGATATATTTGTTTCCCATATTAACCAATATTCATCCATAGCCACCTCTGGAAATTTGAAATCAGTGGAGTGGAAAGGAGTAGTGGTGTTTTACGCCAAAGTCAATATGCTTTCACTTATTCGAAGCGGTCGGTTTTAGAATGGTGGGGTATCAGTACTCGAGAGTATAACCGCAACACTGGATATATTTGTTTCCCATATTAACCAATATCCGCCCACCTCTGGGGATTTTGGAATCAGTGGAGTGGAGTAGAGTATCCGTTTTTGCGCCCAAGTCAAGATTCTTTCACATATATAGAGGCGGTCAGTTCTGGGATGTTGGTGAAAACTGGTACTCAGAGAAAAGCACAGGCCTTTGGCAAGCGAGCTGACATACTTTCACACACTAGGATCTGCCCGGGTAGGATTCGAACATAGGCAGAAAGGCGGTATGATCCGTAAACTCGCATCTTAGACCACTCGTCAACCGAGATCCCTTAATAACCAATGAGCTGCTTCTATATTGCATTTAATTGTGTCTCTTGTTCTAGCTTACCTTACCTTTTGCAGTGTTTCCAGCAACGAGCTGCTTACACTCTCTATTATTTGTGATATTAGGAAATTAAGACTGACTTGTTAAGTTTTTGGCGGATGTAGCTAGCTAGACAGGGGGTGCTTAGCCTTCCGGAGCACCCGGCCTCACTTCCCTGGTGGAAGTTCACATGTCTAACCTGACTTGTCAGTTCCAAAGTTTTTACTTTGCTTCTGGATTGTGATTCGGACATGGATAAGTATGTTTGTTTTTGATTATACAAAATTTATACTAAGCTTATGCCATGGGTAGAAAAAATATGAATCTTGATTAATTTTAGTAGTTGTTTGTTGAGCTTAAATCAATGTAACTGTAGATTGTTTATTTAAACTTAGAGGGTCTCTCTGTCTTGGTTAAAATCAAACTTTCAGGGAAAGTTTGCCAGTTTACTTGCTGGATGCTCTGGTGTCAGCACCACCACAGATCATTTTTGATTGGCCTTCAAACACTATTATTCAACTTCACTTCGCTCCGCTCATGTATTTCAGTAAGTTCCATAAGACAGACAGTTCCTGTAAAGTTAGATGCAAAAATGTTTAAAATCAATTTGAAAATTAATAGAATTTTTAATTTTGATGAATTTATAGTTGTGCGTCATTTGTTATAATTTTTGACATATTGTGTATTCCTTTTCCCGTCATTTTGTTGCCTAAGTTCGAATTTCAGTTTGTCATTTCGCGAGTGGAATGTCGGTGGTTTTATCCGATTACTCCGGGTTCCTCCACCATCACAGAATTGCCTCAATACAAGTAAAAGAGTGATGATTAGGTCTCCAAGACCTCAAATCCCATTACCCCATTCCACTTTGCTCCATTTTATATTTCAGTTAATTCTATAAATTAAACAGTTCTGTTAATTAAATTGCAAAAATGTTAGAAACCAAATTAAGAATTAAAAATTTAAAAAAAGATTTTTGAAAACTAATTAGTAGTGCGTCATTTGAACTATTATTTGAAATAATGTGTATTAAATTCCCAGTCATTTTGTCCCCTAGGTTAGAATTCCACTTTGGCAGATCTTGTCACGTTTCGCGGAAGTTTGTCAGTTCTGTTGCCGAATGCCGAGGTTTTTATCACATCAACGACAGCCTCGATGTGAGAAAAAGTTGATAAGGCTTCAAATACCATTACTCCACTCCACTTTTATGATGTTATATTTTAGTATAAACTCCATAAAACATACAGTTTCTGTCAAGAAAGATGCAAAAATGTTAAAAATGGAATTAAAACATTAAAAGAATTTAGATGAATTTTTAGTTGTACGTCAATTGTGCTATTATGACATAATTGTGTATTCCTTTCTGCTTCATTTTGTTGATAAGGTTTGAACTCCTGTTTGTCATTTCGCGAGTGGAATATCGGTGGTTTGATACCCCCCCCCCCCCACCATCACAGAACTGCCTCGATATAAATGAAAGCTCAAACGTCATAACCCCATTCTACTTCGGTCCACTCATATATTTCAGTAAGTTCCACAAGACATCCAGTTCCCGTTAAGGTTAAGTTAGATACAGAATTGTTCAAATATCAAATTAAGAATTAAAAATTAAAAGAATTTTAATTAATTATAAGTTGTACGTTATTTGGACTATTATTTGTCATATTGTGTATTTCTTTCTCCGTCATTTTGATACTAGGTTCGAATTCCAGTTTGTCATTTCGCGAGTGTAATGTCAGTGGTTTTATCCGGATATTCTGATTTCCTACACCATCACAGAACTGCCTCGATATAAGTGAAAGAGTGATGATAAGACCTCAAACATCATAATCACATTCCACTTCGCTCCAGTCATATATTTCAGCAAGTTCAACAAGTCATGCAATTCCCGTTAAGTTAGATAAAGAATTGTTTAAATATCAAATTAAGAATTAAAAATTAAAAGAATTTTGATACAGAATTGTTTAAATATCAAATTAAGAATTAAAAATTAAAAGAATTTTGATGAATTATTAATTGGACTATTATTTGTATTGATGAATTGTTAGTTGTACGTCATTTGTGCTATTATGTGACATATTGTGTATTCCTTTCTCCGTCATTTGTTTCCTAGGTTCGAATTCCAGTTTGTCATTTTTGAGAGTGGATTGTCGAAGGTTTTTTCCGGATATTTTGATTTCCATCACCATCACAGAGCTACCTCGATATAAGTTAAAGAGTGATGATTAGACCTCAAACATCATAACCCTATTCCACTTCGGTCCACTCATATATTTCAGTAAGCTCCATAACACATACAGTTCCCGTTAAGTTAGATAGTTAAATAAGAAATGTTTAAATATCAAATTAAGAATTAAAAATTTAAAAACAAAGGTTTTTGAAAACTAATTAGATGTGCGTCATTTGGACTATTTTTGACATAGCGTGTATTCAATTCTCAGTCATTTCGTTGAATAGGTAAGAATTCCAAATGGGTAGATCTTGTCACGTTTCGCGGAAGTTTGTCAGTTCTGTTGCCGAATGTCGGTTTTTATCCGGTTACACCCGTTTCCAACGACAGCCTCGATGTGAGAGAATGTTGATAGGAATTCAAATACCATTACTCAACTCCACTTTAATGATATTATATTTTAGTAAACTCCATAAAACATACAGTCTCTGTCAAGAAAGATGCAAAAATGTTTAAAATGGAATTAAAAAATTAAAAGACATTTGATGAATTTTTAGTTGTACGTCAATTGTGCTATTATTTGACATAATTGTGTATTCCTTTCTGCTTCATTTTGTTGATAAGGTTTGAACTCCTGTTTGTCATTTAGCGAGTGGAATATCGGTGGTTTTATTCGGATATTCTGATTTCCTGCACCATCACAGAACTGCCTCGATATAAGTGAAAAGGTGATGCTTAGACCTCAATCATCATAACCACATTTTACTTCGCTCCACTCATACATTTCAGTGAGTTCAACAAGTCATGCAATTCCCGTTAAGTTAGATGCAGAATTGTTTAAATATCAAATTAAGAATTAAAAATTAAAAGACTTTTGATGAATTATTAGTTGTACGTTATTTGGACTATTATTTGACATATTGTGTATTCCGTTCTCCGTCATTTCGTCGCCTAGATTCGAATTCCACTTGGACAGATCGTGTCTGAGAAAATTTGTCATTTCGCGAGTGGAATGTCGATGGTTTTATCCGGATATTCTGATTTTCTCCACCATCACAGAACTGCCTCGATATAAGTGAAAGGGTGATGATTAGACCTCAAACATCATAACCTCCACTTCGCTCTACTTGTATATTTCAATATTTACATTTATAACGTTTGATTTTGTTAAACTCTGTTTGAGACCAAATGAAGTTATAGGATTATAATTACATTTGCTAATGTGACGTCACTCATCTCTTACTAACGCCTATACCAGTGACGTCATTGATTGGCTGTTCCAACGATTGGAATTTCATGTCGTACACGATAGTGTTTTAAATTTATTTCAGGATTCAAAAACAAAAATAAGATTTTCAAAAATTGAGAAATGTAAACATAACTGAATTGAACAACTTCCATTGCCGTGCAAGCAAACTAATTATAACGCGCTTGTGCCTTATTCAGTTTGCTTTACACGGCAATGGAAGTTATAGCATCCATAAACGCCATTTCTGGACAGTTCAATGGTTAAGTAAGTTCCACAAGACTAACAGTTCCCATTAAGTTAGATACAGAAATGTTTAAATATCAAATTCAGAATTAAAAATTTAAATAATTTTGATTAATTATAAGTTGTACGTCATTTGGACTATTTTTGACATCTTGCGTATTTCCTTTCTTCCCCATTTGTATTATTTTACACAAAGTGTTCATTCTTCCTCAACTTTCCATTATTCCAATTACATTTTTTTATTTTGTTAATTCTGAAATGAATTTGATTTTAGGCTCATAGTAGGGGATTGTTCTATTAATTTAGTTATATGAAGAATTAAAGAATGAGTTAGAAAAGAAAAAAAACCTTATTAAAGAAAACAAACAGCGTAATACAGTCTTCTATTATGCCTTATAAATTAAAAGACTCGAGTTGGTGTTGTAACGTATTAATTTCAAATTAACTAAGAAAAAGCGTGTGAAATTGCATAAAGTTTAATTGAAAATTTAATAGATTTCCTTAGAAATCATTCATTTTAGAATAAAAAAACTGTTTAAAAAAAGCTATGCAGGTCAAAATGAAACCAATGAAGGAAATAAAGGAATAAGAAAACATGTTTAGTTATAATTCACGGGGAGAAAATGAGTAGCGAGGTTTTTATGTCAAAATAAAGCCTTATAATATCAACAAACTTCATCAAATGGTATTTGTTCAAGAAGCCTTGTCACATAATATCATTACAAATCTTATTATCTCTTAGTGTTGTATAGATTCATTCCATATCAACCTCTATCAATCCTAAATTAAACAACGTGGTATTTTTACGTTGATTAAAACGCAAGAAAACAACAAGAGAGAATTCTGTTCCTATATTCATTAATCTTGCAAAGGCGATTATTTGATAAATATCAATCTATTGTAGAATTTCTTTTGGCTGCTTAGGAAATAAGACAAAATACTGAATGGATATTTTTAGTGAATAAAGTCGGATTTATCAAACCAGCTGATATTGTCTGTCTTCTCCGGCTCGGATTTTATCCATTGTTGCTGTACAGACCTGTCGAAAGTTTAACACTATGCAAACAAATTAGTGTCGAATTGGCAGCTCAACTTGGCTATATCTCGACAGCTTTTTGGCAGCTGATTCCTATCTCTTGGCAGCTGCTTATCCATATATCAGCCACTTGACAGCCTAACGTTGACTCCTTTTCGTTAAGCTCAGTGTTAAACTTTCGACAAGTCTTTACCGTATAGCCTGTTTTTGTTTAATATTAAGGGCTTTATTTTCTATTAAGTTCATTTCTTTCATTAATCCTTTTTACTTATCCTTAGACATCTGATGTTCGGAAGTGTCCTTACCAAAGCAACAAAAATAATTTGTTCATCTTAAATACATCTATGAAGAAAACGGAAACAAAACCGGAGATTCCGTAGGCTAAATGCGTTGTATTCGCTTTTGTGACAATTAAAAGAGCTCACAAACAATGTTTTTAATGAGAAATTCTGGAAACGCAATCTGTTATTTGTACGATTCAGGTGTGATTCGGGCATTTTAGATGTATCAATGTCGAGAGCATATAATTCTTATCAATTAGGAACAAAAATTTTATTCATTGGGAGTCCGTCTCTACGGTGCTCTTTATTGAATTCTCTTCAAACCTTAAGGGAAATTTTCCATAACTTGTGTCATTTATTTCTTTTTAGTTTCACACAATATCACATGTTTTGGACTAATTGTGGTATTACTAAAAATAACTTTTTCTCTTATAAATCAGAGTTTATAGTTTCATAAAAAGATCAATAATAATAATAATAATAATAATAATAATAATGATAAATGTAATAATAATAATAGTAATAATAATAATTTATGTTATAATAATAATAATAATAATAATTCATGTTATAATAATAATAATAATAATAATAATAATAATACATGTTATAATGATAATAATCATGAATAATAATCATGAATAATAATGATGATGATGATAATTCAAAAATCTCATTGCAAATGCCACCAATTTGAAAAAATGGACTGTAAAAATATTTGTTTAAACTGTTTCTTTTTTTTTTACTTTATAATCAGTGGTCCTTATGCGTTTGTCTTTTTTCATCTTGTTGGATTGAAAATGACAAGCTTTTTAAATAATAGTACAGACCTGTCGAAAGTTTAACTTAGAGGTAACAAAAAAGGAATCAAAGTTGACTGCCGAGTGGCTGAGATATATATTGATAGCTAGTTGTCGAAAAACTACCAAGACAATATCAGCTTCCGGATTCATATTAGTAGATTTTTATAGAAATTAGTCATTTTCACAATTAAATTTTAAATAAATTTTCCGAATTTCATTTATCAACTAATAAGATTAATTTTATTTCGATAATATTACGATTTATTTCAGGCTAGAATGGAACAAAAATAATTTAAAAAAATATATATAATGAGTTACGGTAAGCAAGAAATATTATGTAAATGTTACGAGATCGTTAAATAATTTACTCATGTTCTTACGATTACGTATTCCGGATCCGTTTTTCATCTTCAAAGCAATATTTTCATAACCTTTATCATAACCGTTATTTGTTTATTTATTTATCTAGTTTATAGAAAATAATTAAAAACATCTTAAAAAGAAACGTGTCGTGGTTTTGCACGTGCATAAGGGTTGCAATTTGACATCGTTAATCATTTTATGTATCTTAATTTTCAATTTATTAGTTCAATGCACGGCCCGCTCCCCGCGGGATACTACTATTTCGTCTCTGATTTCCTTTATTTTGGCGCGGAACAGCTCGTGCAGTTATGGAATAATCATTTTCAAGGTTATAGGTGGCCTTTATTTGCTCGTGATTTTCAATTTTCCATAACGTACACACAGACAGAATATCGCTTAATAAAATCAGAATAGAAGATTTGTCAAGATGATAAAATCATTTCAATAAGATGTTGTATATGTATTCATTTTAATTATTCTTATAACATGTACGACTTAAGCAAACTCCATGGTGCAGGTCATGGGGATGTCGTAGAAATGCTCTCGTTTTTATTCTTTTTTACCTCCCCTATATGATATCAAATGATTCAATTACTTTTTTGATCTTATTTTCTCATGAAAATGTAATTCACATGCTTTTGTGTGTGTTTTTCTTTCTTTTTCATAAACGATAAAACATATTTCTTTTTTTCCTTTATAAAAATTTGATGCATTTTTGTATCACAATCTACCGCAGTGCTTGTTTTAACAATGAGTTATGGCATTCCAAGACGCATTTTTTGTTTTGGCAAGAAAATATCAAATTTCATGTCAAATGACATTGCCTACTGTCGCGAACACTTTTTACTATTATCAATTTCAATAATTTCACACTTTCATTGGGAATTCATTTTCTTAGTTTTATGCGATAACCGTTCAGATCGCACGTGAAATGTTTCACCATGATTCACTTCCTGGGTAAATAAAGCATGAAATTGATCATGATGTGCACGAGCACGGTTTCCGGTTCATTTCAAGTGTCAATTTTCTTAATAGAGCTATCGTTTTATGAAAGGGTTAATCTTATAATTCTTAAAGATATGAAAGCACTCGCTGATAATTATTTTACATGTTTTCTGCCACACCGCGAGGGTTAAACTTATTTGACAAGTTCTTTGCCACATCGATAGAGTGAATAGAAACTTTTATAAATCCTACTTCATATTATTATATAATGTTCCTGTCTGAAAGATTCCAAAGATTCAATATCAATAGAGAGACATAATCATTTTTGTCGTCAACGTCCCTTTTTATTGATGGTCCGTGAATAAAACTAAAACACAGACTTAATACATGCATCTCATATTCAATTCAAACCACTGCTGAAGCTCAGTTGGTAGAGTGCTCTGTAGCAACTCCTAGTGAAGTCTAACGCCCAATGAAGTCCGGACTTCATTAGGACTTGAAACAATGCTCGCTCCGTAAGTGAAAGATCGTGGGTTCGAACCCCGACCGAGTCTTACCCAAGACTTGAAAGTGGGTAGTGACTGTTCTTTCGCCAAGCACTCAGCATTACGAAATGAAAATCGCAATTCTTTTGGATGGGAACTTAAAATAAACGAGGTCCCGTGTTGCGGTAGGCGTGGCACGATAAAGAACCCTGCTGTATAATGCCATCAGCGCATTACAGAAGCAAAATTTCCACACCTTTGCCTATAGCTGGAGCCGTCTCTATATAAGTGAAATATTCTTGACTGGGAAGTAAAACATCTTTACTCAAGTCAACTCATATTCAAATCAAAATTGTGTCTTTTAATGCCTATCAAAACACTATAATTTAACATTATAAGGCTATCCCATCTATACCGTATGTTATTATATGATGATGAAGAGATTTGCAAATGTATAAATGTTATGTTGAATTCCATAATAATAAAAATATAAAAAAGAAAAAGATATACTTGACAACAACAAATGTGTCTAAAACACGAAGCAATAAAGGTTAACTAAAGAAACAATCAAATAAGACACACAATAGAAATAGATAAGGCCCAGTTTTCAGGATATCTTAAAAATTAAACTATATTATTCAGGTATCAAATTTAAATTTAAATTGTGAAACAGGTGCCTGGTCTATACTTTTAAAGTGATTAAAATAAATAATTTTCAAAATTCAAAATAATTATTCTGCCTATTTCTAAAATATAAATCATGACAATATTTGACAGTTATGTTTAATGGAATACTAGATGAATAAAATCTAGAATTAATGTAATAAATAATATAAGCAAAAAAAAGTTTATTAAGATTTTCTCGCTAATGAAAACATTTCGAGTTTTTCGCGTAATTCTATTTTTCACATTCAGATGGCAATCAAAACAAACGGGAGTTAATGTTATTAATTTTTTTGCGATAATTTATTTTCGTGTTTTGTAACTCTCGAAAATTTACACAGAAATAAAAAGGGACGCGAAAAAGTGCCGATTTACAGTGTATACATCGGGAAAAAGACGAACGTACATTAGACTTTGTAATTACTGTTCGAGTTATTCTGTTTGTGACAGTGGAAATCGCTTAATTTCATAGAAATCAAATAAACTTGAATAATGTTTGATATTATTTACTTACTTGTACCTAGTCGTAAGTGAAAATCTGTATGCGCTTCCGCGATTGCCATAAAGTAATTTTAAGAACGGAAAATGTTTGCGCTATTGGGATTTTACATGGCGAAAATGGTGATGTTTACACTTGAAGTGGTGTCCTTGGTGACGTTTTACGTCATATGCGCAACTGGATCCGCTATTTGCCTATTTATTCAATATGATAGATCCCAATAACGCCAACGTTGTACTCTGAGCAGAAATATGCTAGCCTAATCGCGGATGCGCATACAGTTTTCCTGTTACGGCTTGGTACAAGTAAGAGAAAAATATCATTATTTATTTTAATCTATATGGGGTTTTATGGAAATAAAGAGTAATTCACTGTCACAAACAGAATGATTTTAACAGAAGAACAAAACTTATGTCAAAAAAGTAGACTGACGTCAGTTTTATTAAAGTAAACAAGACAGAAAAAAAACGCTACAGAAAAATAAAATTTAAAAAAATTAGGAAAATAAAAGTTTTTATTTTCTTTTTAAAGAATGACTTTTATTTCCGTCACGTTCAGAAGATAATGAAATATCAACTAAATGTAACAGTAAAAGCCAATGTATATTGAAGTATCAAATCGTGTTTTATTTCTAATGAAATGTACATCATGGAGTAGCCAGAGGTTAATAGCGCCCCCTTGTGTTTGTCAAGTATCCTCTTTACAAACGTTACTTTGAAATTGAGCACGCTTTGGTATCGTTATAGACGTGTAAAAGTCTAATGAAACATTACAATACATGTCATTTTACTATTCATTAAGAATGTACAGCTCTTTCAAATCCTTTTCAGTTTCATGAAGGTTGTAATTGACATCTCTACTATACTTCTTTAAATGATTATTACACTCTTTCAGCTCGCGTGACAAAGTTCACGATGGGTACTATAGAAACATTCAATTATCTTTCTTCTTCTTTCACATCTCAGAATGAAGACTTCATCGGAAATTCCTACGTTTCTAATGACTCTTTAGAAATAGTCTTAAGTGACTGAATGGCAACTCCAATGTTTCATTTATTTCAATTCAATTTTTCTCATTACGATGGAACCGGCTTGGTTTATCATTTCTCGAGAAAAACACTGATTATTGTAAATATAATTTAGAACAGGGAATAGGGAGTATTTTCTTCCATTTTCGTCTATTTTTCTCCACAATAAAAAGAGAGACTAGCGTTTCATTTCAGATTTAATTCGTATTTGCAAGTGAATTAAACAGTAACCGCGTAAGAGACGGAATTTGTCGGTAGTAAATCGACTTTTCTTTCTCTGTAAAAATATCTATAGAAGCAAAATTGATGAAGGGAAATTCGCCAATTTGTTGCTAATAAATTATACCATCTCCGTGGTGATTTAATCACGAGGTATTTACAGCCGTATAAACGCCGGGAAATTACCGGTAATGATGTGTAAAACACATTTTTAACCTCTGTTTGCGAGGCTGCTAATCACAGTGTACCTTTAAAAGGATTACGAACTAAATAACGACTTCTATTGTAGTGTTTCTTTGAGGAATATCAGAGACGAATAAATGGTTTTGTTATGATATATACATAGAAAAAGAAAATAATTCCACACCGGCCTTTATAGAGACATATAAAATATTTTCTAAGAAACTATACTTTGTTGTTCTTATTTAAAATATATTATTATCAGCATTAATACCAAGGTACGCGATTTAACCGTTCAGATAAAAACACATGCAAACAATAACCAAATAATAATAAAGAAAATTCTGCCGGCCTTTATATAGCTGTATCATATATTTTTATGAAACTATACTTTGTTGTTCGTATTCAAAGAATATTTTTCTCTACATTAACATCATCATATACGTATTAACCGTTGAAATAAAAACACAAGCAAGCATACCATGTCCAAATCATAATTCCAAAAGATAATTCTCCTTTATATAGCTTTATCAAACATTTTCTATGAAACTATACTTTGTTGTTCTTTATTTTTATCCACATTAACACTTAGATACACGATTTAACCGGTAAAATCAAATCAAAACACAAACATAAAATGTCCAAATTATAATTCCAAAAGAAAATAATTCCACCGGCCTTTATATAGCTGTATTAAATATTTTTTATGAAACTATACTTTGTTGTTCTTATTCAAAGAATATTGTTATCCGCATTAACACCAAGATACACGTTTTAACCGTCCAAATCAAAACACATTATTCTATGTCCAAATCATAATTCCAATAGTGTCGTTAAAACTATCGAAACTGGTCAATCAATTCAAAGTTCCATTAGGAAATTGATCATGAGACCCGGTGCTCCGGAAGGGTAAAATACTTTTGTCTAGCTAGCTAAAGCCACCATGTGTAAAATCAGCAAAAGTGTCTAACAGTAATGATAACGATTCACCAGCTGACGCCCTTTGAAAAATTTAGTATTTCCATTGAATAAAAATATATTTTTGTTCTCCCTTTCGTAGACTTTCGTTATACTTTAAATTGAATTACTTTTATCTGGATAACAATATGTTTTTGGATATATACACAAAAAACCTCTGACAATAATCAACAACCAAAGTCAGGAAAATGAAAAAATAAAGAACTGATCCCATGACACATGGCGAATTGAGTGTCGCTAGACAGGAGGGTAATACGTTTCTGGAGCACCTAGTCTCATTTCTCTTTGGATGTTAACATGTTTAACTTGATGTACCATTACAAAAAGTTTTAACTATGTTTTTTTAATTTTGAATTGAACATGAAACACATGACGGGTGAGTCTCAGGAAGATATGGCATTTCTAAAGCACCTGGCCTCATTTCTCTGGTGGAATAAGTTGTTTAACCAGGTTTAAACTATGCTTTTGAAATTTTGAATTGAACATGTGCCAGTATGTTTGTTTTTGATTGAACAATTGTACAAGGGTACAATAAAATTGTAATCTTGTAAGTCAAAAACAAATATACTAATCCATGTTCACAATCCAGAGGCAAATTAAAACTTTGAAACTGACAAGTTTGGTTAAACACTTGAACTTCCACCAAGAAAGTGAGACCGGATGTCCAGAAGGGTAGCTAGTAAGTATTATACTCCTGTATTTAAAGAAAAAACCAAAGAATTCAAGAACGCATTAAA
This sequence comes from Anadara kagoshimensis, assembly GCA_021292105.1. Classification (NCBI taxonomy): domain Eukaryota; kingdom Metazoa; phylum Mollusca; class Bivalvia; order Arcoida; family Arcidae; genus Anadara; species Anadara kagoshimensis. The sequence goes on from CM037869.1 coordinate 35,083,265, forward strand.
TTGAGACATTTGTGTAATTTTGTGGCAAAAACATAGCAATATCCAATGTAGTCAAGATAACAATCAAACGTTCAATGCAACTTTAAACACGACACAATTTTGATGACTTCCATGCAATCATCAAACACAGATATACAAATCCATGTCCGGAGCACAATACAGACACAAATTAGAATTTTTGAAACTGGCAAACACGTGGACTTCCAACATGGAGGTGAGACCGGGTGCTCCGGAAGGGTAAGCACCCCTTGTTTAGCTAGCTACACCCGTCACGAGTGTAATCAAAATTGAATGAAAGGAACATGGAACTATTTATGGGACACACGGAGACACAAAATACTTATAAAGAATACTGTGATGACGACCATAAACCCCTTTGAGGGCCTTGATGAGCCTAGAACATGAAACAACTAACGATATAGACACGATGCACACATATTTATACAGTGGTTATAAATTTTGCTGAAAGATTCTAATGACAAAAACTACTTGTGCTATGTAAGTACTTCTATAATTTTACAAACTTTCAATGGGTTGATAAAAACTCTTAGGAACAACTTCTAGTGCAGTTGTTCAATAATTCTCTTTGAGAACAACCTTAAAGAGCAGGGATTTAAAGTTCATTTGAGGCAATTTCTATTGAAGTTGTTCAATGCTTCACAATTTTATTACCACTTCCAAAATCTTGTTTATACTCCGTAAAACACAACCATTTGAAAGTTATTTCTAAAATAACCTATGGTTTAGGTCTACAACATTTTTTATAGATTTTTCGGCAGTAAAATGTTCATGTTTTAACAATGGACCAACTCTTGATGTCTGAGGTCAAATCATACAGTCATATTAGTAACATATTCTGCTCACTGTGATACACTTGTCCATTACACGATGTCTGACTAATTCATTAAGACAAAATCTATTTATACTTCCTAGAAATCATGAATTACTTGATTCGGGCCATAATGCCTGTCAAAGGTTTTCCCCTTGGCGACACATTGCGATAGTTTCCTGCACAATATATTTTCAATATCCATTTCAGTTCACATCATTTTCACATGCATGCCTCATTGTGTTCGACGTCAGGATCTTTCACTCTTCTTTTGATGGACCACTTTTGACTTCTTCGTTTTCCCATAAAAGAAATCAAAAGAGAATGAACGTGTATTGAAAATGTAACTCTTGCAGAAAATTCATGAACGGCATTGATGTATATATGTGTTGTCACCATTGACCCGAGATAAATAAAAAGCCGTCCATTCAACTAAATGAGAAGAAAGGGAAAGAACACGCCTCTAGAGAATTTGTTTTTGATTTAAAACATCAGAAATGACTAGAGATTCAATCAATTCAAAATTGGGTGTAATGGGGGATAAGAAAGATCACATGATAGGTAGAAAGAAACCATTCTTCTTAAGAAGTCAAGAGATTTACTAGTGAGAATTGAATTTGAATATATTTAGAAATAACACAATACACTATTACATGATACATATGAATTCCATTTTAGTTATTAATGCAATATTGAAATTACGTCTTGTAAAACCTTTCTACAGACGAACTTTCTTTTGATACCGAGTGAAAAGAATCATTATATTTGCGATAGATTTAGTTAATAAATGTAATATGAAGCGTAAGATAACAAGAAATGAAACTAAAGGAATAAAGTTCTGACAAGAAATCCTTTTTAGAATTCTCCCCACGATGAAAGGAATCAGCAGTGAAGTCAGTGTGAATAGCTACATGCATTATAATTAATTGATAAAAAAGAACAATGGTTATAGTTGACATCAGAAGAAAAATAGAACAAAAGTTTATTATGTATAACATTAAAAGATTTTACTTTTATGGTTTGTGTCATTTTAAGAATAGTGAAAGTTGGAATACAAAAGATCGACCCTTTTTTTTAAAAAAATCAAACGATAAAAGATTTTGCCTGCACTAATACCCTTTGGGTTATCACCGCAATTTCTACGAATATTAAATATTAAAACATTGATTTGTAACGAAAGTTTATAAGGATAAAATACCATTGGACTGAAAAACCGACCCGGGTTGACGAGGATTAAGACATCCGGTTTGACATAGTCAACAGGGGTTGATAAGGGCCAAATACTTTCGAGCTGATGTTATTTTTTGGGGAAATCAGACAAGAGACCCTCGGGCCGATATGGACAACTCGAATTGAAGGGAAGAAATACTATCTGACTGATATAGGTAAAGATCAAGGACCCTCGGTCTGAGATTGGCAACTTTCAAGCTGATGTAATCCATTTTAGGAAATCGGTCCAGAGACCCTCGGGACGAAATAAATTACTCGGATTGATAGGGAAGAAATACCATATAGGACTGATATCGGTAAGGATCAAAGGACCCTTGGTATGATATAGCCAACAAGTATATGTACTGGTTAGAACAAAATACTTCACAACTGGTGTAGTCCACTGGCGATAATCAGGACCAGAGGCCTCGGGCCGATATAGATTTCCGCGATTTCCTGAAAATTTTATCTAAATAAGTTAAAATTTGAAATTCCTTAAAAACTAATGTATACTCCCTCATGCAAAGTATTTCCTTAGCTAATTTTGGTAAAATATATTTTTGTTCCTAAGAAATCTTTTTAACATCTAAAAACTGGTTTCTTAATTTTGGTCGAAGCACTACTGATGAGGAATTGTATTTCGAAACGACCGTCTAGTGCTGTAGAATTAACACTGGTATAATATGGAATCGATTAGGATGAAATACCATCGGACTGATATTGATAAGGATCAAGAATCCTCGGCCTGACATAGTCAACAAGGATTGATAAAAATCAAATGCTCTAAGACTGGTGTAGTCCACTGGGACCAAAGACCATCGAGATGATATAGACCACTCGAGTTGACAGGGACCAGACTATCAAGCTGATATAGTACGCTCGGTTTAATAGGGACTCTGGACTGTCAAGCAGAAGTGAAAGAATTGGGTTGATGTTGTAATGTTGGTATAGCCGTGTGATATTTTTTATTCATCATTAAAATGACCAGAACCAAAAGAAAAGCACTCGGGATGATTTAGAATTATTGAGTAAATACGGACCCAAGACACTTGGTTTTATAAGGACCCCGGGCCGTCGAGCTGAAGTCGAAGACTTGAGTTGGTGTTGTGATGCTGGTTAAGCCCTGTTATATTCGGAAAGGTATGGACGATTTGTGTTGCTAGAAATGTAAGGAGGATTTAGAAATGCAAATTGTTGTACAAATCAAAATTGTAAATCAGAAACAAACATACTAATCCATGCACGAATCACAATCCAGAAGCAAAGAAAAAACATTGAAAATGACAAGTTAGGTTAGACACGTGAACTCCCACCTTGAAAGTGATGCCAGGTGCTCCGGAAGGTAAGCACCTCAAAATTGAGTGAAAGAAACATGGAATTATGGGACGTCAAATATACCCAGAGCAATCCTGGACACATAAACATCAAACTTATTAACAAAACTGTGATGACGGCCATAAAACCTTTTGAGGGCCCTGATAAGACATCTAGATTTTTTATTTTTACAGATCAGATACGAATATAATTATTTAGATACATACATGTAGACACATGTATAGACCATGTATATAAATACATGCAATTTGCACATGTAAAAGAGTGATTAATACATAAATAGAAAAATGGGCTCGACCCATCAATCAGATGAGTCTTAAGTCGCTTAGATACAAATGAAACTTATATAACTTGTAATTTATGTTTGTTTGCTTTTCACGCGTTACATAATAATCTAATTGTTTGAAGAGTAGAATGAACTTGAAATAAAGAAAAGAAATTGGTCTTGTATTTTTGGGCGTCATTTTTCTTTTTTCAATAAAATTCCTAATATTTTGAATTTAATACTCTTTTGTAGAATTTAATCATTTCGTAAAAATAAATATTTGTGAATATTTATACTTTTTGAATAAAACAAAATTACTTCAAAATTATTTAAAGTTAATTATTATTCTTGGTAAAATATCGAACATTTTGAAATTGTTATAACAAATTTATTACTCTATCAAAAACATTTATTCACAGCGATACAATACCGGCTAGCCATTTGAAATAAAATAATGACATTTATAAAAGCAATTTTGTTTGAAAACAATTTTTTATCAATAAAACCATTGTTTACTATTGAAAATAAATAACTCCACCAGGATTTAAAAATATGTTTATAAGATAGACTATATAAGTTTGTGAATTCATTTTTAAATATACTGTGCCAAGGTTTTAATTTATCTAATAGCTCATAAAACATATATTTAGTCAAAAATAAAATATGGGTGCAATATTAAAGTTTTGTTGTCAGACAATGGGAAAACAAAATGGAAAGAGTTTTTGAACACCATTTATAATTAAGAAAGACCAAGACTATTTTCGAATTACAAACAGCATTTATACATAGAAACAGGAAATACATGTAGTTAAAAATATATACGTATCTATACATGTATTTTACTCATTCCATACATTGTTCTCATTACAGACACTTCATAAAGCGACGCAAGCTACTAACAAATGATTGTTGATGCAAAGATGTTGTAAACCTAGATTTATCAAGATCCTCAAAAATCAAAAACAAACATACTAATCCATGTCCGAATAACAATCCAGAAGCAAAGTAAAAACTTTAGAACTGACAAGTCAGGTTAGACACGTGAACAGGGAAAATTTTTATGGCTATCTTCATAGTAATCGTCAAAATTATCCTAAATATATTTGACGTCCCATAGTTCCATGTTCCTTTCATTCCAAATTTTGATTACACAAGTGGCGAGTGTAGCTACCAAAAGAGGAGGTACTTAATCTTCCAGATAGAACCGGTCTCACTTCTCTGGTGGAAGTTCACAAATTTGCCAGCTTCAAAGTTTTTACTTTGCTTTATGATTTTGGTTTGAACATGGATTCGTATGTTTGTTTTTGATTGTATATGTTAAGGAACCAGAGAGTTAATATATATGTACAGGCCCCAGTTTCACAACCATTCCTTAGCTATGATTTTTCTTAACTTAAATCTTGCAAAATTTCATATCGTTATACTAAGTAATATGTTAACTTTCAAGATATTCAAGAATTTAAGGTGTCATTTTAAGTAAACTATTTGTATTTAATTTTGACAAAATATTCACCAGTAGTTAAAAAAAAGATTACAAAAATTCAATAAAGGGAAGTCTGTGTGGAAGATTGTGAAACCGGGGCATGTTATACCGTTTGTTCAAATGTAAACTGTATTTGTGGTTGAACCTTCGTTATTCCATGATTTGATTGGTTTATATAACAAAAAAAACAATTTGTAATAATATCTATATGGCAGGTTAAAAGACAAGTAACTCAATGTTTATCTTGGATTTATCTTATCTGCCGTGGAAGATTAAAAAGTTCATTTTGCTTTTACGATTTCGATTCATTTGAACATGGATCGGTATGGTTTTTTTTCTAGGATTGAGAGTTGAATAACGGTTATTAACGTACCAGTCAAAAATATTTCACTTTTATCGAGACGTCGCCAGCTTTAGGAGAAGGTGCAGAAATTATTCCTGTGCGTTGCGCTGATGACATTATACAGTAACGTTCTTTATCGTGTCAAGCCCACCGTGACACGGGCCCTCGTTTATTTTAAGTTCCCATCGGAAAGAGCAGTAACTTTCATTTTGCAATGCCAAGTGCTTATCGAATAAACAGTCACTACCACTTTCAAGTCTTGAATCAGACCCGGTCGGGGCTTGAACCCATGATCTCCTACTTACGAAGCGAGCACTCTACCAACTAGGCTACTGCAGTGGGCTTTTTTATTCTAGAGATCTACCAACTTAGTGCAGTCTCACAAAATTTGAAGAAAGTATAAAAATGATAACCGAACTGGTCAATGATTTGATTTTAGCATTGACAAAAACAATCATTTCTGTAGTTCATATAATGATTTTGGGTGTGCTTACCTTTGTAATATATAATATAGAAATGCCATGGCGATTGGGAGAAGGGATTTCTTAGGATGTCTATGTAGTCCAGTAGTTGCCAATGCGTATGAAATGTGTCTCAACAACTCGTTTTTGGACAATAATTGTGTATTATTGTCAAAAATATAGTATAGTTTAAATTTGCTGCAAGTTAAAATTCAAAATTCTTCAAAAACTAAAACTCCATCATGCAAAGTATTTCCTAGCTAAATTTGGTAAAAATATTTTTTTGTCCTTTTGATAATCTTTTCAACATCTTGAAAACAATTTTGGTTTCACGACCATGTAGTGCTGTAACATTAAAATTTGTGTAATATGTAATTCATCAATTTTAATTTTTAATTAAATTTTATTATTTTTTTCTAGAAATATTTATGCGGAAATGTAACGAAAAGCCTGGAATCATTTTGATATAATATATTTTTGCTTACAATACGATACATACTATACTTAGGGATATGCCTTATAATTTGTTATCGAATGCACTTGTATATATTGACAATTGCAATGTGACATACTTGATGAACACATGCAGAAAACAGAGAAGGTAAGCGTTTTTGTTTTCGTCTATAAGCCACCAAACATTTTAATTATAACAAACAGTTTCCTCCATATACTCTTTTAAAACACAAGAATAAAATATTTTAAGCTGTAGCCATTGCAATGAAAACAAAACCCAAATTATCAATAAAAGATTGAAGAATGCGTTTTATCGAAGTAAGACTGCCGCTGGTCCAGTGTAGCTAGGTTCAAAGATAGAACCATTATACACAATGTATTCACTTCATTCTCTATTCAATTATCAAACAATTTGATTTTCAATTTTAACCTTTTGGTGTAATTCTAAATTGAAACATGTAAGCAAATAACTTTGTAACAAACGGTTTACAATATAGTAATTTTAAGTCAGGCATAATTATACCAATACTATAGTTCTAAGGCTACTTTAAAACTTGATCATCGTCATTTGATCAGTCATACTTTTGCGTTATACAAGTCTGTCCGGCGAGTTATTTGCCCCTTCTAAAGTTTTATATTTTGTTTCCTTTAAAATTTTAATTGATTTAATTAGGACTGTTTTAAAATATATCAGATATGACAAAATTATTTTGTATCAAGAAAATAAATGTTAAACATTTCCTTTCAATTTAGAGCCTCTTAAGACTCCAGTAAATGACTATTTTATCTACATTTTTTATTCTTTTTATAAACATATAACCATGATTTATTCGTAAATGCAGGATATTTCAGATATAGTCACAAAAAGTTCTGGACGGACCTGTAGTTTGTCAGTAAACCGAGGAAGGATCATTAAGAAAAACGTAGCAGATTAGCAGATATAGATTATAGGACTTCAAAATAATGTGACGATAAGTGAAGCGTATTGAGTGGACATTAATTCAGTTATGACATATCCTAAAATCATTTCTGTAACATAGATAGAGAAAGTATGATGTCTCTGTCTCCAAAATTATCCTGGTAAAATTTGACCTCCCATAATTCCTTCCATTCTCAATATCGATTTCACACGTGGCGGATGTATCTAGAAGATTGGAGATGACAATGCAAACGGAGTACCTAGACCCGCTTCCCTGTTGGAACTTTACGTGTTTAACTTAATTTGTCATTTATTAAACTTTTTACTTTTTGATATTGTCATTTGGTCATAGAGTGTTTATTTATTAAAGGGGAAACGTTCAAATACTATGATGATCATGTAATTTTATGATAAACATGTAAACGTTTTTGAATAAGAAAACACAATTCAGTGAATATTATTATTGTTATCTAATATTTTCGTTAATACAATTGTCCACAGGAAAATGCTTTTTAATAAATACAATATTTCAATTGGTAAATGTAAACTCGTGGACACGTCTTGAAAAAACCAGCTTTTTATTTTCAAGCTTGTCTTGCATAGAACGTTTTGTTTGTTTTCAATAACCACTAAATATTTTTAATAACATTGTTATTCAATACAGTCCAACCTGCCATAAAGGCCAACTCTATATAAGGATCACCTGCTTATAAAGTCCTATAGAATTGTGTCCCAATTGTTCTTTATTCATATTATTTGAACTTATATATAAAGACCACCTCCCCTTAAAGGCCATTTTACTGGTTCTCCTGGGTGGCCTTTATTGACTGTAGTTAATATTTTTAATAATTCAGACATGGATTAGTATGTTTGTTTTTGATTAATGCACAAACAATAAGGAAAACAAAGATTGAGATAATACCCACTATTTCTCTAATTATTAAAGATAGAAATACACTTACGGCTAAAATTACAACAATTACAATTATCCCCTAAATTTGACTTTATTGCAGATCACATTATACTACATGGTGTTACATTTAATTGCAATATGAAATGTATTCCGATAAAAAACTAAGAAATCTCTTTAGAAAGAAAGTATTACACGATATATTAAGACAATAACTTAAATTAGTTAGGAATCGTTTGAAAATCTTTAATAAAAAGCCATTTCTCAAATAAAAATAGTGATAAAATTAACTTATTTTATTATTTGAACTATAAAAAATAAAATATAGTATACATATTTCGGTACACCCTGAGTTATTTTACAATTTGAAAAATTGTTTCAGTGAAAGCAAACACTATTTTCAATTTACAATAAATTTATTTTGTTATTGAATATCTTTGTTAATACATTAAGCTAGAGAAGTAGGAATCGGTTTTATAAGAGAAAACATTCTCTGCCCACTGCTGTGCACTCGCTACTCAATATGCAATTTGATTATTGAAAGACACTGATGCTAAGTGAAACAAACCTTTTGGAAAAAGTTAATATTTACAACCAACATTGTTTTATTGTTACATACATGCAATACTTTTGTTAAAAGATACAAAACTTAAGAATATTTCTTCTGAAAGAAGACTTTCTCTTCCTACTGCTACAATTATTACTCAAAATGCAATTAGTGACAAAGACAGAACCATTACACACACTACGAGTATTATTATCTGTAGTCAACGCCTGAATCCAAATTCAATCATTGAGCAATTTTGGGGTCAATTTTACCCCTCTTGAGTTGGCACTTTCTATATTGAAGAGCACTCACTATACGAAATGAATGGAGAATTTGTTATAATGAATCATCTTAAGAAAAAGTCCATAAGAAACAATAATTATGTACAAAGAGAGTTTTACAATAAAACGTTTTCTTGCCAAGTGGATGTGATATTATTCATTTAAAAATACAACATGGAGTGTTATATTGTCTTCAATCAAAAACAGATTTTAAAAGATTATTTGATTTGTTTAAAATGATGTTCTCGGGCTTCCTGCAGATTGAAAAATTCGAGCATTTATTCGTTTATACGATGAAGTGTTTTGGTGGTATAATGTGCATCTTATATAGAAGAAATAGTGTTAAATCTTGACATGAATGTGAATTATTTAATTTAAAACTGAATTTAAAAAAGCAAATTTGATTATTTATACAGAAAATATAAGCGCTGATTAGAAAAAACATTGGGTCATTTTTGAAATGAAATTTTAAAAAACTATTTCCATCAATTATATTTGACTGTTTTTATTTCTATTATCTTGCGTAATTGTAATTTGATCTTTTTACGTCATAGGTTATGTTTAGTATCAACACACCAGAAACACAAATGCTGATAATAATAAACTGTTTACACAGGGAAATTAAAAGTATAGGGTTATCAAAACTTATATGTCTTCACAATATTGGTGATAAATATTATACATGCATATCTGTATACAAAATTACCATGGATATGTTTGAGGTTTCATTGTTCCGTGTTCCTTTTATTCTCAATTTTCATTTGCAAATTGGCTAAACAAGAGTTCCCGGTCTCATTTCCGTGATGGAAGTTTACGTAATTTACTTAGTTAATTTTTGTTTTGCTTTGGCATTGCGATTTGGACATGGATTGGTATGTTTGTTTTTTATTATCTAAGTATTAACTGTTGAAACTAGGACTGTTTCTGAAAGAGATAAACACCCCAATTCCAGTTGTTGGTGGTGACAAATGATTGTAGGTGATAGGTTCCTCTGATACCTTGCATCTGTACAATTTACAGCTAAATTCTAAGAGTGAAAATTGTAGTCTGGAAATTGTAACAATTCCGTTGATAATTCCATCGCAAACGTACAGGTTCTTATGATGCTTAACATTTGTGCATAGTTTTAAAAGTTGGATCAATATAACCTCCGGAGAAAAATGTGTTTACGAACAGACAGACTGACGGACGGACACATTGATACCAATGTACCCTAACTTTGTCGGTGTATAAAAATATTACTATTATCGAAATTTGATTGTTTGAATGAAATCATTACTGAAATGTGTTAATTTTTAGGTGTATCAAGTGTAAGTCAAAAATGAATACACAGACTTTTGCAGTAAAGTTAGAATAAAGGTTATTTCTCCCTCATACGTATGTTACAGTGAAAATTTTTATTTCCATAATGTCGTAACTTCCTGAGACACTGGTCATCGAATTAACATGTCAACGAAATACTATGTAAATATTTTTATCAACAAATATGACGAATAAAGGTACTTACTTTTAAATTGTCGATTCAGGGTTATTGAAATCCCTACTTAATCAAGTTTCTCAAAAAGTTTTATGGCCGTTATCACAATTTTGTTTATAAGTATCATTTATCTTAATACAAAATTATCTTAAATATATTTGACGTGTCTTTACACTTAGTTTTGATTGCACACGTGGCAGTTTGGCTAATAAGGAGGTGCTTACCCTTCCGGAGCGCACAGTCTCACTTCCCTGTAGGAATTTTACGTGTTTTACTTATTTTGACTGTTCCAAATATTTTTAGTTTGATTTTTTAGTTTGATTTTTTAGTTTTGTGATTTGGATATTGATCTGTATGTTCCTGGTTGATTGATTAAAGTACAGTCAAACCTGCCTTAAAACCCACCTCTATATCGGGACAAACTGCTATTAAAGGCCAGTAAAATTTTATCCCAATTGTTCCTAATTCATTTTTTAACCTTTTTATAAGGGTTATCAATTTTACTGGTTTCTTTTAGTGTTCTTAATATACATGTTTGACTACAATGCATTATTTATAGTATATCATTTCCGTTTTAACCACGAACTTATCGCACGACAGCCAAATGGTACCTTTTCTTAGAACCTCGAATATTGGACCCCGCAAAAAATAAATTGCTCCAGTTACTTTCCATACATTTATCACAAACATACCAATCTATGTTTACTTCTAATAAGGTAGTGAGGTCTTTTTTATTAAATGTTAAAATACGTTTGATGGTTGGTAATTATCCCACTAGTTTTATAACCAATGATTTTAAATTTCATCTTTTGAAATTATAAATACTGTAAACTTAATTTCGCGTGTATTTATTTTCGCGGTATAAGGAATTAAGAAATATCAGCGTAGTTAAATATTCGCGTTTTGAAATATATACTAAAACACAAAAAGCGTAATATAATTTTCAAGCAAAACAAACGACCGCGAAATAAGCAATAATAAGTACACCGCGAAAATATATACGTTTACAGTAAAAATTTTATAGCAGACTGAGAACCAACGGTGTATATATACCAGTGTTTCTCCCCAACATTACTGTTTCTGATGCAATGGGGATGGGGAAAATTTTGATTTCATTCCCAATACCAGAAAACAACTACAAAAATATAGAATTGGTATGAAAACATTATTCCTAATATTGATGAAAACTACAGTGCAAAATTTAGTTTTCCCAAAAAATGACAGTAGGACAGAGAGACTACTAAGTAACAATACTCAGAAACAATATACTAGTATTAAAGTTAGCACTACTGGTTAACTGGATAATAGTGCTTGTTTCTAAGCACATAAAATATGCAGAAATATTAGCGGGAAAAATGGATGAGACGTATAAATAAATACTCTAGAAATCGAAAAAGGAGTGCCTAATGCAAACATTTATGCTTTAAATATACCCTTTTCAAAAGCATGTTGTATTTAAGAAGGGATATGAATGCATTGAAAACAGTTAAACAGTAATATGTGTGTTTTATAAGAAATGGAATAAAATAAGTTATAAAAATATATTTATCGATTTCAGAGCAAAAGTATTAGGCATTACAATAAATTCTTTGATTTGAGATCCATATAAATACACATCCGCATAAAATATCAATTTAGTCTCGGTAACCATTTATACAAATTTAATTCTGTTTTTGTGTCAATTTACATCATATTCTTTCATGCACATATTTATTGAATACTCAATGCACGACGACCGGCAATGCAATAAATATACTTCATTTATATCTTAAAGAAATATTCCTGAGTTCTCAATCACAAATTTCTATATGCCAGTCAATAACTTAATACAAAACCCGTAATTAGCGGATACAAAAATCATGTTTGATTTTTTAATTAACAAAACCTCATTGTCCCTTCCAATACGCAAGCTATTGTGTAACTCTGAAAAGACCAAATCTAAATTTTGTCTGACGGAAAAAGTATCAATTGCCTTTAAGGGTTAATTTTTGCCTCCCAATGACATGGCTATTCATTACCCGTAAAACTGTCAATATTTACAATGGAGAATTCAATAGAGGCAAATTAGTGTTTTGTGTTGCCTTCAAAATACCTTTTGTTACAGAGCGACACTATCTCTATTCAGTCTCATAATAGATTCTGCAAAATTAAACTTATTCATAAGAATGAACAAATTCCTGTAACGATTTTCTATAGTTAATTTGTGTACATACATCAATGGAGGGTCGGGTTTTTACACAACCAAATTTAACAGAGAGGTAGAAATCAATTCTTTATTAAAGACTTCACCAAACGGTCCATAGAATATAACAAATTACTCTTTTAAACATGATTGTGCACAAGTAATTTAGATCGGGTCGTTAGAATTGACTTTAACAACACAATATAATTTTTCCCGGTTCAATTTCGTTCTTTTCATCTCTATTGCGGCATTTGTTACAATCAAATTTTCTGAATTCAAATGGAAGGAAACCATGCCATATTTTAGAAAACTGATTAATTTTATTCATGTATTATTCAGACCGGGGATTTTAGTCACACCCAAAGAATATACTATATCATTAAAATTGAATACTATAAAATGATTTACCCATTTTTCAGAAAATGCACCGCCCATTGCAGCAAAAATAATAATTTACAAAATATTTTACAAAAAGTACATTATTTTATGCACAAAGAATAAAATATCCTGCAGAGTGTCTCATTATTTCAATTTGCAGCGCCACAAAGTTAAAATATAAGAAATTTCAAAATATTTCAAAATTACAACATATACGCTTTCAGACATACGCTTCAAACAAAGACCACTGAATGTTATTTTGGGTGGAGGTTCACGTGTTTAATTATCACAGTTTAAAAGTTTTTACTTTACACTTTACTTTTTGGGATTGAGTTTTACATAGACCTGTATGTTTGTGTTAATTTTGTAAAGTATGCCTGGTGACAGAACTGAACCTGTCCAAGTTCGCCGAGAATCTATCTTGTGTTCTTTCTCGGATGGAACAACCACTGTGTAATAAGGACAATAACACAATAGTATTGATTTCAATATGTAAAATAAAAAAGACAAAAGAACACTGTAAACATATAGAAGTATAATACCAAACTCAAACTTGTGCAAAATGACGAAGATATATGATTGTAATACCTGTACGAGTGATATGAGAATAAATACCAAACATGCATATAAAATATTGAGACTTACTTGTAACTGAAATGACAAGATTACGAAACCTATACAAAAAATAACACTGAACTATTTTATTTTGATAAATCAGCTTACCATTTCCAGTCTTATTAGAGATGTTCAAAATGTTTTAGTAAATGTGCGTACAGTGAAACCTGCCTTAAAGGCCACCTCTATATAAGGACCACCTGCGTGTAAAGGCTAGTGCAATTTTCTCCCCACTGATTGGTCTTTATTAATGTTATTTGAACCTCTATATAGAGGTCGCCAGCCCATAAAGGCACTTTTACTGGTTCCTTTTGGTGGCATTAATATACAGGTTTGACTGTATTACTGGACTAAGGCTGGTGGATGGTTTTGCTGTTTCACTTAATCTTCACCACATCGATGGACATTACATTTACGTCTGTCTCCTGACTTCAATGGCAGTGGTCTATTTTGTCTTGTTTCATATACTATTGACTTGTATTTTGTACTTTTCATGCTTGTTTTAACATCTTGTTTTCTTTTTATTGAAATTGAATATTATACCAGTGCTCATTTTCTAGCACTAGACAGTCCTTTCGGAATACAATTCCTTACTAGAAGTACTTCGATCGAAATTATGAAACCATAATTTCTTTTCATGGGCTTAAAAAAATTATCCAAAGGATCGAAATAAAATCAACAAAATTTAGCCAAGGAAATACTTTGAATCAGGGAGTATACTTAAGTGTTTGAGGTTGATACCATCGGTATGCTTCTCTTTTGACTTGTATTATGTATTTTTTTGGTTGTGTTTGCTTTTGCCAAATACAAAATTGTCAGACGCAAATTTCTTTGTTTTAAAATAATGAGAGGTCTTAGTATATGTTGATCTTGTCTTTTGTTTTTATTTTATGGTTAAAATAACAAATATCTCTTCACATTTTATTTATGACGTGCTTTCGGCTAAAATTGCTGTCCATTGTCTTTAATATATTTTTTCTTTTCATTCGTATCATCTTGGTTGCATACACCAAGCTAAGCGGTACACATACTTATTTTATAGAAAACTTGTATAAATTTAATGGAAACAATAGTTTTGTACAGTACACATTTTCAGGGGTATCAGAGCTGAAAATACTGCTATGGAAGAATAAAGGAATCGTTCTGGATAAACTACATATATATTTTGGCATCAGTTATAACTTTTAAGGAATGATTGTTTTTAATTATGAATTCAGACATGATATAACCATTTTTAAATAATGAAACATAAATGTGAATAGTTCCTGGAACGCGAGATAACTCTTATCTCATTCAATAGATTCATGTTTCATTGACATCATTTTCTGGTTAAATTTGCTGTCTACTGTTAACATTTAGCAGCCGATATATCCAATGATACTTCAGTGCGGTATAATTAAATTTATTTTTAAATTTAGCAACTGAGCCGGTGTCTCTGTTGTTGACTAAACATCCTCACGGATATCCTAAACTAAGAAGCTAATACTTTTGTCAGAAAAATACTATTGTCTAGATTTGATTCTAGTTAAAATCTGAAAATTATCAAAAATTCATGCAAAGCACCGGTATTTCTTTAGCCGTATTTGAAAATTTGAAAATTGCTTCAACCTCTTAAAAAATTTTGGTTTCTTAATTCTGGCCCAAGCTTTACTGATTATGACGAAAGGTCCGTCTAGTGCTGTAAAATTAACACTGGTATAAAATTTAACTGTAGATGAAAACTGCAGAATAAAAATTTATCTTTTTATATGGATTATAAACTGGTTATAAAAATGCATTTCGAAATCATCAAATTTCAAAGTTTCTTTCATTCTCAATTTCCACAATTTTCATTTCATTAGCGTTGGCTGTAGCCACCTAGATAGCATAGATAGGAGATCCTTACCTTTCCAGAGCATGAGGCTTCACTTACCTGGTGAAAGTTCACGTGTTTAACCTATATGCCAGTTTAAAATTTTTTTACTTTGCTTTAGGGTTGTGATTTGGGCATAGATTTGTATATTTGTTTTTGTTTTGAATATTACCTTTGCAATACTTTTTTTTCAATTTAAATAGCTTGTGTCTCTTAAAAGTCAATGACATTTCAATGTAGCTCTTAAACGGAGTTCACAACAATCAAAACCTACCAAAAAATAGGAGATAAAAAAAATGTCCTAATACTGTAAACTTATTTAATTTCGCGGTATAGGTAATTTAGACATAACCGCGTAGTTCAATTTTCGTGTTTTTGAAATATGCACTTTAACACAATAAGTATAAAAACATTTTCGCTTGATGTTAATTTTCGCGCAAAACAAGCGACCGCGAAAAAAGCGAAATTAGTACACCACGAACCTGAATACATTCACAGTAATCCGTTTTATAATTTGGCAGTCATATTACTCTAGTAACAAGAATTAAAGGCTTGTTTATTTCAAAGTAAATATATATTTATTATGTTAAAACGTAAAAATTCATACAATTAATTATAAATTGATACAATACAAATTAAAACAATTTACTTAATATCCATATCACATGTACGAAAGCGCTTTTAGAACACAAGAAAAAACAAATTCAGTAATTAATCAGCCTTCCTAAAAGCACTTTCGTACATATGTAATAATATATAAGAATATGCCATTTTCTGTCGTAACAATTGTAAAATAAAAACATTATATACACTGAATCCTGAATTACACAAGTGTTCATAATAACATCCATTCAATATATTTTCAAATCAAATGTGATAATTGTACTTAATGTTTAGTAAAAATTGAGTATTTTCGATTTTGGCAATCGAATAATTTTTTTCCAAGTATCAAATAACACTAAATGTGCCATCATTAATTTACTGTAAAACCCTTACGGCAAATACCAGCATAACGAAATTGTCCTTGCTGACGTCACAATATACGTCATTTAACACGTAAGTGGGCTTGCCTAAAACAACATGAACGTCTTATATCTTTCAACCGATGAAATCGTCAAAATGCCTAAAATTTAATTTAATAATTATTATGAACATATAATACCAAGTTCTGTTTATCTAAGTACAAATATGAATACATAGTCTTGACTTTATTTCCAGAAAATTAGCTTCTTTTAAAAATGTTCATCTATTTGGTGCAAATTTTGCTGGCTTGTTTAATAGGAAATCCATGCATGTTAATTAAAGTTTTCTAGTAAACTACATCAAAAGTAAAATTACTCGTTAAAGCTGCATAGTAAAAAAATAACCTTTTGCCATTGTAAGCATTTCGAAATTCAAAGTACAGAAACTGTACCACAACGAAAATCATGAAGCTATAAAACACTTGCAATACGTTTAACTAGCCAAACAGGAGGTGCTTACCCTTCCAGAAATTTCGGACTTATTTTCTTGGTGGAAGTTAATGTCTTTATCTGCCATTTTCCAAAGTTTTATTTAGCTTTTGGATTGTGTTTTGAACATAAACTGATATGTTTGTTTGATCATACCAAATATTTATCCCATGGACTAATTTTACTTTAGTCTTAGTATAAAAGCATAAAATATCTAAAGAAACAAGAATCATGTGGAGATACTAGGATATTCCCCGTAGTGACCTACAGGGACAAAGACACAGGTTTTAGATTGAGCATTATACTATGTACAGTTGTAATCACATTGTGTTTAAAAAATTAATCCATTAAAACTTAAAACAAATATTTCTGGTAATAATACACAACTTATACACGTTAATATCATCAACAGCAATATACAACCAGTTAATTGGTATAGTCAAATTGCACTGACCTGTCCACTTGACCATTCATCTGAAATATTCATATAGAAGGGTCCACCCAGTACATATGATTCGCATTTGAACCACAAACGACTGACAGACTTTAACCTAGAGCAACTAACTTTGGGTTAATACATGTATTTTCCTTACTGTCTTTAAACCTCGTTGATTCTACATACGGACAAGTGTTTGACATAATAAAAACCGATTTCTGTTTCCTATACATGAATATTTACATTTATGATGTTTGATTGTCTTAAACTCTTTTTGGGACCAAATGAAGTTATATGACTATAATTACGTTTGCTAATGTGACGTATCTCGTCTCTTGCTTACCCCTATACCAATGACGTCATTTATTGGCTGTTCCAGCAATTGAATGTCGTACACGCGTTATTCAGTTTGCTTTACACGGCATGGAAGTTATAGCACTATAAACGCCATTTTTAGACAGTTCAATGGTTAAATGCACTAGTCCGTAATAAATATTTAAGTTAAATGTCAAGCAGACAGGTCAATGTTGTTTACCAATTCACAGTTAACAATTCTAAATACATATAAAACATCTTCATCATAAAATACTGTAAATCATCTATATTATTTGTGTCCCTATTTTTGTTGTTTTATGGATAATGTGACCAACAAATTCATATGTCAAAAATAATATAAAACAATATTGAAAAAAAACTTACTTAACTTAAACTGAAACTCCCAATAACTTTTTCTTAAAACCTCGATAATCGGACATCACAAACTTAATTTCACAGTATTTGACAATATTTATTATATTAGTGCATTAAATATAACTCGATAAAATAACAGGATATTTATGTTTGTGAAACGGCGGTTGGCTATTTCTGCCATTGTAGCTAGTAGTTACTATAGAAGTAAGGTGATTTTAACAAAAGTCAAGCCGCAAGAGTAGCCAATCTATACATTCTTGTTGTTTAAATATAAACAGTACATCCTTTCTTAAGGTCAAACTATAAAAGGGTCACTTGCTCATAAAGGCCAGTAGAAATGTATCCCAATTGTTCTTTATATACATTATTTGAACCTGTGTATATAAAGGTCACCTGCCCATAAAGAACAATTTTACTGGCTCCCTATGGTGTCCCTTATAGACAAGGTTTGACTGTATTTATATAATCTACTGATCACTTTTAGTGACATTACATATTCTAAAAATCTTAAAACGACACGACAGTTCCACAGAAATAAATATCCGAATAAATTTTGCATATTTCTTGCTTAATAATATCATTTTAATTAAAAAACAAATAACATTTAAAACATCACAAAAAAATTGTTTAAAATAATAATTTTAAAAAATCAAAACGCTTACACTCACAGATATTTCATCTCCCTTTAAATCAACACATTTCCAATAAAAATTAACAATGAAGCCTGGCTCCAGTTTCACAATCATTCCCTAAAAAGGCTTTGCTTAACTTTTAAAAACTTATAATAAATATTTTTGACAAATCTAAATACAAATGTTGTAAGCTAGAAGTGATCTTCTAAATGACAGCTTTAATTCTCAGGTATCTTAAGAATTAACATAAATGACTGGATTAATTTTGCCAGATTTAAGTAAAATCTTAGTTAAGGAATGGTGAAGCTAGGGAAAAATAGCGTAAGATTTGTTTCCAAAATTACTTCTTCCAGATACAGAAATAACTGTAAAATGGCGTCGTCAATTAACAACTTGATTCTTGTATATGCAAACAAAAAATTAACAATGGTAAAAGAAAAATCTCTATAGATCCCATTGCATAGCAAAATTAACCATCAAATTATTTGATGTAACCGTTTTATAAAGCATCCAATTTTGCAAACCATCGGCTTCATTCTCTGAATATAATGCTTATATAGTCATTCCAAAAATAGTATATGTAAATCTTTATCAAATTATTACCCATTCCAACAACAATATACATGTATGTGAATTTCTGTAATATTTCTCATTCCAACAGTAGTATTGTTCTAGTTATAAGCAGAATATATTTATTTCTTCTTTGCTGCCACTGTAGGAGGTTACACCATCATTTTAAATAATCCCATTTTCTTTAGGCGTATCACGCTCTCTTTTCACTAGTTTTAATTTAATCGGATTAACGGTGGATGTTAATCCTCTTCCTAACACTAACCTCAATGGTACCTGAAAAAATAAAAACAATCTTAATGAGTTAAGGTTATGAAGCATATTTGATGGACTAGAAATCAACATTATACCAAACATGCCAATTCCAAGTCTAATTCACCCCAAACACATTAAAACTTTGGAAACGGCAATTTAACTTAAACAAGTGGACTGCCACCAGGTAAATGAGGCCCGGTGCTACGGAAACAAGTCCTGCTTAACTTGTTGCGCACTGCAATTTAAGCAAAATTTCAAGTTAAATTTGACAAAAAATGCAAGCGCGATTATTATACAAAATTATTACCAGAATTTTCAAGAAATTATAAAAGACAACGCTAAGAAAAAATATCACTATTGAGTTTCCTAACACATAAATTTGTTAAATTCCAATACAACATATGAACGGTTAGTTAGTCGACATAACTAACCTTATTATATTATAAGGGAAAACAGTATACCTGTTTATTAAAAGTAATTTCGCTAAACAAGTAAAAAACAATACGCATAAAATATTACATTTCTTTACCACAGGAATTTTCGCAATTATATGTCTCTGTGTCCAGAATTGCCCTGGATATATTTGACGTCCCATAGTTCCATGTTCCTTTCACACAAATTTGATTACACATGTGGCGGGTGTAGCTAGCCAAGCAGGAGGTGCTAACCCTTCCGGAGCACCTGGCCTCACTTCCCTGGTGGAAGTTCACGTGTCTAACCTAACTTGTCAGTTCCAAAGTTTTTATTTTGCTTCTGGATTGTGATTTGGACATGAATTAGTATGTTTGTTTTTGATTATAAAACTGCATTAGACAATGTACACCAGATCCCCGAATAAATCATCATACATGCTGCTTAAGAATATTGCATCGATTAGTTAAACTTACCTCAGTTTCGTCGCATCTTACAAACTCAATCTTTCTAAGGACATGAACAAGAGCAATTTTAGCTTCAAACAGTGCTAAACGCATACCAATGCATATGCGAGGTCCAAATCCGAACGGTAAAAACGTTGTCTGGTTCTGTGTTGACTTACTCAGAAATCTGAAAAATTATATACACCAGGTTTATTTTTTCAGATAATAAAACTTTTTTTTATAAAATGGGAGGGTTCGTGTCCTAGAAACCATTTGTTGTACAAAAAATATTATATTTATCTTGTTTCCTGAATTAATACCATCCGTTGACAAAATGTTCAATTGTTGTTAACATTGGGTTAATTTTGTGTTTCATTTCTCTTAAATGTTTATTAACTTTGTACTGATCATGATATTATTATATGCTTCCCAACTGCATTGTTAATAATTCATAAAATGGACAAATCAATAAAATATAACTGACTTTTGCTACTGTTCTAACACACTCTGCCTCCGAAAATCAACATATACTCGCGATATTTCATTGAATAATTCAAAGTCTGTCGTTTACACGTTGCATATCAATTTTCTCGTAAGTACATCTATTTATTTGCAAAAAAGATCATGGACACAGTTCGGGATTACCGCCATTAAAATGAAGGATGAATGAAAATGGCTTCGTAACACACTGTTCGTGACACGTATGATATCACAATGTGCGTAACGGAGTGCATCAGTAAAATGGACTAAACCATGGTTGTCTTTCATCGTGTTTTATTTGAAAAAAAAAAACAACCCAGGTCATGTTAGGAAACAAAAAAGCATGAATACCTACCTGTCTGGATTGAACAATTCTGGCTCGGGAAAGAACCTAGGGTCACGGTGAAGTTGGTATATTGGAACTTGTATAGCTGCACCTTTTGGGAAGGTAACTCCACCAATAGTCATGTCTTCAGCACATTCCCGATTTATTCTAAAATGCATGTGTAAATATTCCTGGTTCAACAGTAAAAAATATCATTTATCATTTATTTTGTACTTGATAGTTTAGCATCACATCTTAAAAAATTAACTGTTTTACATTAGTTTGCTTGTTTTTCATTAAGACAGTGTTAAAGCTGATCCCTGAATTATATGATTTTTGTTTTAAAAATTAAGAAGTCCGATTCACGATTCATTCACACTATTGGGTTGTATACAACAAGTATCACGCTATACAACCATTGTTGTTGATGCACCGTTTCATATAACAGAGACTGACTTTTCTTCTCTCAAGCAGTGTTCAAATCAAAAACAAACATACCAATCCATGTCCAAATTATAATCTCAAAGCACAGTAATGGGAAATTAAGTTGAATACTTAAAATTTCAACAAGGAAGTGATACTGTGTGCTCTAGAAAGACGAACACTTCCTGTTTAGCTAGCTACATACGTCATATGTATAATAATGAATCATTTCGTCAGTCGTTTAGTAACGAGAGATTTTGTGCCAGCTTGATTCTTTTCTTAGGTAAAAATTAACCTTTTACTTCAAACAGATGAAATCCTTTATAAGGATTCGTTTGTAAATAAATTGAACTTCATACCTTCCTAACGGCGGAAACATTCTCAGAGTTTCAAACAACACCTGTTCCATATATGTCAACTTTGCTACATTTTCGTAATTTGGTTCTTCCTGAAAAATGAATGTTCTATTTTTCAACAGCGAATTTGAAGGGAATCGGCGAAATACTGAATACACATAAAGCAACACACATCACACTCAAAATAAAACTTGACAAAAGGTACAAGTGGTATTGGGTTATAACTCTACTGTCCAGAACAAGACATTACTGACAAATAAGACTAATGTATTATGTTCTTACTGTGTTTTTCAGAGTAGGTTATTTTTGACTCGGGGATATTGCAAGCCTAGGCTTATCAAGGCCCTCAAAAAATTTTATGACCGTCATCACATTATTGTTGATAAGTTTGATGTCTCTGTGTCCAGGATTGCCCTGGATATATTTGACGCCCCATAGTTCAATGTTCCTTTCACACAATTTTTATTACACACGTGGCGGAGGTAGCTACCTAAACAGGAGGTGCTTACCCTTCCGGAGCACCCAGTCTCACTTCCCTGGTGGAAGTTCACGTGCCTATCCTAACTTCAGTTCCAAAGTCTTTACTTTGCTTTTGGATTGTGATTCGACATGGATTAGTATGTTTGTTTTTGATTTGTTGTTTGTATGATTATGAAGATTACGGTCCATAAATCAATTTTTTATCATCAATATTATTTCAATATTTACTAGGACAGTTGCAATTCCTAATTTCTACTATCATATATAACAGAGGACCCAATTACTGAATCAACAAAACGTTTCACTGCAGATAATACATAGCTATAATATACCTGTCCTAATGTATGTTCGATCTCCTCTATAACTTTCTCCTGGACATCTGGATGTATGGCCAACTCATAAGATACAAATCTGAGTAAACTGGCCGTAGTTTCGAATCCAGCCACAAAAAACAAAAATGCCTGCGCTATAATTTCACTTGTGCTCAGATCTGAAATTATATATGAAATACACTGAGTAAATTATCTTACGTCAAACTAAACAACAAATTTCACAAAGTTTACAATAATTTATATTTTTCGGCTAATTAAAATCTGAAAATGTCAAAAACTAAGGTATACTTTAGAAATAATCAACATTTACCCGTAGTATATCGTCGAATAATACACGGGCCGGAGTTCATATGCGGAAGAATATATTCGTCGTATGTCAACGACGGCCCGTGTAATTTTCGATGATATACCACAAGCAAATGTTGATCATTTCAATTCAACATGACTCAAATAAAACAAATTCAAATAAACATTGCGAACTTTTTCTTCGGAAGTGAATTTTACTATCTATTTGCAAACAGGTCCATTGAAACAATGCAGCTGTTGAGATTACCTCCATTGAAAGAAATGATTTTATAAATGAAAATTATGTCACAACCATTGTTCACGGAACATACCATGACGTCATAAGCAAGATAAGCAAGGGAGTACGGCATTAAAACGGAACAGCGATGGGTATATCGTTTGTTACACCATGGCTGGCTCTCTTCATGTTTCATTTGAAGGAAAACGCAGGTCATGTTAGAATTCGTCATGCAAAGTATTTCCTTAGCTAAGTTTGGATCAATATATAACGGGTCCTTTGGATATTTTTACAAGCCCTTTAAAATTAAGTTTTCACAATTTGGTAAAGCACTACTAATAAGGAATTGTATCCGGAACAGACGTCTAGTGCTGTAAAATTAACACTGGTATAATATATAATTTCCATTGGATATTTGATAAAGTGTCCGTCCAAAATCGGAATTAGTTTATAATCATTGTTCTTATATCTCTTTTATAATTTTACTTGTGTTTTGGTTGAATTTGATTGTTGCCAATTATTACTAAAGCTGTTTTAATTTTGCAGCACAAGATGGTTGTTTTGCCATAAAATTTTTCATCAGTAGTGCTCGGACCAAAATTTGTTAAATCCAAATGTTTTTAAGATGTTAAAATGGCATAATTAGAAGGACCAAAATGTATTTTCCAAATCATCCTAAGCAATAGTTTTGAACGATCCAGTGTAGTTTAGAATTTTTAAAATTTACAAAGAAGATACTTTTGATTATCAGTGCGACTAAGTTACATGAATTTCAAAATTATTTCAGCAAGTTTTTTCTTCAATTAATTCTTCGTCTTTGGATATATATATAGTACCAAATCCACAATGGAGATCAAAATATCAGATATTGATATGTATGCTATTACCTGAATTTTGACAAAAATGTTTAAATTGAACTTTGAAACTTTTTACTGCTATTCACAAAAATAAAAGAAATTGACATGTTACAAGAATCAAATTCAATTTAAACAATTATGAACGTATATTTTCAAAATCGAAATTCCCACTAAATTTTGTTTACTTTTTTCAATATAGCTTACGTTTTTTATCGACTCCGTCTGCATTAGATGTAGTAAATTCTTCGTTTTGTTCTTCCAGTTCTGCATTAATCATGAGTTGTAAAAAGTCTGGTCGTTTCTGAATTAAAATATACGAAAATAAAATGTTTAAAGTGATTAAATTATTGAACTTAATATAACTTAACGTGTTGAATTCTATGGCACTAGGCTGCCGTTTCGGAATAAAATTCATCATGTAATATTTGGACAAAAATTGTGTAAATTCAAATATGTTTCAATAGAAGAATTGACAAAAATAAAACAAAATGTATTAACCAAATAAAACTAAGGCAATACTTTGAACTATTAAGCATAGCTTAGTTTATGGGGAAGATAGTTTTGATTTACCCTACCTCTGACTAAAATCTATGGAAATGATTGGCTAAATCGAATCACATGACCAACCCAGTATCATTCCGTACATAGCCGCACGCGCAAAAATACTGGGTCAGTAAGGCTCATACTGGGTGGGTTAGAGTTACGTCCCCTGTCTCTAACGTAAACGTCAACCAAAATGGCGACCGTAAATAAATGGTTTGCTGAACCTTCTGTTGAAGATAGTGAGTTAAAACGCATGGAAGTAGTATTTCAAAACATTGAAAGCCAAAGGAAAGACTGCTAGACTTCGTTAGTATGCTGAATTTTAGTATATTTTTTGTCACAGCAGTATTTTATTGCACCCAAATAATAATTTTTTTAACTTCATTCATTGACATCGGTAGCATTTTTAAAAACCTTTTTCAATAGCCCCGGGTCATCGGTAGGGTAAAAAAGTTAGTGTCGCCTCACCCGGTATCTTTCCTACTGACCCTGTATCATTCCGTACCGGACACTTACAAACCATGTAACTTATAGAACAATGTTTTTCTGATAAAACTATGTATTGCATCCTGGCTTAACGATGTTCTTGGAATGCTTAATCAATCAGTAGATTCCAGTGGTTGTACCGCTGGTAAATGTGTTAACAATTGTTCAACTAGTCATGGACATCTTTCCATTGAAAATTCCCGAAACAAAGTCATTCCACGAGAAAACCTTAAACCGTGATATCCAATATCCATCCGACAATGTTTATATAAACAACCCCACTGACTGAGATACTGTGAGTGAAAATTGAAAACGTCTAACGTTCTGAAGGAAATGCTGGCTGTTGCATATAAATGTAATAGCAATATACAGCGACAAAGAAAACGTATACTAGTATATGGAATCAATACCATGTCACCCAGAACATACTATGCTACATCAAAACAAATTGAATCAAACAGTAAAATATACTGAACCAATACCACACCACAGGAAAACATACAAACAAATGATATTATGATTAGAAACAATTTATAATGAAATCAATTACTTTGAACGAGGCAACAACCATACTGCAAAATTGTATTTAAATTTTCAAGTTCTGTTTAAAAACCGTTAGCAAACCACGTATTTTATGACAAACTACCCAATATATAATACTTATTCTTTTTCACTTACTAATGGATGTTGCTTCCTGTCCTCGACCATTGCAGTAACTTCTTTGACAAAGAAATCTATTACAAATCCAGGAAAGAAACTTATTCTGGCCATTCTAAGGTATTTGGCCGTGAATGGAAACATTACTGAAAAAGAAATGCATACAATGTAGTATTTCAGAGGGATGTCAAAAACAAACATACTACTCAATGTCCGCATCACAATCCAGAAGCAAAGTAAAAACTTTGGAACTGACAAGTTAGGTTAGACACGTAAACTTCCACCAGGGAAGTGAGGCCGGGTGGTCCGGAAGGGTAAACACCTATATATCTTACATAGAAGGGGAAGTATATAGTGTGAATATTTACAAAAGCATTGTTTCTGCAAGGTGATATCTGCGTCTATCCAAGTTATTTCTCGATGACCAGAATGCAAATCATCAAAACCGTTTATGGTCACCACCAGGAAAAAGCCCAATCGGCAGGCCAAAAACAACTTGGCGCAAAAACAGTAGAAGTGAAGAAGAGTGGAGTGGAGTTGAGTAATGGTGTTTAACGTACCAGTCAAGAATATTTCACTTATATCGAGACGTCGCCAGCTATAGTCGAAGGTGCCAAAATTTTGTCTGTGCGTTGCGCTGATGGCATTACACAGCAGGGTTCTTTAACATGCCAAGCCCACCATGACACGGAACCTCGTTTATTTTAAGTTCCCATCCGAAAGAACCGTGACATTCATTTCGTAATGCCGAGTGCTTGGCGAAAGAACAGTCACTACCCACTTTCAAATCTTGGGTGCATTGAAGAAGAACAGAGTCGAGTGGCGAAATCTTGTTTTGACCTTATGTTCAACCGGGAGCTAAGAGGATAGGTAAATCGGTAGAATATGCAAATCAGAATGAAGGATATAAGGACAAATGGTGCACAGTGTCCATTCAGGTTATTTTCAAATGGCTCGAAACAAAAATTAAGACCCGATGTTTAAGTAAACTATTAAATCTACTAGTAATAACACCAAATGGCGAGCAAACAGTCTGATGTTATAAAAACAAACAGACCAATCCATGTCAAAATAACAATCCCAACGCAAAGTAAAAGCTTTGACACTGGCAAATTTAGTAAAACACGTGAATTTTCACGAAATGAGGCCGGGTGATCCGGAAGGATAAACACTTTATATTAAGCTAGCTACAACCGCCACGCATGGAGAAATTATTTATGAAAGGAACATGAAACTATGGGACGTGAATTATATATTATGAGATAATTATATCCATGGTAATTTGATACAGAGTTATCCATTTTAACATTAGACTTACCTGCCAGAAACAGTGCTGGTCTGAACAAGCGTGAATGACCACCAAATATCGCCCTAGCATGTTTGATAAATGCGTCTTCGGGGTTATGTTGCGAGTCCACTTGTAGTCCAAAAGCTGTCGATGCGATTACATCCATCGTAAATGCGCCATAAAATCTAAAATAAAATTTTCAGTTGATAACTTAAGTTTTAATTATACCCCCGCTTAAAAAGTGGGGGTATATAGTGATAGGAGTGTCCGTCCGTCCGTTACACCTTAGGGTACCTATCTCTTATCCGCAACTCCTCCTAAATCCGTCAATGGATTTTCATGAAACTTTCACACAATCTTTGTGATATAATGTAGATGTGCACCTCCTATTTAAAAATTTGATCCGATGGATTTTTGGGAGCGGGGGGTATTTTTTGTGAGCTTGTGACTCACAGTTTTTCTAGTTTGATTTTATTTTTCCTCACTTTATGATTAGCAAGTTCGTTTTCCAAAGATCGTCATTCTTTACAGTTTTTTTTTGGTGTATTTCTCCGCCATTTTCTATATAAGTGGGAAAAGCTTGACTCTTTCACTATCCACTCTTTATCGTTTGTCGGTTGCTCCGAATGTTGTTTAATGCCAAAATCAAGATTATGGATTTCTATCGAGGCCAAGGGGAGGCACAAATGTATATGCTAGTTTAAATATTATCAACATTCTAATGTGTACGAAAAACAATATTGCATATAAGTAAAACAGCGATTGTAAATGAAACACGGTGTTTAACTAAATAGTATTCCATAATGTTTGCGAGTAACTTTTATTTCCATCAGATATGAAATCGCATCAGTTGATGTTTTTCTGTAAACATAGCACTGCCGTGCTGTTGTACAGCGTAGTTGGGAAAATGGTGTTGTGGCAAGACAGAATATAACCGAAAATTCGGGGGGGGGGGGGCGGTCGATCTATGCATAGTCCGACGGATGTTTTTTTTTTTTTTGGAAAAAGAAACAATGTACCAAACCATGTATTGCTGAATTAAATGGTAGAAAATAATAATTTCATAAATATATGAAAAAGACAATCGGTAATTAAAATTTAAAAAAGTTGTACCCGATCGTTTTGTCATTTCGGATAGAGAGAAAGTAGAGTTTTGCAGATCCTACCGTAGCTATGAGGGGGTACATTCTAGCGGTTGTATGTATGGGTTTTAATTAACTGCTGATTATCACTCACAATATTCCCGTTTCATGTTAAGGTGAAGTATTTAAAATCCACATGTGGTCATTTGCACACAACACTGTACGAATTATCTCCCTTTCACGAAAGTGAAATCTAATCGATAAACAGTTTTAAAATATGACACAATTGCCTCAACATCAAAATACGTTATCATAACCTTCAAAATAAATTTAAATTTCCGTGGATTTCACGAAGAATTAATTAAATCAACCTGCCGTTGCTGTTCTTTCACAAAAAGTTATGATTTTACATCGTAGGACTACTTTTTATTGTAAACATGAGATCAGTTCGCCAAATTGCAGAAATTATTAGATGCATCCCGTCGCAATATTTTACTAGATTCCGAAATGTATTCCGAAAATTTATTCCAAATGTGCATATGTAACCAAATGCATTACCCGTCTCAGAATACATATCTCACGATAAAACAGATATACTTCTTTCACGCTCATTTACCAGGCGCACTATTTCCATGTGTACTCATATCTTATACTTTCATAGCAAAGAAGCTCGATATCTTGGAAGAAAGCGATAGCAAAGTACGCGTTCACTATCGTGAAACGCTGTACAAAAACAACGTTTTCGAGAATTTACAACAGACAAACATTCTGCACAAATGTTTAGGGGTATTGATTACTGATACGCTAGCGAAACACAATGTTCCCAAAATATCACTAGTCTACCTGGATTACTGTCATTTAAAACACATTAGGCAAAAATAAAATGTACTAGCCATGGACACAGACTAACAGTGCAGACGACATGATGCTCAGTCAGTTATATCCAATGATTTCGTTTGTATAATTTAATGGTTGCTAGTTTTTTGTCCTGGTTTGTACATTTTTGGATTACTTACTCTTTCACTGACACAACCTCGTCCTTTTCAGCATGTTTTTCAAAGTTGGATACTAAAAGTTTTGAGCATCGTTCGATTTCGCTGTTCATCTTAAGAAAAAGATAAAAACGTTAGGTATCTTTTCAACATCTTGAAAAAAAATCTGGTTTCACAATTTTGGTCAAAGCACTATTAATGAGGAACTATATTCCAAAACGACCGTCTAGTGTTGTAAAATTGAAACTGGTATATGTAATTACGTACAGCTTTTTAATATACAGTACGTCCCAAATTTTAAATTACGTTTAGTTCAAGGCCTCTTATCTTCAATTCAAAAGATTATAGACTCCGGTGCATGTGTACTAGGTGAGGATAATGGAATTCGAACCTGGCCATGGCCCGTCGGGATTACAGGTGACTTCTTTCAAAAATACTACTTTATACTGACTGCTTATTATCTAGATATGCTACCAGTCACACGGAAATTTGATTGTTTGAAAGTCAATCATCAAAATGTTAAAAAACCACTGCGGTAGCTCAGTTGTTAGAGTGCTCGGTCTGTTTATGAAAGGTTAGGGCTCAAACCCCGGCCGGGTCTGACCCAAAACTTGAAAGTGGTTGGTGACTGTTCTTTCGCCAAGCACTCGCACTATGAAAAGAAAGTCAGCTCTTTCGGATTGGAACTTAAAATAAACAAGATCCCGTGTCACGGTAGATTTGGCACCATAAAAACCCCTGCTGCATAATACCATCGCACTGGCAAAAAATCTGCACCTTCGCCTACAGCTGACAACGTTTCGATATAAGTTAAATATTATTGCCTGGGATATTAAACACCATTACTCAACACAACTTAAAATGTTAGCACTTAGAAATAGACCTATTAAGTAAACCAAATACGACATTTGAAGCACTAAATATAACTCGGTGTTTATTGTTGCCTTATTTATTTCAATCCTTTAGTTTGGCATTTGATTTGTTTTCCTGAAAACTTACTTGTTTCAGTTTTCCAGCACTGAAAGTTGGACTTAGGATAGATCGTATCCTTTTCCAGGTTCTGCCTCTAGCAAAGAAAATACCCTTATCAACTGGACTCGGCGTGAAATTTACCAGCTTCAAAACAAAAAATAAATGCAGAATTAAAATCAGCTACAAAAGAAGATCAAAAGAGCAACATAAAACACAGTAAAAAGCAACAATCAGTCAATGTTAACATTACAATCCAAAAAGCAAAGTAAAAACCATAGAAACTGACAAATTAGGTTACATAAGTGAACAGGAAAATGAGGCCAAGTACTACGGAAGGGTAAGCACCTCCTGTGTGCCCAGCTACACCAGTCACGCTACCTGTGGCATCAAATTGAGAATAAACGGAGACGTCAAAATATATTCAAGATAATTTTGAGTCCAGAGACATAATATTTATCAACAATATTGTGATGAGAAATAAATAGTAGAGATGAGAAAGGTGGGTATTGAAAAAATGAAACTTCGCAAAATGTACAATAAAAAGATACCAAAACCTTTATCATCTCCGGTTAGATTGGAGATTTTCATCTAGCTTAGCTTAGGCTAGATAAAGTATTTTAATATTACACAAAGCGTCCTTCACCACAAGTATAGCTAAACGCTTCCTTTCAGAATAATTTGTCCCATATGAAATTACCTACCATATTATGTCTTGTTACCATTATAGGTCCACTGGTAAAATCAAGAAAATTTATTTTTTGTCAAAGACTACTTTTAGTCTAAAATACAGCAATGAGCTTTGAAAAGAAAATTATATCATTCCTCGTTACAGGCCTAGGTTGATTGTTTTAAGCAAAATGAAGTTACGCAGCATTTTAAATTTCGTCGTCTAATTGAAAACTAGAACTGTCTCTTCAGAGACAAATACCCCCGCCACCAACATTTAATATCTTCCGGCTACCTTGACCTTTCCGATATGGCCTTGGTTCAAGGTCATGAAACACCTTTTGACCATGAAGAGTATTCATGTCAAGTTTTATGACAGCCGTGAGAGCAGCTAGCTATGAGATATGGTCCGGACACGATATTACAGGTACGGACGGAGAGACAAGCATGGTGATTATTATATGGTAAAATAACTTTGTTTCTAACTTACCCTCCGATTAGAAAAGTTTGAAAAATTCTTGACTAAAACTTGACGGAGTATGTCCGGGTCCTTTACGGAGATATTGAGGAGTTGTCCAAACCTATATCTATAAATAAAATAAACCTTGTCAGTAACTTTTAGTATACCTAGATACATAGCAAACAACTCCGCCCCATCCACGACCCCTATATTGGTAACTATCGCATACTCCGGAACTGGTTTGGGAATTTTTTTTTTTTTTTTTTTTTTTTTTTTTTTTGCACATGTAAGATGACATTCATCTGCACTACTACAGTCAAACCTGTCTATAAAGGCCACCTAAGGGAACCAGTAAAAGTGGCTTTTATGGGCAGGTTGCCTTTATACTTTGTTAACTATTCCAGTGTCAAGTCATTGGCTACCATGGTTATGAGAACGTGGGTTTAATTTTGTTCTTACTATCGTATTTTTATTTCAATCACTGTAAACGTATTCATTTTCGCGGGTATTTATTTTCGAGGTACATGAAATTTACACATATCCGCGTAGTTTTTTTTTTTGTTTTGTTTTTTAATATATGCAATATAACACGATAAGCAAAATATTAATTTTCGCGCAATAAGCGAAAATTAGTATACCGCGAAATTAAATATGTGTACAGTAAGCAGCATTATGTGGCTGATGTCTCTTGGAGGATAAAATAAACTGTTAATTATAATGCGACTTATACACTCAAATCAACGAAACCCTGACGATTGTTGATTTATTGATAAAATGGGTTTTATGTTCAAGTCAAGAATGTTTCACTCATATCGAGACGTCACCAGCTATAGATAAAGTGGCAGAAATTTTGACATTTGAAGTGCGCACAGGACAATCTACAGGGAGGTTTTCTTAACGTGCTACGCCTGTCGTGAAACCAGGCATCGGTTTTTAAGGTCGCTTCCGAAAGACTTCGTGACTTTCGGCTAAAAACCGAGGCATGTAACTTGGCGAAAAAACAGTCACTACCTATTTTCAAGTCTTGTTAAGACTCGGCCGGGGTTAAAACCCATGACCTCTCACATACGAAGCAAGCACTCTACAACCTGGCCCCGGTTTCACAATCATTACTCAGCTAAAATTTCCCTTAACTTAAATCTTGCAAAATTTCAAATCTGTATAATTTTGTTATTTTTCAAGATATTGAGAAATTTAAGGAGTCATTTTTAAGATCACTTCTTGATTAAAACATTTGCATTTAGTTTTGACAAAAAATATTCACCAGTAGTTCCAAAAAGAGATTTCAAAAAAAAATTGCTTATTTTAAGTAAAAGAAAACCTTATCTAAGGAATGATTGTGAAACTGGGGCCTGAGCTTCCTTAGTGGTACCCTGATCATAAAACCGGGATCTTATTACTGAATCGTTACACACGAGCAATACTTACGCTATTACATCGCCATATTTAGCAAACCATTCATCTTCGCATTCTTCTGTGTTCTACAATAAAATTAAAGAAATCATTGAGACTACATATCATTTTCTGATTTTTCCGCCATGTTCTTCGTAAACTGATTACATCTGAAAATCGCCAGTTTTTTGTCCGAGTTTGCTTAAGTATTGTATAAGCAATACATACCTATTAGAGTCGGAAATGCATCTCCGCTCCCCGTCATAGCGGAGCAGATAACAGAAAAATCGTGCAAATGATGATACAAGCATCAAATTTGGCACAATTGATCTTTGAGGGCTACTGATCAAATCTATCCAATTGGCCATTTCAAAATCCAATATGGTGGCAACTTTTCAAGATGGCCGTCAAAATAGTTGCCTGAAGATGATGTTTTGCTTAGAAATATTTGTAGATGTAGATATAAAAATATTTTCCGCCTTTGTATATAAAAATGCATGTTCGTCTTTTTATCTTTCAAATTTCATTATATATCTTTTCGGGTAGATGTGGACATTTAACATTAAATTTGGCTCAGTCCAAATAAGCAACCCTCAAAAAATAAAGTCATCATCATTATCATTTTATTATAAGTTTTAAGATTACATAATAATACACAAGTATTTGTAACATTGACAGTGGCACTTCGTGTGCTTTTTTTTTTTTTTTTTTTTTTTTTTTTTTTTTTTTTTTTTAAATTAATTTTTAAATAAAAAGTGCACCGACAAACAAAATTTGACTTCTTTAATAGCATAAATGATGAAAGTAGTAAAAGATTAAATAAACTTACAGATTTTATGATTTGGTAGAGGTTTCCAACAATCGGCCATGACATTGGTCCTGGTATACCACGCTTCTCTAGATCGCTCTTTCGCCATTTTTCATATCTATAAATCATAATATGTGTTGATTATTATTTTTTCATTATAATGGCAATCATAATATGTTCGACGGCACCATGTACTAGTAGTCACACCCACCCACCCACATACACACAGAGAGTTTGAGAGAGTTTCATAAAACGACATTTTTAAAGAAAACAAAAAAGACAGAGAGAGGAGAGAGAGAGAGAGAGAGAGAGATTTATAAAACATTTTTAAAGAAAACAGAAAAGAGAGAGAGAGAGAGAGAGAGAGACTCAGAGAGAGAGAGAGGGAGAGAGATTTTACACAAATGTCATTATATCTGCAAAATTTTGATGATGACATGACCTATTAAGATTCATATGACATTGATCATGCTTTCAACAATAAACGTCGTTCTATTTTATATGTAAATCAATTAAATATCGTGACCGGAATAAGGTTAGTCTCAATCTTATAAACCGTCCTCGGCTTAACAATTCCAAATCCGATAAGCCCAAAATTCCATATTATTTAGATTAGTTTGGTTCTCCGTAAATGGGAGGGAACTACTGTAAACCAAACAATACGTAACCAGTGTCCACTACACTATTGTATAATGGAACAAACTGAGCTATATTTTTTTATTGAAATGTCCTTGTTCGGATATAGAAAACATTTTAAAATGTCAAATGTACTTATAACATAGAACAATAGATAATCTGCTTGCTTGTAGATCTGCACTGTAGTAAGTTTACTAATAAATTGTCAAAATTAGTGAAAGTCGTCTACTCCCCATGGCAACATGTAAACACAGATTTAAGAAATAGAATAAAGTAAAAAATAAAATACATACGCTATCATTAAAATGATGACAATAACAATGAGAACTAACGATGATATCCATCCTATGTCCATATTTATTTCCTGAGGGCTAGATGTTTGTGGCCGAGTTGACAGTAACATAGAACGGAACTCGGAACACCTCGTATGTTTTCGTGCACTAAAAATGTTAAATACTAGGCAGAACTAGGGTGTTATATAACTACCATCGTAAAGAGCAAAAAGTGATGATAAAAAAAAATAATAAATAAATAGATAGATATATAAATAAATGAATAAAACATCTAAAAGCATATTATAATATTAGTTAATGTTACTTAAATGTCGGAACCGAAAGCTCAAATCTTTTTTAAAAAGTCTCTCTCTCTCTCTCCTCTCTCTCTCTCTCTCTCTCTCTCTCTTCTTTTTAATAAATACAAAGGCATAACTTAAACAGAATCAGAGAAGATGAAAAGTATGAAAATAATAATAAAAAAATAATGATACTAACGTCCTCCCGCTGAGAAGACCACTTTTTGGAAACTTGTGAAGGAGTAACATAAAATTTAGTTACAGAACCCCATTAGTGTCACATAATTCCTCATGATATTTTGAAATCGAGCACATGTTTTTTGAAACTGGATACACGACTATTGAAAATCTAGCACATGACTTCGAAATCAGCTCTAGACTTTTGCCAATCCAGCAAAATACACATACAGTCAAACTTGTCTTTAAAGACCAACCAAGGGAACCAGTAAGACTTGCCTTTAAGTGCAGGTGGCTTTTATATACAGGTTCAAATAATATAAATAAATACAATTGGGATACAATTCTCCTGGCCATTATAAACAGGTGACCCTTACTAAATGTGGCCTTTAAGGCAGGTTGGACTGTATATCCTTTTGTGGTACTATATAAAGGGACCCCATAGTCCTCCGAAGACAACAATTTATAATAATTATCAAAACGGGGGATCTCGATCCCCCCCGATCCCGTCATTGTTCATATTTTGGCATGTGAGATCATAAAGCTGGACCTCAAAGTAAATCATTATTCGAATAGACATTTGTGTGAGGCAAAATCTGAGAATTCATATACATCTGTACCAGTACAGTCAAACCTGCCTTAAAGGCCACCTCTATATAAGGACTACTTGCTTATAAAAGCCAGTAAAATTGTATCCCAATCGTTCTTTATCCATATTATTTGAACCTCTATATAAAGGCTACTTTTACTGGTTCCCAAGTCGGATAGCCTTTATAGACAGGTTTGAATGTACAATACTATAATTACATATTTAGATAGTTTATTTTTTTTGGGAAACCCCCTAAAATTGTCTATTTAGGATAAAATCCCATCAAACCCACAATAGGTCTTTGTCCATTTCCCCCATATCATTTCAGGAGGTGATTGTTAGTGTACAATTGTAGCCGTACTTTCTTTATTCAACGACTCAACTTTTTTATCCTAAATCTTTTTTTAATTTTGAGCAGACTTACATAAAGCATACATGTATAACTCGCCTCTTAATAAAACTTGAACTGTCTCTCGAGAGCCAAATATCCCCCGCACCCCAGAATTGACCTCCTGACTTTGACTTAAGCATATAAATTTGGTATGCGACACATCGCCTTATTTTAGTTTACATTTGTGCCAAGTTTGATCAAAATCCACCCATAGACATTGACGAAATGGAAGAAATGGAGTGGAAACTATATTGGGACGGACAACCAGACGGACGGACAGACAGTGTGATTCCTACATATACCCCCTAAATTTTGTTTGCGGTGGGCATAACTATACCATTATATAAATAGTGAATTTGTGTAAAATGTGGCAACAATCCTTGAAAAACGAGATCATAGCAATTGTGAATAAGGTTTAGTAGTTTGTATCCACATTATCAACACTTAAATTTGAATAAAATTTCAACTTAAAACTGTCTATGAATACATGCTCTTTTAACTTCTTTAATATTTCCGATTAGAAAATATGTGGGAATTTTCAGTGTAAAAATTTCCACGAATTACTTGCAATTGGATTCTAAAAAATCAACTGAAACTGAAAGTACATTTTAATTCTATGTATACTTCCCTGCTGGCCAAGAAAAAAATCAATCCGGTAGTATATATTTAGAAATATTGAAACATTTCTTTAAACATGATAGATGACTAATGCAATCTAATAAGAAGACATTCATCCAGTCTGCCATTGCATCCACAAACGCTCTATCACATAGTTTCTAAACTTGTAATCAGCAAAAACAAACATTCTAATCCATACCCAAATCACACTGAATCCCAAAGCAAAGTAAAAACTTCGAAACTGACAAATAAGGTGAACTTCAACCAGGGAAGCGAGGCCGGATGCTCCGGAAAGGCAAGCACTTCCTGTTTAGCTAGCTGTGTGAACAATAAAAGTATTGGTGGTAGTGTTATGGTTAAAGCTCTTCCATTTAAGATTATTTCGCTCATATCGAAGCCATTGATAAGTTTTTAATACCGTACAAAGGACACTGATACAATATACCTTGGCCTTCCTTGCACCAGTATGTCTGGAGTGAGTGGAACGAAGCACCAACTTTTTACAAGCAAACTGAAAACCTTTCTACACCAAAACCTGCATCGACTGATGATCCAGCCTAGGCGAGGAAACCCATTGTGATTCGTAAGTCAGCGATTAATTGTCGTCAAACACTCTGTATGACGAAATGAAAGTGACGGTTCTTTCGGATGGCAACTTAAAATATACCAGGACCCGTGTCACGGT
This sequence comes from Anadara kagoshimensis, assembly GCA_021292105.1. Classification (NCBI taxonomy): domain Eukaryota; kingdom Metazoa; phylum Mollusca; class Bivalvia; order Arcoida; family Arcidae; genus Anadara; species Anadara kagoshimensis. Next base: position 35,120,484 of record CM037869.1, read on the forward strand.
AGAAATGGCATGATAAAGAAACCTGCTGTATAATGCCATCAGCGCAACGCACAGACAAAATTTCTCATCATTCGCCCATAGCTGGCGACGTCTTGATGTAAGTGAAATTCTCCTGACTGGGACGTAAAACCCTATACTCAACTCAACCCAGTGATTTACTACAGCATGCATGGTTAACACGCTGTTAGGTCACATAAGCAATCAAAAACAAACATACCAATCCATGTCCAAATTACAATCCAAAAGCAAAGTAAAACTTTGAAACTGACAAGTTTGGTTAAACACGTAAACTTCCACCAGAGACATGAGGTCGGGTGCTCCGGAAGGTGAAGCGCATTCTGTTAAGCTTGCTACACTCACCAGGTGTGTAATCAAAATTTAGAATGAAAGAAACATGGATGTTTTGGATACAGAAACATACTACGAATACTACTGTCATATGCCATTTTTTGAATTTAATCATAAAATACATTCAAAAAATGGTATATGACACTACTACTAATACTATGAATAAAAGCGATGATTATATTATAACCAACCACTAGTACTGCGGTAGCTCAGTTAGTATCTAGAGCGCTCGCTCCGTAAGAGTGAGGTTGTGGGTTCGAACCCCGACCGGGTCTGACCCAAGACTTTAAACTGGGTAGTAACTGTGCTTTTGCCAAGCACTTGGCTTAACGAAATGGAAGTGGCTGTTCGTTCGGATCGGAACTTAAAATAAGTGAGGTCCAGTGTCAGCGTGGCATAATAAATTACAACAGCTGTATAATGCCATCGGCGCAACACACTGGCAAATTTTCTGCACCTTCGCCTAAAATTGGTGACGTCCCAATATAAGTGAAAAAATCTTGAATTGGAGGCCAATGTTTCAAAAACAAAACCGAAACACAATTTGCTCTTGGCGTTTTCCTTGGTAGATTATTATGTACATGTTTAAATTACGCTACATTAGTAAGTTTACAGTAAATATGGTTTGATGTTTTGTGTAAATACATTTACATTATGTACACAAAATTATAGGCAAACATACAGCGGTTGATCAATTTGTTTGTTTGTTTTAGTTGTGAATTTTCCTATTGTATTTTTGGACCGTCTCGGTGGCCCTGTGATGTAAAGCACGTGAGTCACAGCCCCTCTAACCATCTAGGTTCAAATCTAACTCTGTCGTATCCTAATGTGAAAAAAAGTTTTTCAGTTCGCTTGCTGAAGGTCGGTTGTTTTCTTGCTGTATTTCGGTTTCCGAAAAACTGACCACCTCGATATAGTTTAAAGTATTTTGACTGGGAAAATAAAAATCATTACCCTACTTTGCATTTTATAATGAATTTAACCAAGTGAGCAACATGTAATCTGCATTTTAATTTCACAACCAATTCAAATAATATATCAAATAACTTAGAAATGAAGGCCACGGGGTCCTTCGGAAGAGACCTTGAAAACCAATGCCCTCTGTCACGTTAATGAACCCTCCCTGCACATTGCCCTGAGTAGACTGCAAATTAAAGTCAAATGTTCTGTAACTTCACCTATAGCTGGTGATGTTTTGGTATAAATGATATATTCTTGACTGGGACTTAAAATTCCATTCACCCATTCAATCAATCAATTCGTTTGATTAGTTGCAATTTTCAGTTTTCTATTTTGGTGGACTTGTGGTGTAAAGCATGTGATTACGGATCACAGCATCTCTCAAGGCATAGGTTCGAATCCAACTCTGGGCATATCCTAATGTGAAAAAAAGTTTTTCAGTTTGCTTGTCGAAGATCGGTGGTTTTCTCTATATACTGTGGTTTCCTCTACCATCGAAGAACTGACCGCCTCGATATGGTTGAAAGAATCTTGACTGGGGAATAAACCACTTCTTATTCTTTTAGTATTTTAGAATGAAATTAACAAAGTTAACAACATAATTGACCATTTGAAATCTACAATCTGCATTTTAATTTCACAACCAGTTCATAGCATATAATAGAAGCATTGAAATCATATACATGTATAATTGAGTTACATATTATAAAAATCTTATTTAAAACACACATTTATTGAAAAATATTCAGAGTAAAAACATGAAATAATGAATTTAACAATGGCATGTGATTAAAAAATGAAAACAATAATAAACAATCGTACATGATCAAAAACAAGCATACCAATCTATGTTTGAATCACAATTCAGGAGCAAAGTAAAAGCTTTGAAACTGACACATGAACTTCCACCAGGGAAGTAAAGTGAGACCGGGTGCTCCGGAACATTCAAGAACAATAAAGTGTATATCCCTCCCGTAATTATTAGCTTATTATACTATAGTATACATTAGTAAAGTCTAACCAAGATGTTCATATATTTCTTATTTTTTCATTTTTAAATGTTTTAATTTTAAATGAAAATTCCAATATAGCAAATAACAAGAGCTGACAAAATGAACAGCGTGTAAAAATGTTTGTTTTAAAGAAAAATCAAAGTTTTAATTTGAAATGACCAAAATGGGCACCACGAAATCTCTCTCTCTCTCTCTCTCTCTCTCTCTCTCTCTCTCTGTGTTTGTTACATATCGGTATACATGAACTCTAGTCCCTCGTGTGTTCATGAAATGTGTGTTATTTCTTGATCGACTTTACGATTTAAATATAATTAAATTAAAATTGTATATCGATATTTTTAAAAACGGTAGTGGCACAAAACATTTTTCTACAAGTTTTGTCTTTTTTACTTTTCATTATACATGTATCTTTTTATGGTATCTAATACAAAATTCCAAGAAATAAAGCAGCAAGCACAACGGTAAGATTAATAGATTATAGACCAATTTTGGGCGATTGCCTGTTCTTGGTGAGAACACCAGGCTGACCAATTCGACGGATATGTACCGCAAAAATGGATGTATATAACATCGCACGTTAAAATTGTACCAAAATTATGACGTTTCTCGTTAAAAATGTACCAACCCCGGATAAATTGATGGAATGTATTGGCCAGCCTGAAAACACCGATTGTCTATCAAAAATCACCAGTCACAAATACATACAAAAAAAAATCACAACAATCACAATTAAATATTATTTAAAGCAATCACATCAAATAAATATACAGTTGATAAAATACTATTTAGTACACTAATACAAAATTACCCTGTTAATGTCATGATTTTACTTCTTACTGTGGGATTTCCTGAGGTGCGGTTCCTGACTTTTTTATTTTTTCCACCGTGAATGTAAATTACCCAATTAATGTCATGATTTTACTTCTTCCTGTGGGATTTCCTGAGGTGTGGTTCCTGACTTTTTTATATTTTCGAAAATGTAAATTACCCCTTTAATGTCATGATTTTATTGCTTCCTGTGGGATTTCCTGAGGTGCAGTTCCTGACTTTTTTATATTTTCCACAATGTAAATTACCCCGTTTATGTCATGATTTTACTGTTTCCTGTGGTATTTCTTGAGTAGTGGTTCCTGAATTTTTTATATTTTCGATTAAAGTCTGTATTTCAAGGACAATCACTGCGACTATCACAAATATGTATTTATATAAAAATCATAACTTTCCTGATTATATGATTATTTAAAGCAATTATAATAAATAAATATACAGTCAACAAAATACACAATGTAAGCTACCCCGTTAATGTCAAGATTTTACTGCTTCCTGTGGGATGCCCTGAGTTGTGGTTCCCGAATTCTTTATTTTTTCGACTAACATTTGTATTTCCTTGAAATCTTCTTTCACGTAGCGTTCAAGAAAAACTGGCATGAAATCGACTAACTGATAATTAGTAACATCCATGTCTCCTTTTAACTGTCTCTCCCATCGACTGGCCACCATGTCTATAAGACTTTCCTCTAAGTACTTCCGCTCCATCTGCTCTTCCGGTTTGTAATATTGCGGGTGGTGTGGTTCCCTGGTGTAGTGATCATTCAGTCCCTTCTGCCAACATTCGTGCTGGTGAGCAACATCATGTACCCAGCGAGCTGTATACCCAAGAGACTGACAAAAATCATACTTCGATAAGTCGTGGATTTCTACCAAATGAGCTGTCATATTTGGTACAAAGTCTTTCAATCTCTCGTAAGCTAATTTTATGAATTTTCGATGCGAATCTACTTGGCTGAAATGGGTTTTCATGTTGTAAACATCAAACAAGACTTTGTAATATTTACTTTCTGTGTTCCCTGATTTTGTCGCTTCTTCAGCTTCTTTCCTGGTGTCATCATCCCATATTTCCTCAGCCAAATAAATAACAGTTTCCACCATTCCTTTCTCGTTATACAAGGCCTTGATTTCGTCTCTCCTGTTGTCTGGAGTTGCTTCCAATATAATTTCAAGTTTGTTATGGCTCTCCATACTGTTGTGGTTTATCGTACAAGTACTGTGACGCTGAGTCCTATTACTGAGTATAGTAAGTCTACTAAGATTGCAGTATTTTTATATATATACCTTAACCATTCATGAGGAAATTTTCACTTGTACAAATAAACTTGCAAATGGTATTCTGACTTGATGTGTTAGTGCGACGATAAAACTCGAACAAATTTGGAAATTTCCAATTTCACAATAAAACAACGATATGGGTCACGCTTGATAACTGGGTCACTGAACACAAACAACTTTGACCTGTCCGCTTGACCTTTCATTTAAATATTTATCACGGACCAAGTACGTCTAGGTATAGGGAGCGCGGGTGTTTATTTTGTATACAGCATGAGATATACTCACCTCATAGAGTACACCTGTGTATTGTGTATATGCTAACTTTGATCTCAACACTACCCATTTATTGGGTGGACCCTCCCACGTGATAATGAAAGGTCAAACGGACAGGTCAATGTTGTTTGCCTATACACATAATAATTATAAGGTGCGCTAGAGGCGACATTAGATGGGTGCGATATGGAATCCCAGTGACTGTATTTAAAAAAAAAATGACGGAGGTGAATGATTATTTTTTAAAAATTGAGTTCAAAGTACAGGTGTAAATAATTTTAAGAAATCATACCTAAATAGTGATTGCGTTTTGATAAGTTTAGGATTTTAAAAATATCTATTTTCCCGATTTCATGGAAGACTTTATTTCTTTATATTAAATTGTATCAGTGCCGGTATTTTTTATGTTATCTATTTATTAATTATTATTTTTTGTTGGAAATATTAAACTTTTGAAAATGAAATTTCAATATTAATTGTTGTTACACCCATGCAGGTAGATACGCTTAAAATAATCAATCATCTATATATAGCTAGGAGTCCCCAAATTACAAGATTGGTGGACTTAAAATGATATCTTAGATAAACATGTATAGACACACATCGGGTAAATAAATTATCAAACAAATTAAAAAGGCCACCCAAGGGAATCAATAAAAGTGCCCTTTATGGACAAGTAGCATTTATATACAGGTTCGAATAATATGAATAAAGAATAATTGGGATAAAATTCTACTGGCCTTTATAAGCAAGTGGTCCTTATATAGAGGTGGTCTTGAAGGCAGATAAGCACACACGCGTGTGCGAGCGTGTATACCGTGCAAAAATACATTGTGAGAAGGGGTGCATTTTCAATGATATCTCAAAAGAAGGAACACGATGTAAGTTAACTGGATATAACTCTAAGCTTGTAAGCTTGGTTTTTTTTTTTTGTTAATTATAAATTTTATCATATCAAATACATACAGATTAGAGATGACAGGGTCAATTATTATCGCAGATAAATTGAAAGTATGAAATAAAAACCCAACCCTTTTTGCTGATCATGCAATATTTAAGCAGACCTTGGGTATTTTAGATATTACTCATTAGGACAAGTGGTATTTAGTGCATCGACTTTAGTTGTGGCGTCAAGCGTTCAGTAAGAGTATGCATTTGTGACCTTGACCTTTGAACCCATGACCTTCAACAGTACATGAATGGGAGCGATATGTACATATAGTAACTGAATATTAGATATTTCATTACTAAAGTAGTATATTTGTGGCTAATGTAGGATGGAACTCTAGAGCTTGCCATTTTCTCATATTGGGTCCAGTTTTGTGCAATTTTTAAACTAGGTTTTCCAAGTATGCTATAAGTTGAGTTGAGTAATGGAGTTTAACGTCCCAGTCACGAATATTTCACTTATATCGAGACGTCGCCAGCTATAGGCTAAGGTGCAGAAATTTTGATTGTGCCGCGTTGCGCTGATGGCATTATGCAGCAGGGTTCTTTATTGTGCCAAGCCTACCGTGACAGGGGACCTCGTCTTTTAAGTTCCCATCCGAAAGCACCGTGACTTTCATTTCGTAATCGTCGAGTGATTGCTGAAAGAACAGTCACTACTTACTTTTAAGTCAGGCTTGGGTCTGACCCGACCGGGGATCGAACCCACGATCGCGACCTCCCACTTACGGAGCGAGCACTCTACCAACTGAGCTACCACAGTGGTCAAAGTATGCCATGAAAAACCTAGGGTACTTGCATATCTTGCAAGTTCATAGAAGATTTTAAAAAGATTTTCACTATTTCCCCTTTGTGGACATAGGCACCAAGGGGGACATAACTTTATTTGTGCAATGATAAAGGCCCTTTACCCAGGCATTATACTCACTTATTGAATTTTCCCCAGCAGTTTTGGAAATTATGAAAATGTAAAAAAGGGAACACATAGCTCGCACAGTTGGCACACCATCAAAATAGCTGAGCTGTGTCTTTGGCTCAGATAAGCTAAAATTTTAATTCAACTTGAAAGCTTTAGAAAAGTTTAGTACATGTATACTAGTCAGATATCGACCCTAACCTGGCCCACATCATCAGATGATTCACTGATTGAATGGGTTTTACGTCCAAGTCAAGAAGATTTCACTTATATCGAGACGTCAACAGCTATAGGACCCCGTGACATTTGCGTCTAAATGCCGCTTGCTAAGTGAAAATGAAAGAAGTCACTAACTATATTCAAGTCTTGGTCACACCTGACCATGGCTCGAACCTACGACCTCCCACATACAAAGCAAGCACTCTACCAACTGAGTTACCATACATTCTCGGAACCGCACATCCGGGCATCTGACTTGATGAAGTAATAGGATGGTTCACTGTGGGTCCCTTCTCCAAAACTACTTGGTGAAATTTGATGAAACTTAATAATTATCATGCCTAGGTGAAGTGTTTCAAGATATGCACAAATATAGTTTTGTCCTCTAGGGGCTCAATAAAGGAGGGAGTTGGGTTGAGTAATGGTGTTAAACGTCCCAGTCAAGAACATTTAAAGACGTCACCAGTATAGACGAGTGTGCATAAATTTGTCTGTCAATATACAGCAGGGTTCTTTATTGTACCATGCCAAACCTAGTCGGGGTTCGAACCCACGACCTCCTATTTATGAAGCGAGCACTCTACCAACTAAGTTTTCGCAGTGATAACATAAAGAAGGGAGACAATTGCAAAAATCTTATATAAAAATACAAGTTATGTACTTTTACACATATACTAGTATATCAGGTATAACTTTCTTAGGACATATAATTTCAAATTGCTCCAAACAAAGTTAAACTGTGGTACGCCAAATGGAGAAATGCAAAGGTACCTAAGGGTGTTTCAAAAATTAGTGTATTTGTCAAAATACAAAACGTATCTGGAAAATATCATTTTGATATATAGTTGAAGGCCATAAGTTCAAATTGTCAAGATTTAATTTGCACCAGAAATGTGTTTTTTTAATTTTCATTATTTTATTGCACCAGAAATGGTTAATTATATGGAAAACGTTTACATAAGCGTTATATTAAATTGCTGTATGTTTTGATTCATCTCGATATACTTAGTACATACATGCATTGTTGAACGTCATGGGTTCAAAAGTCAAGGTAAACTGTTTCGAAATTTTCAACCAATGACCATTAATATTGAAAATTTAACTACTGGTAAGTCATACAACAGGAAGTAGATGTCCAGCAGACTTGAAATGGGTACTTGCAGTATGGAACCCAGGACCTCATACTGAAGTCTCATTCAAAAATTAAAGTGGCTGTGATGAGTAGCTTCTGAGAAAACTGTCACGAAAATGTTTGTTTTGGATGGACGAAAGGACAGATCTTCTTCGAAGCGGGGGTATAGGCAAACAAATGTGACCTGTCCGCTTGACCTTTCATTTAAATATTTATCACGGACCAAGTACATCTGTGAATAGGGAATACAGGTGTTTATTCTGCTGTATACATTGTGAGATATACTCACCTCACAGAATACACATGTGTGTGTATTATTAACTTGGATCTTAACACTACACACCCTTCTATATGAATATTCCTAATGAAAGGTCAAATGGACAGGTCAATGTTGTTTACCTATATAATAAAATAACAAACGCAGGTTCTTGTTTAAAAATAAATATTTGTTATTAATTCATGTCTTTTTTCCTGCTAGCTTCTTCTTGATAAAGCACCAAGTTCTAAACACTTTGTCTCCGTAACCGTTACGCTTGAATAATAATATATGTCCATACTTTGCATACCATCTACAAATAAATAAAACATAAATAAATTTACAGTCAAACCTGTCGATAAAGGCCACTCAAGGGGACCAGTAAAATTGGCCTTTCTGAGCAAATGCCTTTATATAAAGGTTCAAATCATATGAATAAAGAACAGTTGGGATGAAATTCTACTGGCATTTATAAGCAGGTGGCCCTTATATAGAAGTGACCTTTAAAGCAAGTTGGACTGTATACTGTACAGTCAAACTTGCCTTAAAGGCCACCTTTTAATAAGGGCCACCTGATTTAAAGATCAGGACCGAAGATCACAAACAATACTTAACTTAGCAAAAAATAGAAGTTTTGACTAAACTAAGTTAAGTCCAAAAAAGTTAAGTATTGTCATGATCCTTGGGCCAGGTACTTTCATACATGTCATAGAAAAGTTAAGTTCAAACTTAGATTTAAGTAAAAAAAAAAAGTTAAGTTTTTTTTTTTTTAAGTTTAAGTTTTTCTTAACTTTCAGAGTTAAGAAAAAACTTAGATTTTAGTGATAAAACTAGCCAAAGTATTCTTCATAATCCTGAAGCCAGTAAAGCTATTTATAAGGGGTTATTTGAACCTGTATATAAAGGCCACCTGCCCATAAAGGCCACTATTAGTTTTTTGGGTGACCTTTATAGACATGTTCGACTGTAATTAGATTTTATAAAATTCTAGCAATTTCATTGGATGGAAAAAGAAAAGATCATTTGTATTGCAGTGATGACGTGCATGTATTACAATTTTTTTTAAATTTGCAGAGATGAAATGCAGCCTTGCCTGGATATAAGTGAAAGAATCCACTCCATACCATCAATGACAAGGAAACAAGCTACCTATGCCAAATCATAGTCTTCCCTATATTTTTTTCATTTGAAATTAATGCAGGTGACACACAAAATGTGTTTAAAAATTGTGAATTTAAGGAAAGAATATCTAAATTTGGGCCATAATCAGTACTCAAATTATTTAAAAAGAGTGAAAGAAAGCTGTGTCCAGGAGCAACACAAAAATTTATAAAACAGATATTAACAATTTCAAACTTTTTCAAATTTTTGCATTTCAAACAGCATTCCACCGTCAAGGAGCAACACAAAACTTTATAAAACAGAAATCAATGATTTCAAATTTTGTTCAAACTTACAGTCCAAACAACATCCCGCCTAGATGAGCAGCATGATCAAATATCCTCCAACCTAATACTAATCCTAATAAATCAAAGGCCATGATTCCTTTAACACCCTGAAAACAAAACAAAACAGCTACGATAAGTAAAATAAAACCCTTTTATATTTATGCCCCTTGATTAATAAAAGCTCTTAAACTACAGCTACGCCCAGTTATAATGCCCCTTTATAACAATGCCACCTCACATTTTACTGAGCCAATGGGTTTTATCATATAGTAAAAAGTTCTTAAACAGCTATGTCCCGCTATAATGTCCTTTTATAGCAATGTCACCTCGCTTATTGCCAAAGTAATTTTTTCTATGTTTTTTTTTTCTCGAAGAGTTTCTTGATTTATCAACAAACCCATTTACAAATACCAAAATAATGACTGAACAAAAGATTCATTAATTCATTGAATGGGGTTTTATGTCCAAGTGAAGACTATTTCACTTATATTGAGACATCACCAGCTATAGGTGAAATTTTGACCTTTGCAGTGCGCTTAGGGCAATTTACAGGAAGGGTTCTTTAACATGACAGAGGTGTCAGTTTTTAGGTCTCTTCCAAAGGATCATGTGACTTTCATTTCTAAATGCTGAGTGCATGGCGAAAGAATAGTCACTACATATTTTCAAGTCTTGATCAGACACAGCCAGGGTTCAAACCCACAACTTCCAATATAGGAAGTGAGCACTCTACCACTGAGCTACCCTTGTGGTGACCAAATATGATGATGATGAGTCAAGTACGAAGCTAGTACTCTAACACAGCTATCCTAGTGGTGAGCAAACGATGACAATGATGAGTTTTACTGTACATTAAAAGTTAATGTTAAAGTCTGTCCCGAGCCATTAGGCCCCTCAAGCCGGAGCTTATCCCGGTTTCGGTGGCGTTAAGCGACTGAGAGTACAAGACTCTCCCTTAAATGGGACGCTGGTCTATCGCAGGGTTAACCCTTAGCATTTTGCTGGTACTCTTTTATTTTTCAGCTGAGTGAACTAGAACAACGTGAAATTAAGTGTCTTGCTCAAGGACACAACACATCGCCCGGTCCAGGAATAGAACCCACGACTTTCCAATCACGAGTCCAACGCCTTAACCACTAGGCCACGCGCTTCCTTTACTGTACATTAGGATTATCAAAATGTTGGACAATATAAAGTTTACCGTGCTTATACTAAAGGAATGAGGAAAAAAGTCTCCAATTACGGCTATCTGTACTCTCTCATTTGGATTTAGCATGGCAACTGCTCCTATAATTCCTAATATGGCACCAGACTGAAAATTATAAATAACAATAATCAATTATAAAGTCAAACAACATTGACCTGTCAGCTTGACCTTTAATTTAAATATTCATTATGGACGAGTTAATTTAACAAGAGGCCCATGGGCCTTAACGCTCACCTGAAGAAGAGTACATATCTTATGCAGAGGTTCAATGGTCAATGACATTAATAAAAGAGAATATCAAAATTTTCAGCAGTAAGGGCCAATAATATGCAAGTATTTTTGCAAATTAATTATAATAATTATTATATAAGTAAGCTATATATAACATATTTAAAGTCTAGCTACAATATATTATTTATAAACAGCTAAAACATCTGTATATTAAAATGTGCATTAGGCCAATACCTACAGTATTCCAATATACATGCCTATACAAAGAGTTTATAGTTTTTGAGGTAATTAACCATTTAAGTATTCGTTTGCATCTATGACCTTGACCTTTAAACCTATGACCTTCATTCATATATCAAAATGATTGTTGTGCAAATGCCTACAATATTCCAATATACATGCCTATACAAAAAGTTTATAGTTTTGAGATAATTAACCATTTAAGTATTTGTTCGCGTCTATGACCTTGACCTTTGAACCTATGACCTTCATTCATATATCAAAATGATCGTTAGGCCAATACGTACCTTATTCCAATATACATGCCTATACAAAAAGTTTATAGTTTTTGAGATAATTAACCATTTAAGTATTCATTTGCATCTATAACCTTGACTTTGTACCTATGACCTTCATTCATATATCAAAATGATCGTTAGGCCAATACATACCTTATTCCAATATACATGCCTATACAAAAAGTTTATAGTTTTTGAGATAATTGACCATTTAAGTATTAGTTTGCATCTATGACCTTGACCTTTGAACCTATGAACTTCATTCATATATCAAAATGATTGTTGTGCAAATGCCTACAATATTCTAATATACATGCCTATACAAAAAGTTTATAGTTTTTGAGATAATTAACCATTTAAATATTCGTTCGCAGCTATGACCTTGACCTTTGAACCTATGACCTTCATTCATATATCAAAATGATCGTTAGACCAATACCTACAATATTCCAATATACATGCCTATACAAAAAGTTTATAGTTTTTGAGATAATTAACCATTTAAGTATTCGTTCAATTCTATGACCTTGACCTTTGAACCTATGACCTTCATTCATATATCAAAATGATCATTAGGCCAATACCTACAATATTCCAATATACATGCCTATACAAAAAGTTTATAGTTTTTGAGATAATTAACCATTTAAGTATCCGTTCGCGTCTATGACCTTGACCTTTGAACCTATGACCTTTATCTATATATCAAAATTATCTTTAGGCCAATACCTACAATATTCCAATATACATGCCTATACAAAAAGTTTATAGTTTTGAGATAATTAACCATTTAAGTATTCGTTCAATTCTATGACCTTGACCTTTGAACCTATGACCTTCATTCATATATCAAAATGATCATTAGGCCAATACCTACAGTATTCCAATATACATGCCTATACAAAGAGTTTATAGTTTTTGAGATAATTAACCATTTAAGTATTTGTTCGCGTCTATGACCTTGACCTTTGAACCTATGACCTTCATTCATATATCAAAATGACCGTTAGGCCAATACGTACCTTATTCCAATATACATGCCTATACAAAAAGTTTATAGTTTTTGAGATAATTAACCATTTAAGTATTCATTTGCATCTATAACCTTGACCTTTGAACCTATGACCTTCATTCATATATCAAAATGATCGTTAGGCCAATACATACCTTATTCCAATATACATGCCTATACAAAAAGTTTATAGTTTTTGAGATAATTGACCATTTAAGTATTAGTTTGCATCTATGACCTTGACCTTTGAACCTATGAACTTCATTCATATATCAAAATGATTGTTGTGCAAATGCCTACAATATTCTAATATACATGCCTATACAAAAAGTTTATAGTTTTTGAGATAATTAACCATTTAAATATTCGTTCGCAGCTATGACCTTGACCTTTGAACCTATGACCTTCATTCATATATCAAAATGATCGTTAGACCAATACCTACAATATTCCAATATACATGCCTATACAAAAAGTTAGTTTTTGAGATAATTAACCATTTAAGTATTCGTTCAATTCTATGACCTTGACCTTTGAACCTATGACCTTCATTCATATATCAAAATGATCATTAGGCCAATACCTACAATATTCCAATATACATGCCTATACAAAAAGTTTATAGTTTTTGAGATAAATAACTATTTTGGTATTCTTGGACATCTGTGACCTTGACCTTTGAACCCATGACCCTGATCTATGTATCAAAATTATCTTTAGGCCAATACCTACAATATTCCAATATACATGCCTATACAAAAAGTTTATAGTTTTTGAGATAATTAACTATTTTGGTATTCTTGGACATCTGTGACCTTGACCTTTGAACCCATGACCCTGATCTATGTATCAAAATGATCGTCATGTTAATACCTACAAATAACTGAAAATCCTACGGCATTTTCACGAGAAATGTTAAAAAAATAGCATTTTTTATCAAAGGTCAAAAACTGGGACATGACCTTGACCTTCGACCTTGACATCAATTGGAAGAAAATTGCAAGACAAGATCAACAGTGAAAACTCCATACAATTATCTTCAGCCGTTATGAAGTTATAACAATAAATGTCTCATTTTAAAAATTACGTAATTTTACGCAAAAAACGCGTAACCTATTTTTCGTCTAATTTTCATGAAAAACACAATTTTAATGTTCCCAGGTATGCTGAATCCAAATATCAAATCAAAATTTGCCTGCACCTTTTGGTTTCAGAGAAGAAGATTTTTTTGTCTTTTTGCTATTTTTAGTAACAGCGGCCATCTTGTTGGGCGTGGCCAAACCCCGAACACAATTTTGAAAGGCTGCTACCCAGGCATGATAATCACTAAGTTTCATCAAATATGGCCCAGTAGTTTTGGAGGAGAAGATTAAAATGTAAAGTTTACACACGACGGACGACGCACGACGCACACGACGGACGACGCACGACGGACGGTGATAGATTGCAATAGCTCATCTGAGCCTTTGGCTCAGGTGAGCTAAAAATAGGGATCATGCGTGTAAACTTCGTCTATATGATGTGAACACTAATCATGGGCAATGTGTATATGTATTAACTGTGAATCCTAACACTACCCATTAATTGATTGGGTCCTCCTGTATGAATATTTCTAGTGAAAGGTCAAGCGGACAGGTCAATGTTGTTTACCTATATAGTTTGTCAGCAATATTTAGGCAGAGCCTTTATAAATATGGGCAAGTTTATATACGGTAAACATCTTAATAATTCAAACAGTAAAAATATTTATTTTAATTTTGTAATGTAAATAGGGTAGTTAAATTGAGCAATGGTTTTTAACCTCCCAGTCAAGAATATTTCACTTATATCGAGCTAGCTATAGGTGAAGGTGCAGAAATTTTGCCTGTACAATGCACTGATGGCATTCCACAGCAGTGTGTTTTATCGTGTCACTCCAACCATGACACAGGACCTCATTTAGTTTAAGTTCTCATCCAAAAGAACCGTGACTTTCATTTTTGTAATGCAAAGTGCTTGGCATAAGAACAGTCACTACCCACCTTCAAGTCTTGAATCAGACCTAGTCTGGGTACAACCCACGACCTCCCACTTACAGAGCAAGCACTCTACAAACTGAGCTACCACAGTATTATAAAACAGAGTGAATTTAAATCGTATCAAGAGTGGTTTTGACAAATGAACTGTTTTGACCTTTAAAACTATTTCGAGGTAAGAAGTTTTCACAGTTCCGAACATAGAAAAAATGTACCAAGAGAAATAAGAAATTTTCACTGAGAAGCAAATATATTTCCCTCCCGAATATTACTTCTTATAAATGACAGTCCAACCTGCCTTAAAGGCCACCTCTATATAAGGACCACCTGCTTATAAAGGCCAGTAAAATTTTATCGCAATTGTTCTTTATTCATATTATTTTAACTTATATAAAGGCCACTTTTACTGATTCCCTTGGGTGGCCTTTATAACAGGTTTGACTGTATGTTCTTTACTTACAGCTCCAACCGCTGGTACTGATGATTTTATGATAATTCTGTGTGTCATTGCTGCCAATGAAGCCACCACTCCTATAACAAATTAACTTAACAGTTATAACTACAGTAAAACCTCCTTATAATGTCCCTCAATAACTTTGCCATCTCGCTTATCGCCACACTATTTGGAAGTCCCAAAATCCATTTTGTTTATGTTTTTCATTAACCGCCTCCCCTCAATTTATCGCCAAACCCCTTTATAACGCCAAATTTTGACTGAACAAATGGTGGCGATGAATCGAGGTTTTACTGTATATAACAAATACTGTAAAGGGGAAAATTTTTGGCGCGCTTAAAAAATTCTGATTATTTTCCGCTAAAGAAATTACCGCGTTAATTTTACTAATGCAAAATGTCTACCATAAAGGTAAATATATTATAATATATAGAATATACACCCACTTATTATGGTTACGCGAAAATTACACCCACAAGAAATATCAGATTACAAAAATCGCAACTATCTTAAGTTACATGGGACTTTCTTAAATTACACGGGGTCATCTGAAGTTACATGGGACCATCAGTTACATGGGGATATCTGAAGTTACAACAGGTCATCTTAAGTTACATAGGACAATCAAAGTTACATGGGACTATCAAAGTTACAGGGGACTATCTTAAGTTACATGGAACCATCTTAAATTACATGGAACTATCAAAGTTACAGGAGAATTTCTTAAGTTACAGCTAAATATCTAAAGTTACATGGAACCATCTTAAATTACATGGAACTATCAAAGTAACAGGAGAATTTCTTAAGTTACAGCTGAATATCTTAAGTTACATGGAACCATGATCCATCTAAAATTACATGGGATTATCAAAGGTACAGGGGACTATCTTAAGTTACATGGGACCATCTTAAATTACATAGGACATCAAAGTTACATGGTGCCATATTAGGTATAAAGGAACCAGCTATTTTGTATCAATATTACAAATTTTGGTGGTGGAGACAGTTTTTTACATCTGTGTTAACAGTTTGGATATGTATTCCATTGTATGCTTTGACTTTTTTTTTTTTTTTTTTTGGGGGGGGGGGGGTCATTTGGGGAACTTTTTTTGTAATTTTCCTTTAGGGAAACAACTTTAATCCAGTAGTAACTTGAAGCATACAAAATCATTGAGCATGAAGAGTTGAGTAATGGTGTTTAACTCCCCAGTCAAGAATACTTCACTTATATTGAGATGTCACCAGCTGTAGGCGAAGGTGCAGAAATTTTACCTGCGAGTTGCTCTGATGGCATTATACAGCAGGGATCTTTGTAGTGGCATGTCTACCTAGAGTCACTACCCACTTTCAGGTCTTGGGTCAGACCCGGTCGATGTTTGAACCCATGACCTCAGACTTAGGGTGCGGTAGTAATTTGAGGCATACAAAATTACTATACAGGAGAACTTACCTGCAGTTAAATAGAAAGCTGTGAATTCCTCTGGACCATACGAATGTGTTATCGGAAAAGAAAATGACCACAGAACATACATGTTAAAGAAGAGATGTAGTAAACTCATGTGACTGAATGCTGAAAACAGCATCGATGAAACTTTTGTAGCTGAAAAATATAAATAATACTCATGTATGAAACTTTTGTAGCTGAAAAATTTAAATAATATTCATGTAACTGAATGACGAAAATAGCATCAACGAATTTTATGTAGCTGAAAAATATAAATAAAATTTATGGATGAAATTTTTGTAGCTAAAAAATATGACAAATATTCATGTAACTGAATGAAGAAAACAGCATTGATGAAATGTTTGTAGCTAAAAATATGAATAAAATTCATATAACTGAATGATGAAAATTAAGCATTGATGAAATTTTTGTAGCAGAAAAATATGAATAAAATTCATGTAACTGAATGATGAAAATAGCATAGATAACATTTTTGTAGTTGAAAAATATGAATAAAATTTATGGATGAAATTTTTGTAGCTAAAAAATATGACAAATATTCATGTAACTGAATGAAGAAAACAGCATTGATGAAATGTTTGTAGCTAAAAATATGAATTAAATTCATATAACTGAATGATGAAAATTAAGCATTGATGAAATTTTTGTAGCAGAAAAATATGAATAAAATTCATGTAACTGAATGATGAAAATAGCATAGATAACATTTTTGTAGTTGAAAAATATGAATAAAATTTATGGATGAAATGTTTGTAGCTAAAAAATATGACAAATATTCATGTAACTGAATGAAGAAAACAGCATTGATGAAATGTTTGTAGCTAAAAATATGAATAAAATTCATATAACTGAATGATGAAAATTAAGCATTGATGAAATTTTTGTAGCAGAAAAATATGAATAAAATTCATGTAACTGAATGATGAAAATAGCATAGATAACATTTTTGTAGTTGAAAAATATGAATAAAATTTATGGATGAAATTTTTGTAGCTAAAAATATGAAAAATAATCATGTAACTGAATGATGAAAATATCATTGATGAAATTTTTGTAGCTAAAAAATATTAATAAATAATAATTTATGTAACTAAATGATAAAAATAGCACTGATGAAATTTTTGTTGCTGACAAATATGAATAATATCCATGTGACTGAAAGATTGTAAATATCATTGTTCAAATTTTTGAATTTGAAAAATTTGAAAATTTGCAAACTGAACCTGAAAAACATATACTACGCAACAGATAACACAACATGGTATAAGTTAAAGACAAACACATATTATGACCACTGGTTATAAAAAATTTGAATTTGGATGGGCATTGAAGTAAATATTCATGTATAAAATTTTTAAAACATTATAAATATCTGTATCTGTATATGACCCATTGATGGATCCAATTCTGGATATTTGATCAACGGTAGAGAGAGAGAGAGTGCTGCTTGGTGTTGTTTGCACCAGTTATGAAAGGCTTACTTGACACCCTGTACTGTTTTTTCAGGTGAAAGAAAGGTTTAAAACTTACATTTTTCAGCAGAATTTACAAAATATTTTGTCATTATACTTTGTAATTGCTTTACTCTCCAGCAACCAAACACAATAATGTTTAATAATATAATTCCTGCTGTAATCTTTCTTCCCGTACTGAGATTCATAGACATTAACTAAAAATAAAAGTTAAAATATTCATATGAATATACTATAAACATATTTAATTTTGTATATATTTATTTTTGAGGTATATGAAAATTTAGACTTATCTGCTTAGTTAAATTTTTGTGTTTTTAAATATGCACTATAACACAATAAGCATATACTGGTAATTTTTCGCTTGGTATTAATTTTCGCACAAAACAAGCTCCTGCAAAATAAGCGAAACATGCCAGTTTAAATTTTAAAGGGGAACACCTCTAAAAAGGTTTGAGAAGAAAAAACATTTCAAAAGGGCACAACAACTCTAAAAAGTCTTTACACCAAGTTATATTTTCTTCTGGTCCACGCAATGTCATATCCTAGTAATCATGTACCAAGTTTAGTAAAAAATATCTGTAACAGTGTTGGAGGAGTAGGCTGGACAAATTAAAAAAGATGGACAAATTGATGAAAAGACAATATTTACATAACTTGGAAAAGAATTAAATCATAACTATACCCTGCATCTAGTCTTAGATTCAGGGAACAGGAATTAAATTCCACTGGGAAGAGCAACAGTCATAACCTTTTGTTATTTCTTGTTTTCAGCCCATAGAATCTTCCCGGATCCCATCAATAAAGGAGCTGACCAGTGATTATTCAATAATTTAATCAAGCACTTAAAACCTAGTCATAATCAATTATCACATCACTATTGACTAATTCCATGGTTCAAAATTCCCCAGGTCCAATGTCCGGGTCTAATGCTCTTCCAATGGGACCCTTGGTGTTTACACTGTAAAAGTCTGATGGACATGCACCTTTTTCACCAGTATACATGTAATATCTACTGCTTTCCTATATAAGACAATTCATTAATGGCACATAAACCTTTCAATGCTGATATTGGACTTTCAAAACTTTATGCGAGACCTGCCAAAAATAAAGGCAAAAGGTCCAGAACCTTCCAAGACCAATGCAGTAGCTCAGTTTGTAGAGTGCTCGCTCTGTAAGTGGGAGGTTATGGGTTCGAAGACTTAAAAGTGGGTTGCGACTGTTCTTTTGTCGAGCACTTGGTATTACGAAATGAAAGTCATAGTTCTTTCCGATGGGAACTTAAAATAAATGAGGTCCAGTGTCATGGTAGCCTTGGCAAAATAAAGAACCCTGCTGTATAATGCCATCAACGCAATGCACAGGCAAAATTTTTGCACCTTAGCCTATAACTGGCAATGTCTTGATATAAGTGAAATATTCTTGACTGGGACATTAAACACCATTACTCAACTCAACTCACTCCAGAACCTTCCATTTCAAAACATAATTTTGAAGCCCTGGCTATCCTATCTTACCTCTCCTACAATTGGAATCTCCCTTATATAGCGTCTTATAGCTCTAGAAAAAGTGCTTAAGTTTCCTCCAGGATTGATATTCTTCTCACCATAATAGATTATAGCACATGCAAAACTTCCACTACTGACCTAAATAAGAACCAAAAATAAAATAAATAAAATAATAATTAATTAATAAATTAATGAAATAATTAATCAATAAATCAATGAAATAATTAAATAAATAAATTAATAAATAAATTTAATGGCATTACTTCTACTGTCGTAGTCACCATATTTGTGACATGAATTATATAAGAGAGGGAGAGAGAGCGGAATAATGAGATTTTACACCTCATCAAGAACCTTCAACTTACCGGTAATATTGAGGCAGTCAGTTCAGGGATGGTGAAGTTAACTGGAATGCCTGGAAAAAACCATCAACCTTTGGCAAGTGAAGCATTCTTTCACACTAGGATCTGCCATGAGTGGAATTTGAACATTTGAACCTGGGTGGTAAGAGGCACTTTAATCTGTAAGCATGCTTTTTAGACCACTCAGCCACCAAGGCCCCATATACTGTATTTAATTTCACGTGTATTTATTTTCGCGGTGTAGGAAATTTAGACAAATCTACATAGTTAAATGTTCGGATTTTTTTTTTAAAATATGCACTACAACACAATAAGCATTATATAATTTTCGCTCAGTATAAATTTTCACGCAAAACAAATGACTGCGAAATAAGCGAAAATCAATACACCGTGAAAATAAATACATTTACTACAGTATGAGAGAGAGGAAGAGACTCAGAAAGGTGACTGTAGTGATTAAAAATTTAAGTTAACAGTACTTTCATAAGTTGATTGGCTGTATTGTGATCTAAAATTGTGTGTGTGATTCAGAGAGAGGTGACAATCATAAAGCGATTTAAAACTGTTACCAATACTTTCATTGGTTTGGAGATGTATAGGGCATATATTAAGGAAAGGAAACAATGAAAATGAAAAACATGCATTGACTTGGGCTCCAGAAGGAAAAAGAAAGAGAGGAAGACCAAGAGAGACCTGGAGAAGAACAACAAAAAGAAAGAAATTATATGGGCTGGCCAAGTTGGAGAATGGCAGAGAATGAAGCCTCAAATAGGAAGAAGTGGAGAGATCTGTGCCTTGCCTTATGCTCCACTAGGAGTGAAGAGGATAGGTAGGTAGGTACTTTAATCGGTTTGGTGAAGAGTGAGAGAGTACTTGAGTTCTTTACTACATGGTATATGGTACATACCATTAAAGTGAAACCTACAGGTGACCATAGTTACCGGTAAGTTATCGGTACTTTCATTACATGATTGAATGTTGTGTGTTCCAAATGTGTGCATGTGTGTGCGATACCCCAAGGTATACATACCAGTACAGCATGTAAAGTTAAGCCTATACATTTAGTGTGTGTGTGTGCATATATGTGTGATTGTGTGTATGTGTGCATGTGTGAATGCATGCCTCTACATGCATGCGTGTATATGTGTGTGTATATGTCATTATGTGTATGCATGTGTGAATGCATGCCTGTGTGTGTGTATGTGTATATGAGTGTGTGTGTGTGTGTGTGTTCTATACTACATGGTACACTAACAAGTAAAGTGAAGCCTATACATTTAGTGTGTGTGTGTGTGTCTATGTGTGTGTGAGTACTATACAACACGGCATACATACCAGTAAAGTGAACCTAATAGGTGCCCATATTGTTCTTAATGTCGAGTTACCAATATTTTCATTTGGTGGACGTGGTTGACTGCTTTGTATTTTAAATTTACGCTGATTTTGTAACTGACCATTTTTATATCTAACAAATTTAGGATTTACATTCACCGTTGAACCAAAATCGAACAGTTTCGTTTTATTATACGAGTTCCACACATGATATGACCTCTGACCTTTTGGTATGGTTTTTAGACTTTGATTACAGCACCTGAAATACACAAATATACAAGAATGAGTCAATGACTGATGGTTGACCACAGTGAAATACTTTAGCAATTGTTACTGATGTCCAGGGCACTAGTCTATGAAGATTTATGGACTGGTCGAGGGCCGGGATACAGACAGTCACTTTGATATAGCTCGTCACACGCGAGGGCAATATCAAAATGACAGTCTTTAGATATCCTGGCCTGAGGACTGTCCATAAATCTTTAAACTGCTCTGTACATAAGTAACTATATATAGATTTTATTTTATGGAACCCAATCATGACCACGGAGGCGTTTTGTTCTGTGTATTGCCCGCTCAGTCTGTCAGGTCGTGTATTGCCAGCTGGACCCATACATGTCAGTAGGTTTGTACCACACAATTTTCTATTATCCAATAAAATTGACTGTTACAAAACTGATATGAAATATATATGGCAGGCTGTCATCAAGGAGCACATTGGTGGACACTTTTTGGTTAAAAGTTTTGTCATTGACAGTAGACACTTGTTGAATGAATTGAATTTTGAGTTTTATTCAAGAATTTTTCACTTATATAAACACATCATTAGTTCATCACCAAAAACAGGTGAAGTGGCAGAAATTTTATTTTTTGCAGTGTTTGAGTGGTTAAGTGGTAGCATTCAAACCCGAATTATCTCACTGTTGAAATATTAAGGGTCCCAATGGAAAAGCCAGGGATTTATCAAGAGCCTATTTAGGGCCGAAATTTGGCCCCATTTCCTATAAAAACATATTGATTTTTTCCCAAAATGGGCTGAGAAAATTCCAAATTAGGAAATTGTACCAGATACATAGCTGAAGTCTGGCAATAAATGTGGCTGCTTTACTCAATCTTCAATCAACTCAATACACTAAAACCATTAGATTTAATCATTAATGGCATCAAAAATGATGTCAAAGTTTTCCCAAAATGAGCAAAAAGTTGATAGTTTTTCCCAATTTTTAGTTTAGGGCTTTTTCCCAAAAGACCCTGATAAATCCCTGAAAGCAGTAAGTCCCAGACCACAGACCTGGGGAATTTTGAATCCCTGTAGAGATACTTGTTTTCAGAGTCTGGTTAACACACCACCAAAATCAGTGGAGTGGAATAAGAGTCTTTTACGTTCCAGTCAAGATTCTTTCACTTACATCAAGGCAGTCAGTTCTGGTATGGTGGAGAAAATCAGAGTGCCTGAAAAAACCTATCTGCCTTCAGCAAGCAACCTGACAAACTTTCTTACACCATTAGATTCAAACCTAGGCAGTGAGCTCTAAGCACCTGGGAACTGTGATCTGTAAGCGAGCACTTTTGGTCACTCTGCCACTAAGGCCCCGGTGCAAGTGTTGATGTGGGTGTTTACCAAACACATTAGTATGATTATAAACATGTGATAAACACATAAAATTCTGCTCTAGTTCACAGCAAATCATTAACATTCACAACATATGATCTTCTGGAGAAAGTTCTCCTAAAATACAAAGGTGGAAGATACAAAAGAATCAAGCATGAACAGATGACGATGCTCTGATGAAATTTTGTTACTATTTAAGTAATAACATCAATATAACTTACCTTTTAACGATTGGTAAAACATTTTCCCCATAATGAGAAAACTTAAATAAAAGTGAACTAGTTCTACAAAACATTTCTGTAATATTTAAATATCTTCATCAAAGTAGAAGTACACTAAACGGTCTAACAAGGGACGAGTTGACATTTTGACGTAACCTATCTTTCTATTACCTATCAAAAAGTAACCATTTCTGGTGAAAATTCCATCGCTGATGGCGAGCTTTACCTTTAGCCAGAGACATTTATATGTCTCTGCTTTAGCTTACGATTATCATCTGATTACTGTCAACGCGAATTTCAACATCCATTTTATAAACGGATATTTTTCACTTTTGAAATGTAGCCTATGAAATAAAGTATATGTACCCGACAGATGCCGCATTTATCAAATTTTCCAAGTTTAAAACCTCTGGGAAATTAAGAGTAAAAATAAAATTTAATTTAAAATTGCAACAAAGAGTGTAGTATTACTTAGGGACGTGAAATACCCCGCCCTCCTAGACAAAAGTACTTAGGGACGTGACATCTCTCGCCCTCTTAGACAAAAGTACTTAGGGACGTGACATCCCTCGCCCTCCGAGACAGAAGTAGGTATTCTGCCGTATCATATTTTTTTTTAATTTTCTGAATGAAATATTTGAAAAAAACATATCAAAAAGTTTGAATATTTCATTTAAACGCTTTCAAAAAAGAAAAAAAAGAAAATTACTATGAAAATTCCTCTGGATCTTTTGGTTATTGTCTGCACCTTCGCCTATAGCTGGCGACGTATCGATATAAGTGAAATATTCCTGAATGGGACGTTAAACACCATTACTCAACTCAACTTTTGGTTATTGTCATATTATTATGAGACAATACGGAATCAAATCAAAATTAGCAAATAGCTGTCAGTATACTGCTAATATTTGTCATTAACGGATTGCTATTTCGTTAAACTCCAAAATTAGCGCATTGCATTACAATTTTCATGTACTCATTTTGATTTTTTATTAAAATAATGCATTCAAAACCAGCACATGACACGATTCATTTTTTCAGCTAAATTTTGAATTTTGGATTTGAGTGCATCTGCAAATGATACTTGTATAACCCATAATAAAGGGAAGACAGATACTGAATTAAGACAATAATTTGCTTTTTGCGAAAAATTCACGACAAAAATTCGTGCCACACACAGAGGGAGAGTGCGAAAATGCAATAAAAGAGAGACAACTCTTGATAGTGTATGCATGCAAGGTTTGACATGTAGGTAACCGATCAGTGTTTGGATTATATTACTTTGTCTAAGGATTTTTATTGAAAACTTGCGAAACATGGTGATTTGAACATGTGACTGAATGATTCTCCAAACCGGTATCACGTGAATATAATTTCAACATGTTGTCATGTCATTTCCAACTTGACATTGGTACACCGATCATCGCGGGGCAGCCATATTTGTTTACATTGACAACCAAATGTATCATCCAAATTTTGGCTGTTTTAAGATATTTACACCTGATGCACCAGAAAGATTTTAGGTTGAATTTAATTTTGGATGTGTTATTGTATCGAGTAATAAATTTCTCTACACAAAAAGTGTCCAAGTTTTAAAGATTGACAAAAAATTCCTAGGGTTTCTGTTGCGTCATCAGATGGCGTCAAGAAATCGAATATTTTGTGTGAATAATAATGTTTTATATCAAATTTAAACCCAAATTCTAAAATATTGGTTATTCCGGCATATAATCCACTGGTGCACGGCCCTGAACTATATTTTATAATGTTTTATCGTTAGTTTAAACACGGGGGACTTTTTCGGCCATCAGACACTTGTCAAAAAGTAATCCCAATTTTCAAAACGGCGGAGGGATAAAAAATTGTAAAACCGAAACACAATTCGCGGAAAAAGCCGGGTTGGCGTTCCTACTGTAAAGATAATATTGATTTAGATTTAACAATGCACCAACGACAATTAAATAACGTTTAAAACGAAGAAACAAAGGGAGGACCCCGCGAGTCTATTTATAGCAAGTTTGAAGTTGCATGCCTTGTTCTTTTTATTAACAGATTAATAATCCAAAATACAACAAGTCATAAAAAGTGCACGGTCACACAATACTGTTCTGTCTTAGAATATGAACTATCACGCCTGGTACACGCATTTTTAAAATGAAAATGAACCGTAGATAACCTCAACCGTAAATTGTCAGTCGAGTTTTCAAAAACCTCGTATTTCATTAACAAACTCTGGCCCCTTTGCACTGCTGATATATTAATATCTTTTCATTTTTTATATTACTACACAAGGTGAAAATTATCTTTCCCCAAAATGCGTATTTTTGCACAATTTCCATAAAAATGCAACAAATATTTAAAAAATTCTTAAATTATCAATTCCTGCTTTATTTTCATTTATAAATTTTCACTTTCAGTGTGAAGGCAATTTCATAATTTTACCCCTCTTTCACGTTTTTCAACCAAATGTGGTTCACTTTTAATGACCCTTAAATGAATTTTGATAATTAAATTATCTATCCTCCGAGACTGGAGACTCTATCCATCGCAGTGTGATTGAAATCGGGACGAAATTATGTTGCGGAGATCCGAGAATAAATGCTTTTTCTTCTTCTATTATAAAAAGGACAGGGTGTCGTGATCATTTTTAAAAGGGCAGCAGGATACTTGACTATTTAAAACGGTGAATATATGCAAATTAGCCATGTGTTTGGGGCATGCGTGTTCTGCGCTCGAAAATCGGTTCAAACAGAAATCTATTAAACAAGTTTCTGGTCCAGATTGCAAAAAGGACAAAGGGGTTTATTAAAATATTTTATTAAGTTAAAAAAGCGACATTTAATACTCTATTAAATGTCGTTGGTTACAAAATGGTTATACATTGATAGGTTATATTTGAGAATGATCGCGAAATTACACTCGGAAACACTCGGATGTTTACATGGTCTTTTATGTTTCCGTAAATATGGCAGACACGTCGCACCTACAGCAAGGGAAACCTGTCAACCAGAGAACTATTCGTGACCGTTTAACTTCGTGGGAGGCTAAAGTTGATCCTAAAGCCCCTTTAACAGATAAACAAAAAGATGCATTTATGGAAATGTCAGCTGTCGTCACAGAACGACCAATGCCTTTCGATGTAAGTGTTCTCTGAAGAAAGGGGGGGGGGGGGGGGTAACTTTGTTTACATGCAATAATCAGGTCCGGGAAACCCCCCTGAAGTCCATATTATATGGCGTTTGTCATATTGTACGTCTATCTCCATATGTTTACATATGGAAATCGCCATATGCTAAGTTTTTTGAGGATTTTTCGCTTTTTTAATGGACTTTAGGGGGTTTCCTGGACCTGATAATCGTCATTGGTTTCTCCTTCTTGGATCACGGTCAGCAAAATGAAAAGCCATGAAACCATCTATATTTGCTTGAGGGATATCCACATCATTGTAGTTGTGGAGTTAAAGTTAAAGTCTGTCCCGAGCCATTAGGCCCATCAGGCCGGAGCTTATCCCGGTTTCCGTGGCGTTAAGCGACTGAGAGTACAAGACTCTCCCCTGAATGGGACGCCGGTCCATTGCAGGGTTAACCCCCAGCATTTTGCTGGTACTCATTTATTTTTCAGCTGAGTGAACTGGAACAACATGAAATTAAGTGTCTTGCTCAAGGACACAACACATTGCCTGGTCCAGGGATCGAACCCACGACCTTCGAATCATGAGTCCAATGCCTTAACTACTAGGCCACGCGCTTCCACGTAGTTGTGGAATTCAAAGGATATTTCACAAGCAGTTATTCACCATTTCCCTAAAGCCTAAAGGAAAAGAAAAAAGGAAGCTTCTGTGATCCTTCATCCATCAGCTGATAATGAATCAATATCATGCAGTATGGCAATTCCTTGTGCGGGAAAGTTTCTCGTTTCGATTGAGGGAAGTCTACAGTTTCCTTATGGCACGCCCCCATTCCTGAACCCACTGCTTCGATATATAATTCAAGAAAAATGACTCATTGAGGGCTTGAAAATCATTGCCCAGCTCAACTCAAGTAAGATAGTGTTCTAGTCAAAATGTTAAAAACTGATACATACCAAACTGCATGTACAAATACAAAAAGCTCTAATGAGTTCTATCAAACTTTTTACTGACTATTGAACTTGGAACAAATAAAATTTTCAAACCCTGGTTAATTTTCTGTATTTGTAAAAAATTTTACAGTTACCCTTAGATGATGTTCCTGTCATTGTTGCTAAGAAACCAATTCAAAGTCCAACATCAGGAGATGCAGAAACATTTTCTAAATTTTTCCAAGCAGATGGAGACCACGATTCTGTAGCAGAGAAAATTGAAAATGCTCAGCAGGTGAGTTGCTATTACATATAGCTAGCTAAACCGGAGGTGCTTACCCTTCCGGAGCACCCGGCCTCACTTCCCTGGTGGAAGTTCACGTGTCTAACCTAACTTGTCAGTTCGAAAGTTTTTACTTTGCTTCTGGATTGTGATTCGGACATGGATTAGTATGTTTGTTTTTGAATATAGCTACATAGCTCATTAAAAAGTCAATTGGACTTCGATGGAAATGAATTTGCATTTTTGGCCTTTCATGTAAAATGATTATTACAAAAATCTCATTGAAGCATAGGTGAGAAAATTGCTTGCAGAATGTTTATGATTTTATCTGAACACTCCAGTTTTCTCATCAATTCTGGATCTGACTACCTCAATATAAATGAAAGAATCTTGACTGTGGTATTAAAAGTACTCCACTCTAAAATCTAGAATTGACTGCCCTGACATAAGTGAAAAAATTCTTGACTAGGGGTGTTAAAAACTTTTACTCTCTGCCACCATTCCAGATCTGACTGTCTCAATATAAGTGAAACATTAAAATTTAATTGGGGAAGGTGTTAAAATTAAAAACCACTACACCATTCTACTCCACCATCCCAAATCTGACCTCCTCAATATAAGTGAAAAAAATCTTGACTGGGGTCAGTGGGATGTTAAAAACTATTAATTTACTACACGGTGGACTCCACCAACACAGAACTAACCTTCTCACATAAGTGAAAGAATCATGAATTCAAACCATTCTATGAACAACTGCAGTAGATTAGTTGGTAGAGTGCTTGCTCAGTAAGTGGGAGGTCATGGGTTCGAACCCTGGCCAGGTCTGACCCAAGACTTGAAAGAAGGTGCTGACTTTTCTTTCGCCAAGCACTAGGTATTACGAATGAAAGTCAGGGTTTTATCAGATGGTTCTTAAAGTAACTGAGATCTAGTGTCGCTGTAGGTTTGTCAGGATAAAGAACCCTGCTGTATAATGCCATCATCAGAATGCACAGGCAAAATTTCTGCACCGACTATAGCTTGCAACCTCTTGATATCATTGAAATATTCTTAACTTGGGGTGTTAAACACCATTATTCAACTCAACTCAACTCATATTTAAATGTAAGTACATGTACTTAAAATGAAAATGAACTATTTATTTATTTTTCTTTGAAGTTTTTATCCTGGTTTGCTGAAGTAGAAGAAGAAATGGAAAAAGAAGAAGAATTCTCCTATAGGTTTGTAGATGATAAACTGTAAACATGAATATAAGGGATGTAAAAATTTTAGTGATGATTGTAATGATACAGTACCTCTTATTTAAATTCACCACCAAATCAAAAACGATCAGAACAAACAAGGGGAATCAGTGGCGGATCCAGGATTCTATGTTAGGGGGGGGCACACTTATTAACCTTAAATTAACCTTACATTACCCATGATTCTATGTTAGGGGGGGGGGGGGACACACTGACAAATTTTTAAATTGTGTTTGGGGACAAAGGCTCTGTAAAGCAGTTCATATCCCGTGTTGTATACTAACTAGTGTGCTGAGGAAGGAGCAGGTGATGGTTGCGACATTGACAAGTGGGATTTTTGGGGTCTTCAGATTTTAATTTTCAGATTCACTCAGAGGATTTAAGAAAATCATTTTTCTAGGGTGTTTTCTAGCATATGCATCCACGATTTCATCTAGGTTAAGAGGTATATCTTTGTGAACAAATAAGAGAACTAAGGCATTGAACCTGTCCTCTCCCATGGTACTCCTTTCAGCACTTTTTACATATTTCAAAGAAGAGTTTGATCGTTCTACTCCGCTTGTTGTAACTGAGTGTAAAAGTAGCAGATGCAGAATAACATTGATATTTGGGAACATTTTTGGAGTAAACACACTGCTCTGTAGAGTATCGGTAATATCCAAAGAAGTGGATGACCGTGTTAAATGCCACTATGAAAACCGAGTCAGTAATTTTCTTCATAAGACCATACGCTTCACCAGATGTCTTCGTGTCCCAATCAGTCTCTCTCATGGATATATTATCCAAACACTCCAGAATGCACTCGTACAGTTCGTGAAATTCTATGAGTGTTGTATGTTTTTCAACCCAGCGTGTCTGACAGAACAACTTTATTTTCTTTTCTTCTTCGCATTATCTTGATGCAACATATTCCACGAGTCAATTACGGCTTCTAGTCGTCTGCTCCGCTTTGGGGAGTATTTAAAGAATATGCCGATCTGTTTAATAGTGTCTAGCATAAGATGGACTTCTTTGACATTACAAGCTTTGCAAAGAGCCAAGTTAAGATCATGACTGCAACAGTAGAAGTAAGAAGCCTTGGGTGACAACTGAATAAATCTCGCAGCACAACCAGAATGCTTGCCTGCCATGTTACCAGCCCCATCCATTGTTTGTGATCGACAATTTTGTATGTCAAGGCCTAACTTGGTGAGACACTCAAAACATTATTGCAAATAGCTTCTCCAGTTATCTTCTCACAAGAGACAAATTCCAACAATCTCTCTATTGGTTTGTTGTTTTGAGTATAACGGACAACTAATCCGAGCTGTTCCCAATTACTGCTGTCCGTTACTTCATCACACTGATATCCATAAAATGGACCACATGGTTGAGACTTTATTTCGTCAACTATCAGAGACTGAATATATTCTTTTATACAAAGCAGTAGCTCATTCTGAGCAGTCTTAGAAGTATAGCGAGCATTCTTTGCGCATGTTTTTAGATGGTTTTCAATAGTTTTGTCACCAGCATTAACTCGCAAATCTAAAAGTGCTTTAAAATTGCCTTGATTAAAACTAGATGATGTTTCATCATCTCTATGCCCTCGTAATGCAATGCCTTGTCTACCACAAAATTCTAAACATTTAATTATTGATTTCAATATTTCCCTGTTTCTTGACACGGTGAAGGAATTTGAGTCAGATATTGAAACATCAATTCGTGCTGCTGGATTTTTGTTTGTAGTTTTAAAGCCAAGTAACTTTGCCATCGAACTTTTATGATAATCACAAGTAGAATGAGATGAAAGGTCGGCCTGTGCATCTTTCCAGTTTTGATATGATTCTGATATTAATTTTTTTGGACGACGATGTGAAGTATCAGGAAAGAAGACGCACGCCAAACAAAACAAGCCGTCACACTTTTTGGAATATGCAATGAAGTCAAACTTCAAGAACCATTCATGAAGACAAGATCTGTTTACAAACCCACACTTTCGCGATTTTAATTTGTACTGCTTTGGAGGAAATTTATAGACTTGACTTGGTTTTCTGTTTTCAATCACGTACTCAATATCTCCATCTGAAAATTTCGCATTTGGAGATGTGTAATCCGATATGTCCTTTTCACTTGTACATGGCCCTTCAGAGGGTAAATCATCAGGACCATAGGAAGATGTGCAGAGGTTTGAAAACTTTTTGGAATCATCCGAAGGTGATTCTGTAATGTGGCAAGTGTCAAATGGATTTGACTTTATACATGGGAACGTGATTGTGCTTGATGTGTCTTCACGTGATAAATCAGATAATTGATCATTTGGAGAATATTCATTGCAAATTTTGCTTTTTGTCAAATTTAAGCATGGTACAAAATGAATTGGCTCCCAGTTTTCAAAATCGTTATTTGTTATGTGAGTCCACATGATGTGAAGAATAGTATCAGGATCTTTGTTTTCAGAGAGAGGTTTAATTATCCCGTTATTAATATTTCTGTTGATAGCAGGATTATTCACTCTTGGATAAATGCTTTGCACAGGTATTTTACATGCATTTGCAAGTGCAAAAAGATGAACAACAGAACAATATGTTCCACTTTTGATGGTTTTGAGAATTTCCCTTTCAAGAATTTTATGAACATTGCCAAAAACAACATTTTCATCACTGGCGGATGACATAATAATATAATCAATGCAAGGTTCACTTGTGCCAAGCATTTTTTTATAAGTATTTTCATCGCAATATAGATGAAAATTTGATGTTAATTCAACTATAGTTCGAACACGGCATTCGATGTGATGCGATTCAGACCCATATAAGGCTAATGAAATGGACCTGAAAAGGCAATTACCGTCACCATATACTTTAACTGGAGTTAAATCGCTAGGTGCGTCAGGTGGATAAAGACTCCTTGCGACAACATCTTCTTCTATGGATAGAATTTTGACATTTTGCAATGGAGATGGCAGGGGTGTTCTTTTAATGAATTGCGTTTGAAAATTAACTGCAAATTTAAATGTTTGCCAGCCTTTTGAACTTGCTGATAAAAGCTGATTGTATATTTTGGTAAAATGATCAAAATGGAATGAAGTCATCTTTAATATTATACTTTATTTGATTTTAGTATTTTGTTAAATACAAGACTTGAAGTAATATACGTGGGATAACTATGGCAATAATGCAACAATATCTCGTCACTCAGTAATGTTTTCAAATTAAATGATGCGTAACTCAGTTTAAAAATTAATCTCAGAAAACTCTGAATAATAATAAGTGACAAGAACTATGCGACTAACACGAAGTGCATCCAGATCAGACTTTCGGAGTCACAAAGTCATTCGCCGGCGTTCTTTTACCACTTCAGCGTTCTTTCACTTCAGTGAAGTCAAACGCTGACCGCCAGAGGGTGTATTCAATACCCCCTCTGGCGGTCAGCGTTCTTTTATAGCTTCATACATGTGAGATTCAATGGGTGTACCACTTCAGTGAAGTCGAACGCTGACCGCCAGAGGGGGTATTTTCGCCCTCTGGCGGTCAGCGTTCTTTATCGCTTCAGACATATTCTCAAGTTTATGTGAGAATGGCATTTCTTTACCACTTCCATAGCCGTGTGCTAATTCATATTTATATTTACACAATGCAATTTTATTTTATGGATTTTACGAATTCTTATTAAGAATAACAAGATTTAGTTCTATAATTTTAGGGGGGGCACAGGCCGGGTGTGCCCCCGTCTGGATCCGCGCCTGGGAATCCATGAGATTTTCACTAATTCAAGTCCATGTGAATTAACCATTAATTTGTGATAAAATCTGTACATGCTAAAATTAATACATTTACAGTAATGTTAAAACTTGTAGTGGCAATGAATCAGAAATACTGTAAATCAAGAAATTAATGCGAAAAATGCGAGGCCCCTTTCATCGCATTAATTTCTTGTCGCGTTAATTTTCCGATTTCCAGAAGGTCAATGTAAATTGATTTATCTCCCTTGAACCGGAAGTTGTAATCGTGGTTCATTTAGAACCCCTCTCCTCTGTTAGTTGATGACAATTCTCCATGGTTCTGGTGTAAAGTATTATTAATCCCTTTAAAAATTGTCAAAAATTTAGTGATATAAGTGATTTTGGTAAACATAACGACGTAGCCAAAAGACTTTTTTTGCACAAACTTCCATGTTTGAAACACAATGATTTACATTCTGTTTATGCACCAAACAAATTTCTTTGTGGTGCCGATTCTACTCCAACCCCAAGCGTAATACTTGTAGTACTGTTTGTTTCTAAACAAACTTACTATCTGTTTCTTTGTTTTGACAATCAGAAACCACTCTTTTTAATGATTAAAAACCTGTTACAGTCGCTTCAACATTTACCGTTGGTACCCTTTGTAGGCTATACCCTGTTTGTTTTTATAAATACTACAGTTGTATCTACCCGAAAGTGTATGGTTATTACATGTTTATGGAATGACAAACAAATCATAAGACAATAATTCAACATTTTTTGTTATTTTTTCAAGATAAAAGATGGCAAAAGTAATTTTTAGAATTTCTAAAAAATCGCACTAATTTAAATACGCATTTTACAGCAAAATCGGCAATTCGCATTAATTTCATGATGCATTAAATTCCTGATTTACAGTATTCATTAGTTAGTATAGAAACAAGAAGTTACTTTTGTTTTGGTCTTCTAGAATAGCCTAAATTTGAAACCCTGTTTAGATAAATGTAATACCATGCACCAGAAGCACTAGAATCCATTATTATGAAAACTTTATTGTTTAAAATACATACTAGATGCAAAATAAAATTTCTATAAATATTTATTAATACATAACATCTTTCTTTTAGAAAAATTAAATAAAAGCACATGTAATGACATGGAGGGTTACATGACAAAATGATAATCATAAAAAGCATGCAACATCTTAACTGCAACCGTAAAACTGAGCTTTTACTGTGGCTGGGTTCCAATCAAAATTTTGTTTTCTAAATGTTTGTACTAGACTGTATTATATTGAGAGTATTTTGTTGTCTTTCAGGAGCTATATAGAAGAATTACAGGGTTATAAGGAGCAATGTGACGGGGTTTTAGCCGAGGTGTCAGGGGCATTGGAGTTTCTTAATGGTTTACAGAAACAGTATGTCAAAGTCTCCACTAAAACCAACGCTCTTCATGATGCATGTGAACATTTACTGGCTGAACAGGTTTGTTGAAAGAAAACTTACTGTAAAGGAGATTATTTTTGCAGGGTGAAAATTTCATGATTTCTTATATCTGACATTTCGCGTTGGTGTAATTTCCGCATTACCGATATAAGTGGATGTATATTCTGTATATTATGATATATAAACCTGTATAGCTGTCATTTTCGCGTGGGTAAAAATTTTGCGGTAATTTCTTTAGCGCGAAATAAGCGAAATTTTACCCACATGAAAATTTCCCCTTTACAGAATACCACATGTAGAGAGGGATTATTAACATGAAAACAGTGACTAAAAACTTTTTAAATACTTAAATCTGTAATGTTCTATTAATTTGCTTGTAAATACATTGTGTACAGGTGCAATGGTCAGGTAACTTTGGGGTACATAAAGGAGAATGATTCACCGTCTGTTAAAAACAATATCTATAATCTATGGTTTGACCGATTAATTAATTAACAGATTAATTGTTGCTATCAGTAATTTTAAACATGTTTTGCTTTTACTCACAGTTCATTTTTTATAGGTACACTACATCAGTAATTCTTGTGTTTTTCAGACTCGACTTATAAACACAGCTGAGAACATAAGTAACAAATTATCTTACTTCAATGAACTAGACAGTATATCAACGGTAAGTACACATGTACTCAGGTTTTACAGGAATGAAGTGTAACTGCATTGAGTTGGGGACCCAGCTCACTTCAGAAAGGTGTAAAAAATTAGGGCCTCAGGTTTAGTTTTTAATTATGAGCCATGAGCTACTGGGCCCCTGCTAAGCTTAATCCCAATAAATTTATTATAATAAAAGAAAATGGTTTCCTAGTAACAGTTTTGATTTTTCTTTTTTGTTTTTTGACTCGAGCTTTGCCAGTATGAGCATTACTTAGTATCTATACTAAGTAATGTTTGGGGCCACGGTGGCCAAGTGGTGCGAAGCCTTTAAAACATATCACAGCACCTAGATTCTAACACCACTTTGGCTGATAGATCCTAGTGTGAGAAAGTTTGCTTACTGAAAGACAGTGCCAGGGTCCCACAACTTGGATGATATCATTCAGCAATGAAGATCAACACTTTGAAAAAAAAACAATGTACCTGGAAATGTATGTGAACTCACTGAAATGGGCAAATATATGTATATTGCAGGTACTGTAAAGGGGATGATTGTTGCATGGTGAAAATTTTGTGATTTCTGAAATCTGGCATTCCTCGTGGGTGTGATTTTAACATAAACAATATAAGTGGGTGTACATATTCTATATATTATGATAGATTAACTTGTATGCTAGACATTTTCACGTGGGTAAAATTTTCACAGTAATATCTTTAGCGAGAAATAAGCGAAATTTTGCCCACGTGAAAATTTCCCCCTTTACAGTATGTTTCAAGCAAATTATGTGTATCAGTGGCTTATATAGCTAGTATATGAACACCATTGACCTCAAATGAAGTCTTACAAAACACAATCAGTATAAATATAAATATATAGTAATGAATAGCTCTTGTTTACTATTTATATTTCAGAAATTAGGATCAGCCTCTTTCACAGTTACTAATGAATCATATGTCCCTACTCTGTCCAGATTAGATGAATGTATATTATATTTAACTAGTAATGTAAGTATTTGTGTTATATTGAAAATAATTCTGGTTTCTGGTGTGAAAATTTTATGTCTACAATTGATAATATGAAATTTTAAATTCATGGTTTATGATATGGTTATTTTATGTAACATGGATAGTCAAATGGGTGTTTTCAGCTGCAACTTACATGTACATTTTCCATTATTTTACTTATTTTAAAAAGTGATGTCCAATATCAGGATGGGTATGATTAATTTTATGGAAGTTTCCACTTTCCAATCAGTCAATAAATCAATCAAGTCAGTCAAAACATGTGAATATCATGATCTCAAAGTTCCAGATGTCCAACTGTTATCTGCTTACATTATAACTGAACCCAGTTGATTTTGGAGAAAAGCTGATGTTTGTGAACTTTTTGACAGCGAGTCATATAATTTCCATCATGTTCATTTATTGCAAAAGTGAATAATGTTGTTATTTATTCAAGTAATGTTATTATTGATTCAAATAATGTTATTAATTATTCAAATAATGTTATTATTTATTCAAACAATGTTATTAACTATTCAAATAATATTATTAATTATTTAAACAATGTTATTATTTATTCAAATAATGTTATCAATTATTCAGACAATGTTATAATAATTTTGTTGTTTATCATATTACCAGACCAGGTATAAAGAATCGACAGTTTACCTGGCTCGTTTTAAGCAGTGCTTATCCAGAGCTTTGAATCTCATCAAGTCCCATGTTGTAACAATATTACAGACGTCCACACAACAAGTTCAACCAACAAAAGTAAGGATAGTTGATTAACATGATCATTTACTGCCCAATTTTACATGACTTTCATGTAAAATTATCACAAATTTCAAAAAAAAAAAAAAAAAAAACCCAAAAAACCACCAAAAAAACATGTGAATGAAATTGATGTTGAATTCACATGAAATTTGTGTGCATTTCATGAGAAAATCATGTGAAAATAATCTGAAATGAGATTCACTTGATGTTTACGTGAAGAAAATTTGGCTTTGTAGTATAATGAATTAAAGCTTCAAAATTTTACTTCTGGGGAATGGTCCTTAGTGGCTGGCTAGTCGAATAAGACCACCTAACTGATCACAGTGCCTCTCATCATCCCCTCCATATTGTAATTCCACTTGAGCAAATCCTAATGTGAGAAACTCTGTTGTTTTGCCTGGCAAAGTTTGAAGGTATTTTTCTAAATAATTGGGTTTTTCTCCACCATTTGTGAACTGACAGCCTGAATATAAGTGACCTAATCTTGACTAGGCTTTAAAACATTACTCCATGCCACTCTTTCTGATTTTGAAGCCTTGATGGGCGAGTGGTTTATAGTGCATTCTAAAGGATTTTAGCACTTTTCACTGACTCTGTGTAGGTTTGAATCCCACTTAGCACAGATCTTAACATGAGAAAGTTTGTCAGTTTGCTTGCTTAAGGTCAGTTTTGGTGGCCTTCACCATTCCAGAAAGAGATAGGATCTTGACTGAAGTCTAAAATACCATGACTACATTCCATTCTTGCTGACTTTTGCATTTCACATATTCTTTATAGGAATTTGCCAACCACCATTTAAAAAAAAAAATAAATAAATAATAATAAATAAATAAATAAATAACAACAAATGGAAATTTGTAATAACACTGGAATTAATTTTGAGTTTACTTTTGACAGGATGCTCCTAATGTTGGTGACAATGCATTTACATTATTTTATGGCAAGTTTAGAACTAACGCACCTAGAGTTAAAGCTCTAATGGAACAGTTAGAGCAGAGAATAGATAAATCTCCAGAGTAAGTGCAAATTATAGTAAAATAATAATAATATTTAGCATGGCCAACATACAGTATAATGCTTATATTTGTCTGTAGGTTTTTTTTGCCCTATTTGCTGTCCAGTGTATTCCCGCAAAAATACAGCATTTTGAGACATTAAGTAAAGTTCCAGGTTCTCACCCATTTCCATCCATGTAATCAGATTAGACTTTGAAAATTTGACATCACAAATACACCTGGCCTTGTCAAACCACGAAAATTTGACACCAGGAACAATAAAGCAATATACAGTATGAAGCCTACTATCTGTATCGCTGTGTTTGTATCATTACAGAGCTCTCTCTCTCTCTCTCTTCCTCTCTCTCTCTCCCTCTCATTTGCATCATTATGGTTGTGAAATAGATAAAGTGAAAAGAAATTGTAAATTCCAAAATACTGTTTTTACAGCTGAAATTTCCA
This sequence comes from Anadara kagoshimensis, assembly GCA_021292105.1. Taxonomy (NCBI): domain Eukaryota; kingdom Metazoa; phylum Mollusca; class Bivalvia; order Arcoida; family Arcidae; genus Anadara; species Anadara kagoshimensis. The sequence continues at coordinate 35,158,124 of CM037869.1, forward strand.
AAATGGTGAAAATTGGCCAAGTGATTGTGGAAAAAAATCCCATAAGATTTTGAAGTGTGAATGAAGCAGAATTTTGACACAAAAATGATATTTTAATTGAGAGCCCTGTATCTTCATTTGCCTCACATTGGTTCCAATTAAATCCCACTCTGGACAGATCCTAGTGTGAGAAAGTTTGTCAGTTTGCTTGCCAAAAGTACCGGTAAGTGGATTTTTGTGGGTACTCCTGTTTCCTCCACCATCCCAGAACTGACAGCTTCAATATAAGTGAAAGAATCTTGACTGGCGCATAAATCACCATTACTCCACTCCACTTTATTCCTTCCATGATTTGAGTTTATTTGCATTTATGATTCATTTATGTTTTGTTTATTTAGGTATGAACAGATATTAGTTGACTGTCATCAGTGTTATTTTAACCAGAGAGAGATACTTCTAGGACCAAGTATAGCTACAACAATTACAGACCTAGCCTCTAAACATACAAGGGATCACTGTTCACTGGTTTGTGTTTATCTGATGTTAGAGGGGTGGTTGTTCAGTGGGTATTTGGTCAAAAGCATACTTATCTATCCTTACGATTTTTGTATAAGTTGTACCATTTTGAATTTAAAATTACGGCCTTATGAATGCCAGTTAAAACTTATGACCAAAAAAAAAATATATATATCGGCCAATTTCCGGAAATTGGAGTTGAAACCGTTTTCTAGTTGTGTATATAGTGAAATTCAACTTCCTCTTATTCAATTTGAACAAAGGGTAATGTGTAAATACTGTCCAAGTGCACAAGACAGAGATCCAGTGTTGTACTTTTGTTTAAAAATGACTTCTTTACTTTATGGTCATGAAAAGGACAAGGATCAGGATCTTTAGCCATCTATTAAAATGAGGAAAGAAACAATGGGATAAAATATTCAAACCCAAGTATTATACAGCATATCCATGTTTTTTCAAGTCAAATATGAGAATAAATCCTTATGACTGATTTTGTAAAACTTAACATCAAAATTTACCCAAACTTAGTCCTAGTCTCAAAAAAGGGTAGACAAGTATGCAAAAGTGACAGCTATCATAGTGTCTCTCACTGTCTAGATTTGAATCGCACAGATAAATGTATGAGAATGTTTGTCAGTTCACTTACCAAAGGTCCGTGATTGACTTTCTCTAGGCACAACAGTTTCCTCTACCATCATAGATCCAGAACTGGCCACCTCAATAAAAGTGAATGTTGCCTAGTGGTAACACATTTGTCTCAAGAACAGGAAGTAGTTTATTCTGGACACTCCACCATCATAAAACTGACCACCTCGATATAAGTGAATGTGGCTTAGGAATAGTACATCCGTCTCAAGAATGGGAAGTGATTTATTCTGGACACTCCACCATCATAAAACTGACCACCTCGATATAAGTGAATGTGGCTTAGGGATAGTACATCCGTCTCAAGAATGGGAAGTGATTTATTCTGGACACTCCACCATCATAAAACTGACCACCTCGATATAAGTGAATGTGGCTTAGGGATAGTACATCCGTCTCAAGAATGGGAAGTGATTTATTCTGGACACTCCACCATCATAAAACTGACCACCTCGATATAAGTGAATGTGGCTTAGGGATAGTACATCCGTCTCAAGAATGGGAAGTGATTTATTCTGGACACTCCACCATCATAAAACTGACCACCTCGATATAAGTGAATGTGGCTTAGGGATAGTACATCCGTCTCAAGAATGGGAAGTGATTTATTCTAGACACTCCACCATCATAAAACTAACCACCTCGATATAAATGAATGCGGCTAAGTGAAAGTACATTCACCTTAACATGCTTAAAAACAAGAGGTTGTGGGTTCAATCCACAGGAAGGTCGTACATAAAACTTGTAAAATTTGAATTAGTACTTCTTTACTAACACATGCTCAGTACATTATCAAAAACTCTAAAATGGATTTTTTTGAGAAATACAAATTGAGAAAATACTCCCTCAACTAGATCATTTATTTTCAATGATTTCAGGACTTTAATTTCTAATATTCTTTGTTTCAGATGAGATCTGGGTGTGCATTTATGGTACATGTCTGTGAAGATGAATATCAACTTTATTTTCATTTCTTTTCAAAACCTTCACCTCAACTAGAGTAAGTTATAATGTATACTGTATAAGAAGAAATATTTGCAAGGAAAACATTTTCATGATTTTCAAGATGTCTTTTGTACATGTATATATCTTCTCTGCAAAAATTTTCTATTTCCCTTGGTACACTTTTCCTTCAGTCAGGACTGTAAAAATTTCTTACCATGAAATAAATTAGAAGATCAAAATCCTGAAGTTACCTACCCCTAATGTTTCTTTTTATAAAGTATTGTGTAGGTGGTGAGATAGTAGGTGATAGTAGGTTGTGAGAGATCATTTGATCTGTAAGCAAGCTTTTAGACCACCTGGCTACCTAGGCCCACTGTTCTTCTGAAAGCTCTTGTAAAACTTTATTCATGTTTCTTTTGAGTTTTGGATTTTTGCACTTATGCATTTAAACCTTTTACCTGTATCATGATAGTACTTGTTCAAAGTCCTGTACTACATTTGTATTGTTATTTTATTAGTCTCATGAGAGATGTCTTTATATTGGCACAAACTAAACACATCAATTTAATTGTAATTTTGATTGTCATCATCAATATAGAAATATTTGATATATTTTTGAAAGTTACCAATTTTCTGTATGTATTTCAATTACATGTAAATGTTTTTTAATTATATTTCAGTGAAATGTTGGAAAGACTATGCAATAGTTTGTATGATGTTTTACGTCCCATGATCATTCATATCAACCATCTAGAAACATTGGCTGAACTGTGTTCTATCATGAAAATTGAAATGCTAGAAGAACATGTGCAAAATAATAGTAAGTCCTTGTTTATTAAACCACTACTGTAAACCAACCTTTATTATACCCCTAGCAAACTAGTTTGAGGAGGGTATATGAATTACCATGTCTTGTCTGTTTGCCTGCTTATCTGTCTGTCTGCCTATCTTGTCTGTCCGTGTAAAATTGTATCCGGCCATATCGACGACTGTCATACAACTTCACTTAAATAATCTTCAAGGTCCAAAGGTGTGTCATGACCTTGAACCAAGGTTATATCAGAAAGATCAAGTTTACGGGACAACATTAAACCCTTGTAGATGTTTGAGGCTCCCAAGAGACAGTTCTAGTCAATTCTGGAAATTTTCAATTTGGTTTGACTTTTATACACCAGAATTTCTGAAAATGTTTTGGCAACAACAACATGGTCACTGTTGATTGAATAATAGATATGAATGTGCTTTCAAACTCAAAGTCAAATGTCTGGAAAACAAATGTGGCACAAATATAAACCGTCATGGGAGGATGTGTTGCATACTAAATTTAGGTTCATAAGTTAAGGGTCACGATCCGATGACAAAAATTTATGGGGCAGGTGTAAGTCAGCTTCACTGACCAGGGGATTCAAAATTATATAATGGAAAGTCCAGGACCTTTTACTTTTATTTGTGGCAGGTCCTACATTGAGTTTTTGAAAGTCCAATATCATTATTGGAATTAGGTCCATTTTTATCGTATAGAAAAAGTAGGAAAAAGCATTATCCTGATGAACAATAGTAGGTCCATTGGACTTTTACAATTTAAATATCAAGGGCCAAGGGTAATCAGTAGGTTCCACACCTCGGATGCAGGGAATTCTGAACCCATGCTGACAGTTCCAGTTTAACAGATCTTATTTCTATATACATGATTTTTTTTCAGATCAAGAACTTTTAGCGTTTGAGAATGTCTGTAAGCAGATGTTGATGGATGTACAGGAACGCCTGGTGTACAGAACTTATATTTATATAAAATCTGATATCTTAAATTATTCAGCAGCTCAGGGGGATCTAGCATATCCAGAAAAACTAGAAATGATGGAGGTATGTCATAACAGATTTAACCACTTAAAATATGGCCGCCACTACTGTAGCACAGTTGAGAGTGTCTGGTTTGTATGTGGGACTTGAGTTGAGTAATGGTGTTTAATGTCCCTGTCAAGAATATTTTATTTATATCGATACGTCACCATCTTTAAGCAGAAATTGCAGAAATTTTGCCTTTGCATTATGCTGATGACATACACAGCAAGGTTCTTTTTTTGTGCCAAACCTACCTTGACACGGGACTTTGTTTATTTTAAGTTCCCATGCGAAAGAACTGTGACTTTCATTTCGTAATGCAGAGTGCTTGGTGGAAAAAACAGCCACTACCAACTTTCAAGTCTTGGGTCAAATCCGGTCGGAGTTGGAACCCACAATTTCCCACTTACAGAGGAGAGACTTTACGAACTGAGCTACTGCAGTGATTTTGTATGTTGGAGGTTGGGGATCTATCAAGGATTGAAATATGTTAGCCTTTACTGGTTCACCTGGTATCAGTATGATGTGACTGGGGAAGTGGTACATACTGACATACTGATTGTCTGGGGCATACTGACTCTGTCAGCTAGCATGTTAAAGTTGCCTTGAGTACGCGCTAGTACAAGGCAGACCATACAACACACTCGCACTTCACATGCATACACGAACTTGTTCATAGATTACTCCATAGAGATTAATAAAATCGTTCTCGTGGCAAATTGCTGAAAAATTGCTTATGCGACATTAAGCAACATTTAACAAACCAATGAGGATTGAAATAAGTAGTGACTGTTCTTTTGTTGAGCACTTAGTATTATGGAAAAAAGTCACAGGGTACATCAGTAGGTTCTTTTAAAATCTATAACCTGTGTCATGGTAGGCATGGCACACTATAGAACCCTTCCTTCACATTGCCCTGAGTGCATTGCAAGCCCTGAGTGCACTGCAAAAGTAAAAAATTCTGATATTTAACCTAAAACTGGTGATGTCACAATATAAAAGAAATGTTTTTGAGTGAAATTTAAGACTATTAAATCTATCAACCAATCCCAATAGATGTTTTTCTGTGTATTGTTTCAAATATAAAAAAACCCCTAGAAACTTCAAAACAATATAACAAAATCGGAGTCCAATCCTTGCTTGAATTATTCAATCCTTATGTATATATTGTAGAGTATAGCAGATAGTATAAAGAAAGGTCAGATGGGAAGGTCAAGGTCAACCTCTACCTCCTCCTCAGTAGTATCAGCAGGTGGAGGGGGTAAACATTCCAGAACACCATCCAATGCCTCCTTAACTAGCCAAGAAGTAGCAGACATTACAAGTTCTAATACTACAACAGAAGATGGAGGGGTGTTACAGAATGGATCTACTTCAGGTTGGCTACAAACAGTTTTATCAAATTTTGCAATTCCAGCAGGTTTTCAGTACTTTTAGTATTTTGATTATCAATTTTTGATAAATTTTAATTACTACCACATAACTGATTGGCCTTCAGTGATTTTAAGTTCATTAGTTCTAATTTGATACTATAACAGAAGGTGGGTTGTTACAAAATGGATAATCTTCAGGTTTGATAGGAACTTTTCTAATTCTGCAATTCTAGAGGGGTTTCAGTACTTTCAGTCCTTTGATTATCATTTTGTGCTTATTAGTCCCCTACCGGCGAAAGCTGAAGGGGAATTTAGGTTTGCGCTCTGTCCGTCTGTCCGTCCGTCTGTCTGTCTGTCACGCCTCAGTTTTCCACACTTATTTTCTAAATGCTTTTAGATAATGAACTGATTTTTGGTATATGAGTCTACCATGATGAGTTACAGATCAAGTATACGTTTCGTTTCCATCTGCTAATTTTTACCGGAGTTATGGCCCTTTGATCTTTGAAAATTCACAGAAATTCTAGTTTTCCACACTTTTTTTCTACACACTTGCAGAAATGGAACTAATGTTTGGTATGTTACTCTACCATGATGAGTTACAGATCAACTATAAATCTATGTACCATATAATAAGGTACATTTTACCTAAAACTTTGGGATTAGTGAAATATGCGACTGGTAGGGGACTATGTATTGTTTTGTAATACTCTCAGAATGCTTGTTTCAATATCAATTCCACATTACCAGCATAAGCTTGATTCAGATTGTCCTTCAATGATTTTAAGTTTTAGATAAACTAGATTTACAGGTGAGTTACACTTTTCTTCTGGCTGTTCTTGTTTGTATTATTAGTTTCAGTTTTCAAAGTTTTACTTTTTGTTATTGTTGGAGCAAGCTGTTTTTCTAAAGTATCATAAATACATTTGCTGACACTTCACAATAGCATTCAATCCTCAGTATATGGAATTTGGTCTTTGTATTTCAGATACACCATTAGTATTAGCAGGAAGTCACATGCCGATGTCGCCAGCTGATTTACACGGGATGTGGTATCCTACAGTTAGACGTACACTGGTCACTTTGTCAAAGTTGTACAGATGTATAGATGTAAGTAGATCTTGTCATCAACAAAAGTGTAATGTATTTAAAACTACAGTAATACCATGTTATGATAATTTAATTTTAGGTTTCTTTTCAGTTTCATTTTTTTCCCCAGTTTATTTATAACCAGCATTGGTCACATGATCAATAGCAAGATGACAAAGTCTGTGGTTGTTAATGGTCACAAGCTCTTTATGTCAGTTGTAATACAAATTTATTTATTTATCTATTTATGTATTAGCTCACCTGACCAAAGGTCATGTGAGCTTATGGTATGGTGCAGCGTGTGTATGTGCGTGCGTGCGTGCGTGCGTGCGTGTGTGCGTGCGTGTGTGCGTGCGTGCGTCGTTAACACACATTTTCGACTTCTCCTCTGAAAGTACTTGGCAGATTTCAAGGAGACTTGGTCAGAAGCATGTCTGGGTCAGTGCAATTCAGATTTGTTCGTGGCGTTGCCATGGCTACCATAACGGTCAAGGTGACCTAGGGGTGCAAAAATCTTAAAAAATCTTCTTCTCCGAAAGTATTGTTTGGAGAAAAAATCTGATGAGATATTTGGCTTCTCTAGGGTCTTAAGCGTATAGTTTGTTCATTTTGTGAAATTCGGTCGAAAAATGGGTTACGCGTTTTTGCGTTTAATTTTGAAAAAATCGTAAAATAGCTTCAAATTGTTATAACTTGACTACTTGACCAGATAATGACATGGGGTTTTCAGTTTTGACATCTTCTTGTTAGTATCTTCAAAATGAGGTCAAGGTCAATTGTGAAGGTCGTGACCTAATTTTTTTTACCTCTGATTATAATTATTATCTCGAAAACTATCAACTTTTTGTATAGTCATGTATATTAGAATGTTGTAGGTATTGATACAACGATCATTTTGATGTATAGAAAAAGGTCATGGGTTCAAAGGTCAAGGTCACAGATGCGAAACAATACAGAAATGGTTAATTATCTCGAAAACTATAAACTTTTTGTATAGGCATGTATATTAGAATGTTGTAGGTATTGATACAACGATCATTTTGATGTATAGAAAAAGGTCATGGGTTCAAAGGTCAAGGTCACAGATGCGAAACAACACCGAAATGGTTAATTATCTCGAAAACTATAAACTTTTTGTATAGGCATGTATATTAGAATGTTGTAGGTATTGATACAACGATCATTTTGATGTATAGAAAAAGGTCATGGGTTCAAAGGTCAAGGTCACAGATGCGAAACAATAACGAAATGGTTAATTATCTCGAAAACTATAAACTTTTTGTATAGGCATTTATATTAGAATGTTGTAGGTATTGATACAACAATCGTTTTGATGTATAGTAAACGGTCATGGGTTCAAAGGTCAAGGTCACAGATGCGAATCAATACTGAAATGGTAAATTATCTCGAAAACTATAAACTTTTTGTATAGGCATGTATATTAGAATGTTGTAGGTATTGATACAACGATCATTTTGATGTATGGAAAAAGGTCATAGGTTCAAAGGTCAAGGTCACAGATGCGAAACAACACCAAAATGGTTAATTATCTCGAAAACTATAAACTTTTTGTATAGGCATGTATATTAGAATATTGTAGGTATTGATGCAACGATCATTTTGATGTATAGAAAAAGGTCATAGGTTCAAAGGTCAAGGTCACAGATGCGAAACAACACCAAAATGGTTAATTATCTCGAAAACTATAAACTTTTTGTATAGGCATGTATATTAGAATATTGTAGGTATTGTTGCAACGATCATTTTGATGTATAGAAAAAGGTCATGGGTTCAAAGGTCAAGGTCACAGATGCAAAACAATATTGAAATGGTTAATTATCTCGAAAACTATAAACTTTTTGTATAGGCATGTATATTACAATGTTGTAGGTATTGATACAACGATCATTTTGATGTATAGAAAAAGGTCATGGGTTCAAAGGTCAAGGTCACAGATGTGAAAACAATACCGAAATGGTTAATTATCTCGAAAACTATAAACTTTTTGTATAGGCATGTATATTAGAATGTTGTAGGTATTGATACAATGATCATTTTGATGTAAAGAAAAAAGCCATTGGGGTTTAGTATTTACGTTTACTTTAAATCTATCAGCTAGCCATTAGTTATCAGGTGAGCGTATAAGGCCCATGGGCCTCTTGTTTATTTATTTACAAAGTAATAAAATCTTTATGAATTCTGTAATATAAAACATTTTTCCTCTTCTATTTTGCTAGAAAACAACATTCCAGGGATTATCACAGGAAGCTTTAGAGTCCTGTATAACTTCACTAAGAAATGCTCTGGATGGAATCACAAAAAGAAAGGTAAGTCAAATGTTTTGTAACTCTCTTGACCTTTGACCTCTTTCCATTTTAGATGCCCTTTTGGAAAAGACAAGCGACATTGTCGATACAGAATTGCCTATGTAACCATATGTCACCCTGTTTGCTTGGAGACAGTTGTATTCCAGACTGTGATCTTGGATGGATTCTTTTGAAATTAAAAACATAGACTTATAAATTAAAGATCCCATGCAAGTTTGAATTTTGATCATGTACAGTCATTTCCTTACAAGTTATGGTCCTTTGACTAAATTAAAAAAATACAAATATCATGTCATCAGGTTTGTACTTTTGCTAAAACAAATATTAATATTATTTTCCCTTATAAGTCTATGTTTGGGTGCTCTATTTATTTTGTGAAGAATATCCCAAAACAACAAGTATCTTATTAATTCTTATCCACATGACGGACAGAAACAGGCATTTTTTGTTTGGCTTAGCCCTGTTTTTGTTTAGAAATTATGAGAAAGATAAATCCTAACTAAATCACTTTTAACCTTGGTTTCAAGGTGGTTCATACTGATTGCACCGATCCTCGCCAATTAGGTACTTGGGGTTTTCTCTATTATTCTTAGAACTGACTAACTGGAATGAAATGGTATTGACTGGGACATAAAAAACCACAACCATCATCAACACCAAGAGCAACCACCACCTCCATCATTTCTTTAATTATACCCCCAGCAAATTAGTTTTAGGGGGGATACAGGAATCACCATGTCTGTCTGTCTGTCTGTCTGTCTGTCCATGGTAAATTGTGTCAGGCCATATCTCATTACTGCTTTGGTCAACTATTATGAACCTTTACATGAATAATCTACATGGTCCAAAAGTGTGTCATGATCTTGAACCAAGGTCATATTGGTAAGGTCAAAGCTGTGGGAAAAGTATGTTTGAAAATCGTGTCCGGGCCATATTTCATAATTGCTTTGGAAGACTGTCATAAAACTTTACATGAATAATCTTCATGTTCTAAAAAGTGTCTCATGACTTTGAACCAAGATCATATCAGAAAAGTTAAGGTAGCAGGAACACATAGAATTCTTGTAGATGTTTGGGGCAAGGTATTTGGCTCTCAAGAGACCATTTTAGTTATTACAATTCTTGGGGTTTTTTTTTCAGAGCGTTTTGGATGGACAGCTGTTTCTGATCAAACATTTGTTAATTCTAAGAGAACAGATTGCACCTTTTCAAGCTGACTTCTCAATCAGGGAAACCTCATTGGATTTTAGTAAATTTAGAAGTAAGTTCATATATAAAACAAAAGAACCATTGTATACATGTATTTAATAGAATTTGAAGAGGGAGTAGATCTGCCCGAGTGGAATTTGCACCTGGGCTGTGAGACACTAGCTGTGATCCACTAGCTGTGATCAGTAAATACACACATTAGATCACTTGGTCACCAAAGCTCCAGTTCATAAAGGGATAATTGGTACACCATAGATTGTATATCATGGAAATTATGTGTCAAAAACTAGGTTACGAAATTAATGTGATGCAGTCAAACCTGCTTTAAAGGCCACCCATGTCTGTATAAATGCCACCTGCTTCTAAAAGCCAGTAAAATTTTATCCGAATTACTCTTTATTTGTGTTATTTGAACCTCTGTAGAAGTGCCACTTGTCCATAAAGACCACTGTTACTGGTTCCTTTGCGTGGCCTTTATAGACAGGTTTGACTGTATAACTTACATTGTAACCACTTTTATGTTGCTTTTCTTTTTTGGTTCTTGTATATATGTATATTATGTCATATTCATCTACAGAGCTTAATCACATGCAGTGGAATTAATCCTTGTCAATTTGACAAAGACTGTTAAACAGTGTTCATTCTAGGATTTTTCAGATGGAGCCTTTTTCAAAAACTTTTCTCTAAAAACTAAAACATCAATATTATTGCATTCGTGTAGTGTAAAATGTGGCCAACTAAGGTGTTTCAGGATAAACCGTCCCTGCACAGGTTAGTATACGCATGTTGGTAGGTGGTATGAGAAAGTACCAACCTACCCACCTGCACATATCAACCTGTGCTTGGATTCTATTTATTCAGATAAAGGTTATAGAATTTATCGACTCAATAAAACAAAAGAACCGTTGTGTAAAATATGGCCAACTAAAGTCTTTCCAATAGGCAAAATTAAGAATCATTGGTCCCACATGTTGTCCCAATGGCCAGTCCACATTGCATGACAGCAAAGCTGTTTATGTATAATTTGGACTGGTCATTGTTATTCTTACTGGCATCGATAATGAGAAAAAGAATGTCATTTCTTATACATGTATATACAATCTTCATTTAAAAAAATTGCAAAATACATTAAAGCATTTATTCTAATTCTGCCCAGCGGAAAAACTGGCAGCGTCCACATAGGTAAACAATAACAAAAAATAGTTCTTCCACTCACCATAAGATTTATTTATGCTACTTTGACGAAATCACAATTTCATGTTAAAATCAAAAGTACATCGATTAGCTGTTGCACATAATAATATTCTTTATATAAAAAAAATATAAAAACAGAATGGAAAGTCAGCAGTTACTTTGTGATTGTAGTGTATTCAAACACCATGATTTGAGGTAACAAGTAAATAACATATTTACATGATGACGTCAATTATTCTCTATAACACTATGATAACAATTGTTCAAAATATGTCATTGAGGAGAAACAATGACAATTGTCAATATTTTAGAATGAACACTGTTTAAGTCGGGGAGGAATGCAGAATATTAATTAATTAATGTTGACATTTGAACAATAACCAGTGTTTTCCCTAGGAACTGGCAGCTGGCTGATTTGATGGCCTAAAACTCCAAATTGGCTTGTTAAAATTAATAAAATTTAAACATGTTAAATAAAATGGTTATTTTTACCAAATCTAAATTCCTTAAAAGTCTGTTAATTGGTAACTGTCATTAACTACTTACGACTGAAAATCGATTTTAGCGACCTTGACCCCTAGCCTGTTGGATTTGTAAATCTACCTCCTGCTACAAATCTTAGGGAAGTCACTGATCAACTCAGTTTGCTAATTCTTGTTTTTATACGTCAAAGAATTATGGTATCTCGTCAGTCTGTCCGGCCGGCATGTGGAAGTAACTAGTCCCACAATGTTAAATAAATAAAACAGGTTTTTGTGTCACATTTCAAATTTCTGCATAATTGTAGTTATGGTTCTTTGAATCTAAATCATATTTTGAGATCAAATTTAGACATTGACGGGCGTATTTTGCCCTGCTCAGCGGAAGCTCTTGTTCTGCATGCTCTGATCTTAATATCACACTCATTCTTTTACTAAGTCAGTGTTCAATCTAAAAAGGGTCATGTCGGGCACTTGATCCCTTATTTTGCCAAATAACACCATTGTTAAGGCCTCTTTGGCACATATTAAACATTACATGAATGCAAAAATAATGTTGTTATGCTTTTAGTTGAAAGTTTTTTTTGAAAACCTAGATTGAACACTGATAAAGATTTATCAAAACTTATATCTGGAAAATTTTCAAATCTGAATTGTTCATTTTGAAGACATTAAAGAACTTAAGGTATTGAAAATTATAAATTCCTTCCAATTACAATATTAACCATAGACAAAGTACATCACTAAAAAAAAATTAGATATGCATATTTGTTACACCACATAAAATATATGAGGCCCCATAATGCATGTATTGGCAGAATTTTGTCGATTTAAGATAAAAACTCATTACCGTTAGGTATTCTGTAATTTATATGTGGTAAATTCTAGTGGTCGACTTACATAAACAATCTATCCGACTCTGTATCCCACTAAGCTATAAACTATGTATCATTCTGTTTTACATCACAGATGTGTCCCTCGCCGATACAAGTTCTAATATTCAAAGATTAGTTGGTACGTTGTTCTTTTTTTTTCTGGAATTTCAACAAGAAGTTTCATGTTTCTATATGTTTGTTGCCTTGTCTTTGTTATGTCTGTGGTAAATAACCCTGTCACCCCTATAATTATTAATGGTACAGTCTAAAGTCTCAAAATGAACTGTTCCATTATGTGTCCTAGGGGTGACAGGGTTGAGGTAATAACCCTGTTATTCCTATATGAATTAATGGTACAGTCCAAAGTCTGGAAATGGTCTGTGCCATTATATGACCAGGGGAGACAGGGTTAAAGGTCTTAGGTAATAACTCTGTCATCCCAAAATAAATTAATAGTACAGTCCAAAGTCATAGAATGGTCTGTTCCATTATAAGATCAGGGATGACAGGGTTAAAAGTCTGAGATAATAACCCTGTCATCCCTATTATTATAACGGTACAGTCCAAAGTCACAAAGTGATCTGTTCCATTATTTGTGTAGGGGGTGACAGAGTTGAAGGTATGGCTAGTTTTTTGTGGTAATAAATGGTAAGACCTGATGTAAAATGTTCAGATGGATAGAGATTGTCTCTATATGTGCATGGTGTCAGATTTTATCCTCCATATTATTTACCTTTTTTCCCATTTCTATTTCTTATATTCACATTTCATAATTTTAAAATTATTAGAATCCAAATTTCAGATTTTGTGAAAATTTACTTGTTTTTAAAGTATTTTTTCACAAATTTTTTAAAACTGGTTACTTTTTTAAAGAATTTCTCAAAAATTAGACGTCAGTGGTGATTTTGGGTACCAGGAATGAAAAATAACATCTATTTTTAATATGGTAATCATCAGATTTCAAGTTAAAACAAACTGACATAAAATTATTGTTTTGTTTGATAAAACACAATGAAAATTAAATAATATATTAATAGGTATTTGAAAAACATAGAATTGAAACTATGTTCATATGTTGTAAATCATCTTTTTTGGTTGGAATCCCTCTGAGGCAGATTCTGTTATGAGGAAGTTTGCTTTCTGAAATGTTGGTTGGGTTTCTCTGGGCACTCAGGTTTTCTCCACTGTTCTAGAATTGGCCACCTTAATAATTAATCATTTTCATTTATCTCTTTCAAAAAATCCAAACATTTTTCAGATCCAAGCATAGTGAAATGGTACTTCCTTACCTCCCTTGTCTTGATTTTTCACACATTTTCTAAAATATTTCTGTATATTGAGAATCAGTTACATAAAGAAACGTTAAATTTGTTGGTGAATGTTCCATTTTGTTGGCACCCTTGACATATTAACTGATTGTTGTAACATTATCATATATATTTGTACTGCATGTAAATTACTAATAAAAATCATTATACAATGGAGTGCGCTTGTGCTTGTGAATGACTAATGATGCACCGGGTAGAATAAAATATAATATATGTGGTGATGGATTGTATATCTGTGTATATGTCATATTTTAAATATTTCACCATTTGTTTGTATATATATATTACCATTTTTACTATGAGACATTTACATAAATGTACAGGCAAACAATATTGACCTGTCTGTTTGACCTTTAATTTAAATATTTATCATGAACAAGCTTATTATTATACCCCCCGCTTAAAACGTGGGGGGTATATAGTCATAGGGGTGTCCGTCCATGCTTCCGATACACCTTAGGGTACCTATCTCTTATCCGCAACCCCTCCTAAACCCTTCAATGGATTTTCATGAAACTTTCACACAATCTTTGTGATATAATGTAAATGTGCACCTCCTGTTTCAAAATTTGATCCAATGGATTTTTTTTATTTGGGGGAGCGGGGGGTATTTTTTGTGAGCTTGTGGCTCACAGTTTTTCTAGTTTGTGTAATGTGAACATGCACACCTTTATATTTTGCCTACACACAGAGCTACACTAAACACGAACACTGCTCATGTATGGACTGCAAATCCTAACACTACCCATGTAATGGTAGGATTCCCTATATGGTCTGACCTAAAACTTGAAAGTGGGTAGTGACTGTTCTTTCGCCAAGCACTCGACATTACAAAATGAAAATCACGGTTCTTTCGGATGGGAACTTAAAATAAACAAGGTCCCGTGTCAGGGTGGGCTTGGCACGCTAAAGAACCCTGCTGTATAATGCCATCAGCGCAACACACAGGCAAAATTTCTGCACTTTCGCCTATAGCTGGCGACGTCTCGATATAAGTAAAATATTCTTGACTGGGACGTTAAACACCATTACTACCACTACTACCCTATATGAATATTCCTAATGAAAGGTCAAGTGGACAGGTCAATGTTTGCCTATGTATTTGGTTTGGATCATACCATTTCTTTGCAGGGTTGAAAGCCTTGATTTTTATACAACAAAGTCAACTACAAATATTTACAGGAAATTTGTGATTTGCATTGAATAAAAAGCCTCTACACTTTTGCCTATAGCTGGATATGTCTTGATATATGTGAAATATTCTTGACTTTATAATTAAACACCATGATTCTACTCAACTCTTTGTCTTAAAATTTGACTGTAAAAATTTTCAAAGTGACGTGTATTATTTGCATGATTTTGTGATTTTATACCATTTCTTCCATGTTTTTTTGTCCTTTTTAGGACTCCCTCATTTTGTTGCCAAGTCCATTATAACACCATACTTTGACTGAACAAATGGTGTCTATCATTGGAGGTTTTTCTTCACACATTTTGTAGCAAAATAACATGTAATCACGATGTATTAACACACTGAACTCATGTAAAAATATTCGAAGAAAATGAGGGATATTAAATTCAAGTTTCTGTACATTCTTCCTTCCATCCGTCGAAAATTGTCTGTGTGAATTCTCTAAAACTGCAGCACTATTTTATGAAACTTGGTGCAAAGCATCAACATTGATAGGAGATGCCCATATCGTTAACCCGAGTTGATTTTCTCATTTTCCTCGGAGTTGTTGCCCTTTGAACATAAGTGCAAATCACAAAAAAAATCAGCTGGCGGTGGATCCTAATTCACTGAATTTGCTTTTTCAATAGTCTCCTATATACGGTACCACAACATAAAATGTTGAAATTACCAAAACAAAGACTGGTAGAATATTATGACTTATTTTCAACACCTAGGAAGCCTGTAGCCTGTTACATTTTTTCTATATATGTGACTTAATGGTTGGATTTGTTATATTTTTTCAGATGCTGCTGTTGGACTTTTTCACAGTAAATACAAGATCTTTTCATTAAACAGTAATAATGCTCTGCTGCAGTTTATACTAGAGGTAGGCATACAACAAATGTATTAGAGACTGCGTTGGCTTAATAGATAAGGTGTCAGGATCTCTCACTGCTGTGAGTTCGAGTCCCGCTCAGACTACATGTGAGAAAGTGAAATTTTCTTGCCAATTGCTTTTACTGGTTCACTTGGTGTTATTATAATGTGACTTGGGGAGTGGTACGCTTGTTTGTGACATACTGACTTGCTGAGCTAGCACCTTAATGTCACTCTGAGTGCATGCTGGTACAAGGCAGACCATAAAACGCACTTCACATGCATACACAAAATTGTTCAAAGATTAATCCATAGAGATTAATAAAGTAGTTCTTGTTGCGAATAGCTGAAAAATTGCTGATATGATGTTTAGCAACGTTCAACAAGAACAACATTAAATGTATTGACTCTTGAAAAAAATCGGTTATATACAATCCAACCTGCCTTAACGGCCACCTCTATATAAAGGCCACCTGTTTATGAAGGCCAGTAGAATTGTATCCCAGTTGTTCTTCATGTTATTTGAACTTGTATATAAAGGTCACCGGCCCATAAAAGCCACTTTTACCCTTAGGAGGCCTTTACAGACAGGTTTGACTGTACAGTATAAACTGGTCTTAATTATCACTTAACCTGTTTTACAAATCATACAGATGCAGGGTTCACGCTGCCGTTCGCTTTTTTCGCAAAATGAGAAAAAATAAATTTGGCGATAAAAACTAAACATCAGCGAAAGTGATGGCGAAAAAAAAGTTTACATTAACAGGTTCACTGCGCATCGCCGACATGAGCAGAGAGTCGTTAAAGCAACAGGTTTCCGTCTCCGTCTATGTGTATATCAAACGATCAATCTTATGAGTTCCGAATGAGTGTTTATATGGGTCATCGAAGCCATGCTCATGATGTTGAATTAACAAAAGTCCATGTGTGAAACCAACTGACGACTTGGAGAATTTGGCTAGAGCTCCAAAGTTGTCATCAAATGAAAAAAATAAAACAAAAAAAAAACTGTTGTTGTTTTTCATGTCATCAGACATGCATTGTATTAGACAATTTTATTTCTTTTAACTTTTCACTAGAAATTACAATTAGATCAGAAATATCTTTGGCCCATAAAAATTATATTTGGCGAAAAAAAATTAGTTCTGGCGAAAGTTTTGGAGAAAAAAAGATTGAAGTCAGTGTGACCCCTGAGATGATTCAACATTTTGTTTCATGATTTTATAGATAACAATAACACAGATAATATTAAGATTACATCACAAATTATGTCATCTGGATTACATTGCTTTATCCAAACAACAACATTATGTCATGGAGTCATGGATTTAGTTCATGGCCAACATGTCACTGACTCAATAAAAATATGCAGTGCTTCAGATTGTTTTTACAGATAGTGGGCCACAAGGGCCCACCAGGTCCAATAACAAGGGGTCATTTCTTGTTATAGTGGGTCATGTTTTGCCACATAATTAAATGTTATGCCACGACCACGTGACTGAAAGTGAAAGTCGGCACTTGACATCTTCATATAATGCACCAAAAGCGATCTTGTCATCTGCTAATTTATACTTTGTTAACCTTTACGATATATTTTAAACTCTTTCAACTCCATGATTCATTTTATGTGTATATACTTCTCTGCGCTTTGTGTTGTTTTAAAAAATGTGAATAGAGTCGTCTGCATCTCATAGCCATGGTTGCCGCTAGCATATTAAATGAACGACAACGTCCGAGGTCATAAAAAGTTTTATTACGAGTTCTCCCCCTTTGATTATTAATGTTAATAACCGACGCATAGAGCGAAGAGAAGGGGCTTGTCGGGAGTCCTGTCTACATACTTATTATGAGATAAACAAAGATGCTAGAGATTAACCGATAGAAAACGAAAACAGAAAGTCAAATCGGAAAACCGCATGGAATCTAATATGTAGTTTTGGGAAGAAATTATTAACGATCAATTTGGCTAAGAAAAACCATGCGCCACGTGGACCCATTAGAAGAAAATGTTATGCGCCATTTTTTAAAATAATGCGGGATTGGCGCGGGCGCACCGACAATCTGAAGCACTGAATATGATTTATGAGGTATTGTAGTCAAACCTGTCTATAAAGGCCACCCAAGGGAAACAGTAAACATGGCCTTTATGGACAGGTGGTCTTTATATACAGGTTCAAATAAGATGAATAAAGAACAATTGGGATACAATTCTACTGGCCTTTATAGGCAGGTAGCCCTTATATTGAGGTGGCCTTTAAGGCAGATTGGACTGTGTTGTAGCCAAACCTGTGTATTATGACCAACTAAAGGGTTGATTGAATGAATGAGGTTTTATGTCCCAGTCAAGAATATTTCACTCATATTGAGATGTCACCAGCTGTAGGTGAAGTTGCAGAAATTTTTACACTTGCAGTGCGCTAGGGGCAATGTGCAGTTAGGCTTCTTTAATGTATTTGTTGTACCATGGAGATTATTCATGTGAAGTTTTATGGCAGTCTTCCAAAGCAGCTATGAGATATGGCCTAGACACCATTTTACACAGACGGACGGACAGACATTGTGATTCCTATATACCCCCAGTAAACTAGATTGAGGGGGGGGGTATAAGAAAAGAAGAATCTATGAAACAGGTGTTGAATTAATTTTAATATGATTTTGTAAGTTTTATCATACCCCTTCAATCTAGTTTATGCCCCCTACAAACTAGTTTGAGGGGGGTATATAGAAATCGCCATGTCTGTCTGTCCATCTATCTATCCGTGTAAAATTGTGTCCGGGCCACATCCCATAGCTGCTTTGGACAGCTGTCATAAAACTTCACATGAATAATCTTCATCATCCAAAGGTGTGTAATGACTTTGAAACAAGGTCATATCAGAAAGGTCAAGGTCGCAGAAAAACATTAAGCCCTTGTAAGACTGTCATAAAACTTTAAATAAATATAAAACATAAATTTTATGACAGTCGTTTTTGACTCTCAAGAGACAGTTCTAGTTAATCTTTAAATAAGCTAGAAAGAAAATGACAGTAAAATCTGCTGAACAGGTTACTATATGTATAGTGCGTCTGTGATAGCATGTTGATTACTTTCTAGTTGCAAAGTAACCATAGTAATAATTTTGATAATTTTACAGGGAACACCACAAGTTACAGAACACTTTGTAGATTCTAAGAAAGATGTGGACCATGAACTAAAGAAAACCTGTGAAGATTTTATACACCATGTCTCAAGTCAGCTTACAGAACCACTTAAAACATTCCTGTCTCGGGTAAGTCAGCTTATTGAACCACTTAAAACATTCCTGTCTCGGGTAAGTCAGCTTATTGAACCACTTAAAACATTCCTGTCTCAGGTAAGTCAGCTTACAGAACCACTTAAAACATTCTTGTCTCGGGTAAGTCAGCTTATTGAACCACTTAAAACATTCCTGTCTCGGTTAAGTCAGCTTACAGTACCACTTAAAACATTCCTGTCTCGGGTAAGTCAGCTTACAGAACCACATAAAACATTCCTGTCTCGGGTAAGTCAGCTTACAGAATCACTTAAAACATTCCTGTCTCGGGTAAGTCAGCTTACAGAACCACTTAAAACATTCCTGTCTCGGGTAAGTCAGCTTACAGAAACACTTAAAACATTCCTGTCTTGGGTAAGTCAGCTTACAGTACCATGTTAAACATTCCTGTCTCGGGTAAGTCAGCTTACAGTACCTCAAAACATTCCTGTCTCGGGTAAGTCAGCTTACAGAACCACTTAAAACATTCCTGTCTCGGGTAAGTCAGCTTACAGAAACACTTAAAACATTCCTGTCTCGGGTAAGTCAGCTTACAGAACCATGTAAAACATTCCTGTCTCGGGTAAGTCAGCTTACAGTACCTCAAAACATTCCTGTCTCGGGTAAGTCAGCTTACAGAACCACTTAAAACATTCCTGTCTCGGGTAAGTCAGCTTACAGAAACACTTAAAACATTCCTGTCTCTGGTAAGTCAGTTTACAGAACCACTTAAAACATTCCTGTCTCGGGTAAGTCAGCTTACAGAACCACTTAAAACATTCCTGTCTCTGGTAAGTCAGTTTACAGAACCACTTAAAACATTCCTGTCTCGGGTAAGTCAGCTTACAGAACCACTTAAAACATTCCTGTCTCGGGTAAGTCAGCTTACAGAACCACTTAAACATTCCTGTCTCTGGTAAGTCAGCTTACAGAACCACTTAAAACATTCCTGTCTCGGGTAAGTCAGCTTACAGAACACTTAAAACATTCCTGTCTCGGGTAAGTCAGCTTACAGAACCACTTAAAAACATTCCTGTCTCGGGTAAGTCAGCTTACAGAACCACTTAAAACATTCCTGTCTCGGGTAAGTCAGCTTACAGAACCACTTAAAACATTCCTGTCTGGGTAAGTCAGCTTACAGAACCACTTAAAACATTCCTGTCTCGGGTAAGTCAGCTTACAGAACCACTTAAAACATTCCTGTCTTGGTAAGTCAGCTTACAGAACCACTTAAAACATTCCTGTCTCGGTAAGTCAGCTTACAGAACCACTTAAAACATTCCTGTCTCGGGTAAGTCAGCTTACAGAACCACTTAAAACATTCCTGTCTTGGTAAGTCAGCTTACAGAACCACTTAAAACATTCCTGTCTCGGGTAAGCCAGCTTACAGAACCACTTAAAACATTCCTGTCTCGGGTAAGTCAGCTTACAAAACCACTTAAAACATTCCTGTCTCGGGTAAGTACAACATGTCTCAAGTCAGCTTACAGAACCACTTAAAACATTCCTGTCTTGGGTAAGTCAGTTTACAGAACCACTTAAAACATTCCTGTCTCGGGTAAGTCAGCTTACAGAACCACTTAAAACATTCCTGTCTCTGGTAAGTCAGTTTACAGAACCACTTAAAACATTCCTGTCTCGGGTAAGTCAGCTTACAGAACCACTTAAAACATTCCTGTCTCGGGTAAGTCAGCTTACAGAACCACTTAAAACATTCCTGTCTCGGGTAAGTCAGCTTACAGAACCACTTAAAACATTCCTGTCTCGGGTAAGTCAGCTTACAGAACCACTTAAAACAGTCCTGTCTCGGGTAAGTCAGCTTACAGAACCACTTAAAACATTCCTGTCTCGGGTAAGTTAGCTTACAGAACCACTTAAAACATTACTGCCTCAGGTAAGTCAGTTTACAGAACCACTTAAAACATTCCTGTCTCGGGTAAGTCAGTTTACAGAACCACTTAAAACATTCCTGTCTCGGGTAAGTCAGCTTACAGAACCACTTAAAACATTCCTGTCTCTGGTAAGTCAGTTTACAGAACCACTTAAAACATTCCTGTCTCGGGTAAGTCAGCTTACAGAACCACTTAAAACATTCCTGTCTCGGGTAAGTCAGCTTACAGAACCACTTAAAACATTCCTGTCTCGGGTAAGTCAGCTTACAGAACCACTTAAAACATTCCTGTCTCAGGTGAGTCAGTTTACAGAACCACTTAAAACATTCCTGTCTCGGGTAAGTCAGCTTACAGAACCACTTAAAACATTCCTGTCTCGGGTAAGTCAGCTTACAGAACCACTTAAAACATTCCTGTCTCGGGTAAGTCAGCTTACAGAACCACTTAAAACATTCCTGTCTCGGGTAAGTCAGCTTACAGAACCACTTAAAACATTCCTGTCTCGGGTAAGTCAGCTTACAGAACCATGTTAAACATTCCTGTCTCGGGTAAGTCAGCTTACAGAACCACTTAAAACATTCCTGTCTCGGGTAAGTCAGCTTACAGAACCACTTAAAACATTCCTGTCTCTGGTAAGTCAGTTTACAGAACCACTTAAAACATTCCTGTCTCTGGTAAGTCAGTTTACAGAACCACTTAAAACATTCCTGTCTCGGGTAAGTGGCTTAAAGATAACTGCATCACTCACCCCTATATTTCTTATATCAGTTTGTTTGCTGAGATCTAGTGGTTTTTTAGCTCAACTGGCTATAGCCAGCTGAGCTTATGCCATGGTGAAGCGTGTGTCCGTGCGTCCGTCGTCCGTGCGTCCTCCGTGCGTGCGTCCGTGCGTAAACTTTAATCTTCTCCTCTGAAACCACTTGGCCAATTGGAACCAAATTTGGTGTGGAAAGTCCCTAGGTGGAGTAGATTAAAGTTTGTACAAATTATATTCCTGCGGCATCCAAGATGGCCGCCATTGCTATAAATAGCAAAAACCTATAAATGGTCATTACATGTTTATTTTTGGACCGATTTAGTTCAAATTTGAGATTTAGAAAGTAGATGTCTAGCCATTTAATATATGTAACGGGTTTTTGTGTAACTTTTTCTGTTTGCTCGTAATTAGCGGAATATGCAAATTAGATGCTAAATTTAGTCGATTCTTTGAAAATCTTCTTCTCTGAAACTACATACCCAAATGATGCCAAATATGGTGTGGAAAGTCCCTAGGTGGAGTAGATTAAAGTTTGTACAAATCAACTTTGTGCGGCATCCAAGATGGCCGCCATTGCTATAAATAGCAAAAACCTATAAATGGTCATTACATGTTTATTTATGGACCGATTTAGTTCAAAGTTGAGATTTAGAAAGTAGATGTCTAGCCATTTAATATATAACGGGTTTTTTTGTAACTTTTTCTGTTTGCTCGTAATTAGGGGAATATGCAAATTAGATGCTAAATTTAGACAATTCTTTGAAAATCTTCTTCTCTGAAACCACATACCCAAATGATGCCAAATTTGGTGTGGAAAGTCCCTAGGTGGAGTAGATTAAAGTTTGTACAAATTATATTCCTTCGGCATCCAAGATGGCCGCCATTGCTATAAATAGCAAAAACCTATAAATGGTCATTACATGTGTATTTTTGGACCGATTTAGTTCAAATTTGAGATTTAGAAAGTAGATGTCTAGCCATTTAATATATATAACGGGTTTTTGTGTAACTTTTTCTGTTTGCTCGTAATTAGCGGAATATGCAAATTAGATGCTAAATTTAGTCGATTCTTTGAAAATCTTCTTCTCTGAAACCACATACCCAAATGATGCCAAATATGGTGTGGAAAGTCCCTAGGTGGAGTAGATTAAAGTTTGTACAAATCAACTTCGTGCGGCATCCAAGATGGCCGCCATTGCTATAAATAGCAAAAACCTATAAATGGTCATTACATGTTTATTTATGGACCGATTTAGTTCAAATTTGAGATTTAGAAAGTAGATGTCTAGCCATTTAATATATATAGCGGGATTTTTTTGTAACTTTTTCTGTTTGCTCGTAATTAGGGGAATATGCAAATTAGATGCTAAATTTAGACAATTCTTTGAAAATCTTCTTCTCTGAAACCACATACCCAAATGATGCCAAATTTGGTGTGGAAAGTCCCTAGGTGGAGTAGATTAAAGTTTGTACAAATTATATTCCTTCGGCATCCAAGATGGCCGCCATTGCTATAAATAGCAAAAACCTATAAATGGTCATTACATGTGTATTTTTGGACCGATTTAGTTCAAATTTAAGATTTAGAAAGTAGATGTCTAGCCATTTAATATATATAACGGGTTTTTGTGTAACTTTTTCTGTTTGCTCGTAATTAGCGGAATATGCAAATTAGATGCTAAATTTAGTCGATTCTTTGAAAATCTTCTTCTCTGAAACCACATACCCAAATGATGCCAAATATGGTGTGGAAAGTCCCTAGGTGGAGTAGATTAAAGTTTGTACAAATCAACTTTGTGCGGCATCCAAGATGGCCGCCATTGCTATAAATAGCAAAAACCTATAAATGGTCATTTTATGTTTATTTATGGACCGATTTAGTTCAAATTTGAGATTTAGAAAGTAGATGTCTAGCCATTTAATATATATAACGGGTTTTTTTGTAACTTTTTCTGTTTGCTCGTAATTAGGGGAATATGCAAATTAGATGCTAAATTTAGACAATTCTTTGAAAATCTTCTTCTCTGAAACCACATACCCAAATGATGCCAAATTTGGTGTGGAAAGTCCCTAGGTGGAGTAGATTAAAGTTTGTACAAATTATATTCCTTCGGCATCCAAGATGGCCGCCATTGCTATAAATAGCAAAAACCTATAAATGGTCATTTTATGTTTATTTATGAACCGATTTAGTTCAAATTTGAGATTTAGAAAGTAGATGTCTAGCCATTTAATATATATAACGGGTTTTTGTGTAACTTTTTCTGTTTGCTCGTAATTAGCGGAATATGCAAATTAGATGTTAAATTTAGTCGATTCTTTGAAAATCTTCTTCTCTGAAACCACATACCCAAATGATGCCAAATATGGTGTGGAAAGTCCCTAGGTGGAGTAGATTAAAGTTTGTACAAATCAACTTCGTGCGGCATCCAAGATGGCCGCCATTGCTATAAATAGCAAAAACCTATAAATGGTCATTACATGTTTATTTATGGACCGATTTAGTTCAAATTTGAGATTTAGAAAGTAGATGTCTAGCCATTTAATATATATAGCGGGATTTTTTTGTAACTTTTTCTGTTTGCTCGTAATTAGGGGAATATGCAAATTAGATGCTAAATTTAGACAATTCTTTGAAAATCTTCTTCTCTGAAACCACATACCCAAATGATGCCAAATTTGGTGTGGAAAGTCCCTAGGTGGAGTAGATTAAAGTTTGTACAAATTATATTCCTTCGGCATCCAAGATGGCCGCCATTGCTATAAATAGCAAAAACCTATAAATGGTCATTACATGTGTATTTTTGGACCGATTTAGTTCAAATTTGAGATTTAGAAAGTAGATGTCTAGCCATTTAATATATATAACGGGTTTTTGTGTAACTTTTTCTGTTTGCTCGTAATTAGCGGAATATGCAAATTAGATGCTAAATTTAGTCGATTCTTTGAAAATCTTCTTCTCTGAAACCACATACCCAAATGATGCCAAATATGGTGTGGAAAGTCCCTAGGTGGAGTAGATTAAAGTTTGTACAAATCAACTTTGTGCGGCATCCAAGATGGCCGCCATTGCTATAAATAGCAAAAACCTATAAATGGTCATTTTATGTTTATTTATGGACCGATTTAGTTCAAATTTGAGATTTAGAAAGTAGATGTCTAGCCATTTAATATATATAACCTTTTTTTTTTGTAACTTTTTCTGTTTGCTCGTAATTAGGGGAATATGCAAATTAGATGCTAAATTTAGACAATTCTTTGAAAATCTTCTTCTCTGAAACCACATACCCAAATGATGCCAAATTTGGTGTGGAAAGTCCCTAGGTGGAGTAGATTAAAGTTTGTACAAATTATATTCCTTCGGCATCCAAGATGGCCGCTATTGCTATAAATAGCAAAAACCTATAAATTACCTGCCAGTTGAGCATTACAGGCCCTATTGGGCCTCTTGTTCCTGGGCACTGTGGATTCCCCCACCATCCCTGAACTGTGTAATGGTCAAGTGGTCTAAAGCACAGAGTTTTGGATGAAATGCTTCTCACCACCTATGGTTGAATTTCACTCTAGACAGATTCTAGTGTAAAAAGTATGTCATTTTGCATGCCTAATTTCAATGGTTTTCTATATGTACTCTGGTTTCCTCAGCCAGTGCCAGAACTGATCACATTGATATAAGTGAAAGCCTCTTGGATGAGGCTTAAAATTCCATTACAGCACTCTACTCCCCAGTGTTCAATTTACAATTTATTTATACCGGCCCATTTTCAAAAACTTTCCTCTTAAATACCTTATTATTTATATTTTTGCATTCACATAATGTTAAAAATGGGGTCATTTGGCAAAATAAGGGATCAATGGTCCCATGGTCCCTTCTAGATTAAAAAATGACTCTCCCCTCAACTTGTGGACATTCTAGAGTGTTTATGTGGAATATCTTTTTAATTTCTTATATTTTCAGGCATCAGTGGTAATTAACATGAAAACAGAACAAGATGTAAAGTCTGTGTCCTTGAAACAACAACCGTTTGCTACGCCAGAAAAAGTCCATGATGTTGTAACCGAGACCTACAGAAATTTAAAAACTAAACTTGCCGGTGTTCACAGGAGCATGTCATTATACCTGGCTAACAAAGATACAGAAGTCATCTTATTCAAACCTATAAAGGTAACATTGTATGATTGTAACCAGTAAGAAGTGGAGTTTTATGCCCAATCAAGATTCTTTCATTTTCATTTGGGATTGTGAAGGTGGAAAAGAGTTGAGTAATGCAGTTTTATGCCCTGTCAAAATTCTTTCACTTTCATTTTTTGGATGGTGAAAGTAACAGCAAAGAAAGAGAGTTGAATAATGGAGTTTTAAGCCCAATCAAGATTCTTTTACTTTCATTTTTGGATTGTGTAGATCATACGAAAAGAGTTGAGTTGAGTAATGATGTTTAACGACCCAGTCAAGAATATTTTACTTATATTGAGATGTCACCAGCTATAGACGAAGATGCTGAAATTTTGCCTTTGGGTTGCGCTGATGGTTGGTTGGTTGGTTGAATATTGCTTATTGCCGCATCAGCAATTTTTCAGCTATTCGCGATGAGAACTATTTTATTAATCTCTATGGATTAATCTATGAACAATTTCATGTATGCATGTGCAGTACGAGTGTGTTTTATGGTCTACCTTGTACCAGCACACATTCAGGTCGACTTTAACATGCTAGCTCACAGAGTCAGTACGCAGCAGACAAGCGTACCATTCCCCAGTCCATTATACTGATACCAGGTAAATCAGTGAAGGCCAACAGCAAGAAAAATTCACTTTCCCACATGTGGTCCGAACGGGACTCGAACTCACAGAGGTGAGAGACCCTGGATTTGAAGACTGGCGTCTTATCCATTAGGCCACCGCGCCCTCTAGTTGCGCTGATGGCATTATACAGCAGGGTTCTTTATTGTTCATGGCTACCATTACACAGAGCCTTGTTTATTTTGAAAGAATAGTCACTACCCACTTTCAAGTCTTGAGAAGAGTGGAGAAATGGAGTTAAATGCTCTGTCAAGATTCTTTCACTTTCAATTCTGCGATGGTGGAGGTAACTGGAGTGTCTGGAGAAAACCAAACTTGTTATATTTTGATAAATGTTCATGCAACAACTAGGTAAAGGTGACATGCATAACTAACTATTATGAAGTTGAACATTTAAAAAAAAACAATTCTGTTTTCCTTACCTGATAACCCATCTTCAGCATGGTCAGAGCCACTGTCAAATGTGACAGCTTATTAACATCTGTTAAACAACTAGAAATATTTTCCTCTGTTTTTACTATTGAAGAAAATGAGATGAATTTGAGCTCACCTAATCACATTTTGACCGGTCTTTGTCCAGTGACATTAACCTCTAGAGGCCACAATTTTTATCCAAACTACATCAAACTTTGTCACAGTGATCCCCATGTTCTCAGTTGCTTTTACTGTGTTTTCTTCTTTCTATCCAGGTGAATATTCAGCAAAGTTTTCAGCAGTTATTACAGATATTAACAGATAATTATACAGAGGAAGATAGACAGATAGTAGCCTGTCCTAGTGTAGAACAGGTAAAAATAAACTACTATGAATTTTTGTGGTGTCCCAATTTTCATTGTATTCGTGGATACCCGAAGACACAAATTTGCATGTCAGGCAATTAATATATATTGTGAACTTTCATTAAAGGGTTGCCACAAACAAAAAATTCATTGCCCTGCAAAATGACATTTGTTCTTACAGAAATTTGACACAGTGAAAACTAATGATTTCACAGTACTTTATTCTTATTGTTAAAAATACCACTATGGTAGCTCAGCTGATAGAGTGCTTGCTTTTTATGCAGGAGGTTTTGGGTTCAAACCCCAGCTGTGTCTCGCGAAGATTAGACTATTTCGCTAAGCACTCAGGAGAGACCATAAAAACAGATGCCCAGTGTAACGGCAGGCATGGCAGGTTAAAGACCACCCCTGCACATTGCCCAGTTTTAGCTAGAGTTTATGAAATCTAGTAACTAAGGAGGGTATTATTAAGACCAGTAAAGGGGGGTTGAGATCTTGCCCATTAATTTTTCATCAGTCTAACAGGAATCATTAAAATTTTGAGTTTGAAGCTGTTTAGATTTTCAGACAAGTTACTGACACTGATAATACTGATTTTGTTTTTCACTGACACTGATAATACTGATTTTGTTTTTTACTGACACTGATAATACTGATTTTGTTTTTTACTGACACTGATAATACTGACTGTTTTTTACTGACACTGATAATACTGATTTTGTTTTTTACTGACACTGATAATACTGATTTTATTTTTTACTGACACTGATAATACTGACTGTTTTTTACTGACACTGATAATACTGACTGTTTTTTACTGACACTGATAATACTGATTTTATTTTTTACTGACACTGATAATACTGATTTTATTTTTTACTGACACTGATAATACTGACTGTTTTTTACTGACACTGATAATAATGATTTTGTTTTTTACTGACACTGATAGTACTGATTTTGTTTTTTACTGACACTGATAATACTGACTGTTTTTTACTGACACTGATAATACTGATTTTGTTTTTTACTGACACTGATAATACTGACTGTTTTTTACTGACACTGATAGTACTGATTTTGTTTTTTACTGACACTGATAATACTGATTTTGTTTTTTACTGACACTGATAATACTGACTGTTTTTTACTGACACTGATAGTACTGATTTTGTTTTTTACTGACTCTGATAGTACTGATTTTGTTTTTTACTGACACTGATAGTACTGATTTTGTTTTTTACTGACACTGATAATACTGATTTTATTTTTTACTGACACTGATAATACTGATTTTGTTTTTCACTGACACTGATAATACTGATTTTGTTTTTTACTGACACTGATAATACTGACTGTTTTTTACTGACACTGATAATACTGATT
The DNA here is from genome assembly GCA_021292105.1 of Anadara kagoshimensis. Lineage (NCBI taxonomy): Eukaryota > Metazoa > Mollusca > Bivalvia > Arcoida > Arcidae > Anadara > Anadara kagoshimensis. The sequence continues at coordinate 35,186,861 of CM037869.1, forward strand.
TTATTTTTTACTGACACTGATAATACTGATTTTATTTTTTACTGACACTGATAATACTGACTGTTTTTACTGACACTGATAATACTGATTTTGTTTTTTACTGACACTGATAGTACTGATTTTGTTTTTTACTGACACTGATAATACTGGTTTTGTTTTTTACTGACACTGATAATACTGACTGTTTTTTACTGACACTGATAATACTGATTTTGTTTTTTACTGACACTGATAATACTGACTGTTTTTTACTGACACTGATAGTACTGATTTTGTTTTTTACTGACACTGATAATACTGATTTTGTTTTTTACTGACACTGATAATACTGATTTTGTTTTTTACTGACACTGATAATACTGATTTTGTTTTTTACTGACACTGATAATACTGACTGTTTTTTACTGACACTGATAATACTGATTTTATTTTTTACTGACACTGATAATACTGATTTTATTTTTACTGACACTGATCATACTGATTTTATTTTTCACTGACACTGATAATACTGATTTTATTTTTACTGACACTGATAATACTGATTTTATTTTTTACTGACACTGATAATACTGATTTTATTTTTTACTGACACTGATCATACTGATTTTATTTTTCACTGACACTGATAATACTGATTTTATTTTTTACTGACACTGATAATACTGATTTTATTTCTTTTTTTTATTTCAGATAAATTTGCTACTCTCCACTACATCAGCAAAATAGACCACGATCGATTTATCATTGAAGCAAATCTCACAGAAATGTGCAGTGTCCATTCAGTTCAATTCTCAGTATTTTATGAATGTCTACACTAGTGTACCATTTACAATACTTGGTTCCTTGATCAACAACTTCAGTTGCCCATCCCATGGTGTCATGCCTGCGAGTGATTGGAAATCCGATATTGAAAAGCACAATACAGAAAATGTTTTCCACCACATCAACGTTAAAAAATGATTTTCAACTCGAAATCTACATGATCTAGTTTAGAATGTAATTATAATTATTTTTTTATTATGCAGGAAATGTTTTGAATAATGTTTTATCATAATATCAAATGTCCATCAGGCTGAAACATTATTTCTGATGACAATTTGTAACCCTTGTTTAGCATACATACACCTGATTTACTGTATATTTAGTCAATCATGAGAGGTGACCAAAATGAATTTTTCTAATAACCATTTCATAACCCCCACACCTCAATTTTTTGGTTAAAAAGTGTAGGTTTTAGACGAGAATATACAGTAGCTAAAACTACTATTTTGGGACCAGTGATGCATGGGTTCCTTCTGGATTGAACACTGTAACAGCAGTGCGGTAATGATTCAAGGCGTTCAGTTATTCTATGTGCATTGTCATACTTATTCAGTATTCACTATTTTTTATGAGCGCATAATATTTTGGATGTTGCCAAGGTATAAATTCTTCAGCCAGTCTTGATTCTCACTGAAAATGGAACAGGTTGCCATTTCAACCATTTTAAAATTTTAAAACATTGTCATTGTCTTAGATTTAATTGCCATGATTGACAATTTGAACCATTTTAATTCCGTACAGAAAGCTTTGACATTATAATTAAAGTGGCTACTTTTACCAGCATGAATAAGAAGTAGCAACTTCATAGATGGGTAGAATCAATAGCAGACAATTTTTTTTAATATTTATTATTGTTAATGGTTTTCTCAGATAGCTCTACTGTTTGCTGAAATTTTCAACTAGCTTGCCATCGATTCTTTCTTCAATCAACTTTTTAGCTCACCTGACCAAAGGTCATGTGAGCTTATGGCATAGCGCAGCGTGTGTATGTGCGTGCGTGTGTGCGTGCGTGTGTGCGTGCGTGCGTGCGTGCGTGTGTGCGTCGTTAACACCTATTTTCGACTTCTCCTCTGAAACTACTGGACAGTTTTCAATGAAACTTTGTCAGAAGTATATATGGGCCGGTGCAATTCAGATTTGTTCTTGGCGTTGCTATGGCTACCATAACTAGGTCAAGGTGACCTAGGGGTGCAAAAATCTTAAAAAATCTTCTTCTCCGAAAGTACTGATTGGAGAAAAAATCTGATGTGATATTTGGCTTCTCTAGGGTCTTAAGCCTATAGTTTGTTCATTTTGTGAAATTCAGATAAAAAAGGTTACGCGTTTTTGCGTTTAATTTGAAAAAATCGTAAAATAGCTTCAAATTGTTATAACTTGACTATTTGACCAGATAATGACATGGGGTTTTCAGTTTTGACATCTTCTTGTTATTATCTTCAAAATGAGGTCAAGGTCGATTGTGAAGGTCGTGACCTAATTTTTTTTACCTCTGATTATAATTATTATCTCGAAAACTATCAACTTTTTGTATAGGCATGTATATTAGAATGTTGTAGGTATCAATACAACGATCATTTTGATGTATAGAAAAAGGTCATGGGTTCAAAGGTCAAGGTCACAGATGCGTAACAATACCGAAATGGTTAATTATCTCGAAAACTATAAACATTTTGTATAGGCATGTATATTAGAACGTTGTAGGTATTGATACAACGATCATTTTGATGTATAGAAAAAGGTCATGGGTTCAAAGGTCAAGGTCACAGATGCGAAAAAATACCAAAAATGGTTAATTATCTCTAAAACAATAAACTTTTTGTATAGGCATATATATTAGAATGTTGTAGGTATTGATACAACGATCATTTTGATGTATAGAAAAAGGTCAGTGGTTCAAAGGTCAAGGTCACAGATGCAAAACAATACCAAAATGGTTAATTATCTCGAAAACTATAAACTTTTTGTATAGGCATGTATATTAGAATGTTGTAGGTATTGATACAACAATCATTTTGATTATAGAAAAAGGTTATGGGTTCAAAGGTCAAGGTCACATATGTGAAGCAATACCGAAATGTTTAATTATCTCGAAAACTATCAACTTTTTGTATAGGCATGTATATTAGAATGTTGTAGGTATCGATACAACGATCATTTTGATATAAAGAAAAAGGACATGGGTTCAAAGGTCAAGGTCACAGATGTGAAACAATACCAAAATGGTTCATTATCTCGAAAACTATAAACTTTTTGTATAGGCTTGTATATTAGAATGTTGTAGGCATCGATACAATGATCATTTTGATGTATAGAAAAAGGTCATGGGTTCAAAGGTCAAGGTCACAGATGCAAAACAATACCAAAATGGTTAATTATCTCAAAAACTATAAACTTTTTGTACAGGCATGTATATTAGAATGTTGTAGGTATTGATACAACAATCATTTTGATATATAGAAAAAGGACATGGGTTCAAAGGTCAAGGTCACAGATGTGAAACAATACCTAAATGGTTAATTATCTCGAAAACTATAAACTTTTTGTATAGGCTTGTATATTAGAATGTTGTAGGCATCGATACAATGATCATTTTGATGTATAGAAAAAGGACATGGGTTCAAAGGTCAAGGTCACAGATGTGAAACAATACCTAAATGGTTAATTATCTCGAAAACTATAAACTTTTTGTATAGGCTTGTATATTAGAATGTTGTAGGCATCGATACAATGATCATTTTGATGTATAGAAAAAGGTCATGGGTTCAAAGGTCAAGGTCACAGATGCAAAACAATACCAAAATGGTTAATTATCTCGAAAACTTTAAACTTTTTGTATAGGCATGTATATTATAATGTTGTAGGTATTGATACAATGGTTATCATGATGTAAAGAAAAAAATCATTGGGGTTTAGTAATTATGTGTTTTTTTAAATCTATCAGCTAGCCATTAGTTATCAGGTGAGCGTATCAGGCCCATGGGCCTCTTGTTTAAGTTAGCAATTTCTCAATTATTACTTTGTTTTGAGGAAATTTTATGTTATGCGTAATAAGACACAAACAAATATTTAAAATTTGAAAATATTGACAGTTTTGTCAAATTTATCTGGCATATCAGACTTAGAAGAAATTACCAGGTAATTTTCTTAAGTTTTTTCCCAAATTCGTTTTAGAGGTATGCATTTGAAAAATTATGGAGACATAAAAAATCAATTAAGGTAATTAGGTCAAAATTAATTAAAAAAGAAATTAATTCAAATATATTTCTATTAGTTAATTTAATTATTTTGACCATTAATTGACAAGGTAAGCATAATTGATATATTTTTTGTTCAGGTGCCATGTTATATATCAACATAATGTGTGGTTGTAGGTGTTTAATCATGTTTAAAAGAGAAATATGAATTATTTTGCTTCATGGACTATCGTACTACTTGCATGTATATGCATAATGCAACAAGAACAGTAAGCAAATATTGAAAATATTGACATTTCCATCATATTTATCTGGCACATAAATTTTTTTTTCTCAATTAGTTTTAAATTAATACATTTTTGAAAAATTATGGAGACATAAAAAAATCAATTTTTAAAAAATTCTAGCGACTAAAAATTCAGTGTAGGGTATTAGGTCAAAATTCATTAAATTCAAAAAGAAAAAAAATAATTCAATTAATATTTCCATAAAACCATTTAGTCATTTTTACCATTAACTGTCACGGTAATTGATATATTTTGATGCTCGGGTGCCATTGTTTTATCATGACATTATGTGTGCTTGTAGGTGTGTTATCATGTTGAGAGAGATAAACGTAGTTATATAATTAACATTGTTACCTGAATACTGTAAATCACAATGATTTTGAAAACACATTATTTTTCTGATATTCATGTTTTTTATCAGTAATGATGAATCATGAAAAAATAAATCTTGAGTTGTTAAGATATTAAATTTCAAACTGGTTTAAACCACTGCAGTAACTCAGTTTGTAGAGATAACTCTATAAGTTGAAGGTTATATGGATTCGATTTGTGGCCGGGTCTGACCCAAGACTTAAAAGTGGAAAGTGACTGTTCTTTTGCCAAGCATTCGACATTATAAAATGAAAGTCCTAGTTCTTTTGGATAGGAACTTAAAATAAACAAGGTCCTTTGTCACTGTAGGGGTGGCATGATAAAGAACTCTTCAGTACAATGTTATCAGCGCATGTACAGGCAAAATGTCTGCAATATTCTTGACACACCATTACTCAAATGAACTTTTTGACATTTATGATAAATCATGAAAAAATAAATGTTGATTTTTCAGAAATTAAATTTTAAAAATTCCAGATGACTGCATAAATAAAGTGCTACCAAAATTACCGTAGAAGATTCGTGAAAAACAGGTGTTTTTATATATAAAAATAAATTTCAAATGATTTACAGTATAAAATTTGTTAAAGAAAGTTTAATATTATATATTTTATTATTGTTGTTGTTATTTATTTACATTTGATGTATATATATTAAGATATTTTCTACTCATGAGATTTTATCATTAAAGGAGGGATTTGAATTCCAAAATAGTAACGTGTATGTTTGTGCTGTTTGTTATAGGTAAAATCACAATGACCTGTCTGCTTGACCTTTCATATATTCATAAAGAAAAATCCACCCAATACATAGGTATTAGTAGAATTCGCAGTGTAAAGGACAAATTAAACCTGTGTGATTCCTAAATAGAAATGCATTCATCTTTAATGAATATTTAAATTATAGGTCAAACAGACAGGTCAAAGTTGTTTGCCTGCTTTATAAGACACTTTGAATAAGACTTAGTCTTGTATTTGGGCATCTTAACACTAGTGAAGTGCACTGTGGCTTAAGTGTGAGCCAGATCACACTATGCTACCCCTATGTTACCTTGACAAGCAGTGTATTATGCTATGTCGGCTTGGGACAACTTTTAGGATCTAGTTTACCAATACAGCAGTTGCAGAGTTGCAGTCACACTGATCCATTACCCTGACCCTATTAAGTAAGTAGCACTGTGAAATACAGTTACTTGCTTAAGGTTGCAACATTCCCCATACGGATTCGAATCAACAACTTTAGATCTGTAGTCCGATACTCTACAAATTGAGCTGCATGTTTCCACAATTTTCGGGTTATCACTGCTTACTGACTGAAGAAGGTCGCTGACATGTTATATATCTGTATACTAGTAAGCAGAAATGTTGGTGGAGAATCGGTTATAAATGTTAAAAGCTTGGCTGAATGGGGTTTTCTGTCCTAATCAAGAATATTTCACTCTCATCGAGATTTAACCAGCTATGCGTGAAGTAGCAGAAAATTAGCCTTTGCAGATAGGCCAGATCAATATTCACTCCTTCCTTCCCGACCTCCCTTATATGGAATAGGCAGTGTACCAAGTGAAATACCGTAGTGGCAAATTCTGATATAAGCGAATTTGGATTTGGTTTAAAACTTTCTGGCAATGTTTCTAACCATATGAAGATGATCACTTCCTATTGTCATTATGTTGCATTAAATATTCTATATCATGATATGGGGAATATAGTAACATATCCGTGACAAACTATTTTTGAAAAAGAGATGAGAGAATTCCTATGTCCAAAAATGTAAAGAAAATAGTTCTTGTCAAAAAGGTGATACCGTTTTGCTGTTTAAATACTTGTTACCTAATAACACGGATTAACATTTAGTATTTAAATAAGAGGTGGGAAAACTTTTGTGTCCATTTTGCTGTTTATATACTTGTCACGTAATAACACAAACTAGTGTTTAAATAAGAGACGAGAGAATTCCTATGTCCAAAAAATGTACTTTTTAAAAAATCGATGTTCTAAAAACGGCCATACTATTTTTCTCTTTATAAAAGTGTTACTTATTAAAACAAACTCGTGTTTAAATAAGAGATGGAGGAATTCCTATGTCCAAAAAGTACTTTTAAAAAAATAGTTCTTGTCAAAAAGGCCATTTCATTTTGCTTTTTTATACATTTGCTACCTAATAACACAAATTCGTGTTGAAATAAGCGATGAGAGAATTTCTATGTCCAAAAAGTGAACTTTTAAAAACAGAAAATACATGTAGTTTATGTCAAAAAAGATCATACCATAAAACATTTTATATAATTGCCACGTAATAATACAAACTTGTGTTTAAATAAGAGATAAGAGAATTTCTATGTCCAAAAAGTGTAATTTTTTTTAAAAAAGAAAATAGTTTGTCAAAAAAGGTCATACCATTTTTCTTTTTATACTTGTCACGTAGTAAGACAAACTCGTGTTTAATAAAATAAATTGAAAATTCTTATGTCCAAAAAGTGTACTTTTTAAAATACGATGGTTCTTGTCAAAAAGCAGTCATATAATTTTGTTGTTTATATATATATTTGTCACGTAATAACACAAACTCGTGTTTAAATAAGAGATGAGAGAATTTCTATGTCCAAAAGTGAACTTTTTAAAAAGAAATGAGTTCTTGTTAAAAAAAGGTTATACCAATAAGTTCTTTATTAACTTGTCGCGTAATAACACAAACTCGTGTTTAAATAAGAGATGAGAGAATTTCTATGTCCAAAAAGTGTAATTTTTTTTAAAAAGAAAATAGTTTATGTCAAAAAAGGTCATACCATTTTTCTTTTTATACTTGTCACGTAGTAAGACAAACTCGTGTTTAATAAAATAAATTGAATATTCTTATGTCCAAAAAAGTGTACTTTTTAAAAGACAATGGCTCTTGTAAAAAAGCAGTCATATAACTTTGTTGTTTTTATATATATTTGTCACGTAATAACACAAACTCGTGTTTAAATAAGAGATGGGATAATTCCTATGTACAAAAAGTCAATGGTCAAAAAAGGTTCGTACCATTTTGCTGTTTATACTCTTGTCATGTAACACAAACTCGTGTTTAAATGAGAGAATCCTTAAGTCCAAAAAGTGTACTTGTAAATAGATAATGGTAAAAAAGGCTATGTCATTTTGCTCTTTATACTTGGCACGTAATAACACCAACTCGTGTTTAATTAAAATAGAACATTATCTTTTTTGCATGAAAGGCATTATCATATTAGGTGTTGGGGATATAAATGTACTCAAAACACTACATTAATGACACATACCTCCGTACAATCGAAAATCGTTTTAGAAACGGTGATTTCGGTCACGTAGCTCTGTAATACAGTACAGACCTGTCGAAAATTTACCACTTAGGTAACGAAGGAGTCGAACCTTGGATGCTAAGTGGCCGAGATATGGAATTCCCAAGTTAATAAATATACAGAAGAGATGGATAGATGCTGTCGAGAAATTGTCGATATATAGCGAATGAGGAGCCTAGATGGAATGGCACTAATTGACGGATCGCCAGCCACGCCCACAATGTTCCGACAAAAGCCGCGATCACGGTACCATAGCAGCGTCACGACAACTGATGACGTACTAGTGTCAGTGACGTCATTAGACCGAGTTTTCATTTTTTTTGTGTGTGTCATTCAACCATGCCAGGCCTTTATCGGAACCTTGTGGCGTGGCCAGCGATATGTCAATTCGTTTGCTGAATGCTAAACTTTTGCCAGAACTATACTGTATGTTTACCTGCTCACGTTTATGAATCAGCAACACACGTGTACAATATGATCGGATAGGTATTTAATTTAATTTAAACAATATTTTATTTGTAGTATATGACACCTTAAGTTGTGAACGATTTCTTTTTTTTATATTTTTATATATGCATAAACGTTCTTTAAACGTGCACAATTGACTCGTGTGAAAATCGTGCTTTAATCGTATCATTTGGCTTTTACGGAAAACACTTGCCATAACCAAATGTAAACATATTGTCATAACCAATGAAAAACTGTCAAATAAGTTAAAGGCGTGATTTTCCAACAGAAAAATGAGACTGGGTGCTCCAGAAGTGTAAGCACCTCCTGTCATTGTAAAATGATTTCATGGCAACACTCTATATTACATCATTGTGTATGGTTGCAGAAACGTAAATCCTAAAAGCACCCGGCCTTACAGGCTCACTTCCCTTTTGAAAGTTCACGTGTTTTAACTAACATGTGAGTTTCAAACTTTTTACTTTGCTTCTGCATTGTGATTCGTACATGAATCAGTATGTTTGTTTTTTATTATCTCTATTTAACTACAACCAGTAGAACACACAAAATTTTATTTAGTATATTGTTCAAAATTACTGAACTGTATATCCCCCATCCATTGGAAGAGATGTTCCGGTCATACTTCTACCTCCCGAGGAACATAGGAAAACCACCATGTCTGCAATCTACAAATCAAAAGTATAATAATCAATTAAATTATATTAAGTCCCATACATTACCGTGGAATTTTTAGTTAAGTATTAAAACTCGTTTATAATCTTTGGGAGAAATTAGGAAATTTGTCTGAAAATAAGAGAGTAAATTTAAAAATAAATCCTAAAACGGCTATCTTTTGTAATCTAAACATTTCGGAAAAGGTTTTAACTTTATACTTATTCTAGTGAGAAATTATATATTTATAATATATATATATCAAAAACAAACATACTAATCCATATCCGAATCACAATCTAGAAGCAAAGTAAAAACTTTGGAACTGACAGGTTATACACGTGAACTTCCACCAGGGAAATGAGGCCGGGTGCTCCGGAAGGGTAAGCACACTCCAGATCAAATGATGGTAAATTAAATTTTAACAGTTTAAGAAGAAAATTGAACTATAATATAGCATTAGAAAAAAATAAGATTAAGCAATTTGGGAAAATTGGAAATTTTTGATAGGTTCTGGAATTTTATTTACAATGTTTTAAATTATTTATTTTTACTATATACATGTATGCATAGGGAAATTCCATAAAATTAGATGTTTAAACAAGTATTAAGACTTCCATAGCCTCGTGGGAAGGAACATGTTTAATCAATGTCTTGAAACTTTTCTAAAATCCATGGCGTTCTCAGGCGTACTGATCTATAGCGTAATGATGGATTGCAACACATTTGCCTGCCTATGTGCGATTCGTAGTAATGAAAAGTTGGTCAGATCGCCTAATCGAAGGTCGGTTAATTTTCTCGGGATACTCAAAATTTGCTCCCAGAGCTGTCTGTCTTCATGTGACATATTTCTTTACTGGTGCGTAAATCACAATTTCAGTCTCCACTTCTGAACACGATTTGGCTCCAATTTATAGAATCGACATGACTTGTTAATGTATTTTAGTTGTAAATTTTAGGCATTTTATTCATTCATGCATGGAATAAGTTCCGCCACATGGCCAACGTAAATTCTCGTATTCGATTTCTGGGAACAAATCCAATCAGTATAAATGGAAACCACATAAATAAAATACAATGATACCAGTGCATGATCCAATCACAATACCAAACTAATGTAACAACTTTGAAAAATGAATGATTAAGTTACACATGTGATCTTCCGTTAAGGAAGCGATGCCGGGTGCCCCGGAAGGATACTCCCCTCTACTAAGTAGATACATCCATTTCCAAATTGAAAATGAAAGGAACATGGAACTATGGGGAATTTAAAGCAGCCACTAGTATATATAGGAGATAAACAGGACAGTATACAATATAATAATTTAAAAAAAACCTAGCCATACCATGATTTTTGTCCTGATGGTGAATAGCATTTTGTAGTGTAATCATAAAAAACAAACATACAATTCCATGTCCGAATCACAATCCATAAGTAAAGAAAAAATTGGAAGTGACAAGTTAGGTTAGACACGTGAATTTCCAGCAGGGAAATGAGACCAGTTGCTCCGGAAGGGCAAGCACATGTTAAGCTAGATTCAACCGCCACATGTGTAATAAAAATTGTGTGAAAGAAACATGGAACTATGGGACGTCAAATACAATCATTGCAATCCAAGACACAGATCAAACGGCCATACAACTTTTTGAAGCCCTTGATAAGCCTAGACAATATCCCTGGGTCAACAATTTATTTGCAAGGAACCTGCTTCCTTAATCTTGTACCAAGTCCCCGTAGTGGGAACAAGTTCTACCATAGCGTATTAACTGGTAAAAATACACTTTAATCAAAAGAAAAAAACCATTATCTTTTCAACGATTGTTGTACAAACATACCTCTGTTGCATCTATGGTTTTCTTGTTGGTAGAGAATTGTCCATTAGTTGTCTCTGGAATACAAAAATGATTTCTGTTTAATGAAACACAACTGCCATATAAAATAAATACGGTAAATTGTTGGCGATTTTACGACTTTGCGATCATATTTATTCGTAAAAACCAAAATGGAAAATAAAATATGTAAAATATTTCATCCTTTTGCCATCTTAGTATATCTGAATTGAAGTCTAAGGGATGTTCAGGAAAAAAACTGGGTATTTGCAGGCGCATAAATTATGTGATCGATTTGAAAGACAAACAGATATAAATACAATGATGCAATTATTAAAAAAATTAACAAATCAATCATGGAATATCAGCTTTTACGCTGCTGGTACACTTTGTTATGGACCCAGTATTTGCTGAATGTAATACCTGTTTTATTGCACCTGTCGGTAATTCACTGATTTCAGCAGCGTCAAAGTGAAAATAATGTGGTGATAATCACAAAACTAAACACTAAAAAAGACTGTCATCACTATGGGCTCTTTTTATGACCCAATTGGTAATTTTTTAACTTTATAAAATCCTGGATACAGAGACATCAAACTTACCAAAAATACCTTGATGACGGCCATAAAACTTTTTGGGGGGCTTGATGAGCCTAGGCTTGCAATATCTATGAGTCAACAAGTTATTTGCAAGCAGGTTGCTTCGTTAAACAGACTCCCCATAGTGGGAACAAGCTCTACCGTAGCGTAATAATTGGGATACACATGCAATATAAGCAGAAGAAGCAGGTTTATTGCTGCATAAAAAAGGAAAGTTGACAATAGAAAAATTGAAGTCATCACGTTTGTCATAAAGTTTCAAATGTCGCAAAATATTACTAAGATTATCGAGAAGAAAATACATATCAAAATATATAGTTTGTTCGAAAAAATCTTGTCTATCATTTTCCAAGGGTTAAACAAAAGAGCACAAACCTTTCCTTCTGCGAATGTCAAATTATTCTTCTTCGCAAAAGCCTCAGCTTGGGCCATTGTGACTGGAAATAAAAATAAAAAAGAGATTAATAAAACACGCTCTTTATGTTAATATATATTTTATTGTTTACTGCTTGTCTATACTATCGGATTCAGATCAGAGCGCCTTTCATCGGCTTTAGCTAATCTCGCCGGGATTTTAATGTGAGCGAGAAAGTTTGTCCGTTCGCTTGCTAAATTAAAGACCGATATCTTTCTCCGTGTAATCCGTTTTTCTTCCAATTTAACACAAACAATCTTGATACAAGCGAAAAGAATCTAATTTTTTGTAAAAACTGTAAAATGTTTCAACAAATGGCTATGTGTATATCTTTGTCTTTCAAGTATTTTGGATACTTACGTGGAGTTTCTACCCAGGCAGGGCAAATTGCGTTACACGTAACTCCGAATTTTGCCCCTTCTAATGCAACCGCCTGAAAATAAAAATGAAAATCTAAGATTGTTTTGAAGACTTTTCGAATTATTGGAGCCTTCTTATATAATATACTGTTATATATCATTTTTTTTAGTTTTATCATTCAATGCATATAAATGGTATATAACAATACTATAACATATTATTGCATATCACGTCTGTAACAATTAATTTGATTGGTCGAAAGGTGAGAAAATGATAAAAATAATACAGTGTACAAGACCGAACCGTGTATGGACCGGTCCATATTCGGCATTGGCTCGGGCCATATCAAAATGTTGGTCTGAATACTCGCCCTCGGGCAATTCGTAAATCTTGATAGTGCCCTCAGCATAAGTAACTAATGCATAAGTATAACATATAGTATATAACAACTACACCAAAAATTATTAGCTACATTAGACACGGTGTTCCGTCCAAAGTAAGAAATGTTGTATTCGCTAGAACACAATTTGTCAAGTTCATCTTCATATGTATTACATGTTTGCGTTTTTAATGTGTGTATCAAAGAAACATTGGTGATAAAATATACGCAACTTGGGGTAGTTTGGGAGCCTGCAATAGAACTGTATAACAACGCTATTTGACGCTATGGTATCATCAAGAACCTTCCAAACTCTGGGCTGTATAATTGGGTCGTTTTAGTATTTCTTTGTAAAACGTCCAACTTATTTTTAAAAACCTACCCACCTATTAGGTAAAAAACAGAGTAAAAAAACATGTTAAACATAAATTGAAATTATAAAACGAACAAAACAAAAATGTAAAATAACTGATGTCCCCCCCCCCCCCCCCCCCCAAAAAAAAAAAAAAAAAAACAAAAAACAAAAACAAAAACAAAAAAAACCTTGCCAGCGGATGCTTAACAAAGAAAAAACAGACATGGCCTTGTTTAGTCTTATACTTATTGTCTTTTCTTTCTTTTCTATGGTTTGTCATTCTTCTGTTAATTGATTATTAAAGTATGGTTTAACTAGAAATTGAAATTGCTTTCCTTTGCTGTGCATGTTGTATCCTTTTTTGTTCTTCTCCATTTAGAACAATTTATATTTAGCTGTAATTTTCCAAACAAAACAAATTTCATTTTTGAATAATGACGCGGAATTGAATTCCGAAACGGTCGTCTATTGCTGTAAAATGAATAGTGGTATATGTAATTTAAATCACTGAGCCGGTATTTCTACTGTTGGATGTTTCCCCAAGGATATCACAAACTCAGTAGGCAATGGTTTGGTATTGTCAGAAATATACTATTGTCTACATTTTTTAGCTAAATTTGGTAAAATATATTTTGCTCCTTTGGATATTGTTTAAAAAATCTTTGAATTATATTTTGGTGTTCACGCCTTTGACCCAAGCACTACTGATGAGGAATTGTATTCGGAAACGACCGTCTGGTGCTGTAAAATTAAAATTGGTATGATATGTATTTATTTTCTTTAAATTAACCGTATAGTTTTTGTTTTTGACTCAATATTTTTCTACCCACACATCAAAAGGAAATGTAGCAATAATTATGCGAAAGCATCAAATTCTGATATTTTACGGTATAATTGCTTATTCGTTACTCAAATGGCGATTAGTCAGTTTTATTGTTATGTCATGAGCAACTGCGAAATACAAACAACCTATTTGTCTACCTTCCTATCAAAGGGAAATATAGCAATAATTCTGCGAAAACATCGAATTCTGATATTTTATGGTATAATTATTTATTCGTTACTTATCAAATGGCGACATGTAAATTTGATTATGTCATGAGCAACTGCGACATACAAGCAACACATTAATTCCCGCACGTATATAAAAGAACCAAAAACTAAAAACGTGTAAAAAGTGGGCTACAAATCGATATGCCAAACATAATTGTTGTAATTTCTATATAACTTCAGTCTGAAGTGTCAGAATAACTAACACGTATCAGACAATTGATCCCACGACCAAAAATAAAGTATCATTATTACTAAGTCAATTTGTATGAATGACATATTTATTGGACAATGAATTCGTTATAAAATAATGAAGAAAATTCAAACATTTTATTTTATACTTCATAAAAAAAACTATTAATGGTCAATTATTATAATTTCTTATCACATGATGTGAAGCAATTTAGATTGCATGAAACGGCAGTCATGGTATATTGCAATAACAACTACTAGGAACGGAAAATCCACAAAAACTACCGATCATTCCCACATTTCTCTTGAGTATTTCTTATTTCTGATTAGGAGCTCACAAACATCCTAAACTAAAAAGTAAAAGAGAACACCCTGTCAGTCCGTGTGTCTGTTTGTCTATCTGTCCGTCTGATAGTCCGTCCAAATATCGTATTAATTCGATATCTTCCATGGCAATAAATGGATTTTGATCACCTCAATACCAACATAATACGATGTGTTGCATACCAAATTAAAGTGCATAGTTCAAGGATGGATCAAAGAAAAATCGTAGCAAAAAAAACGGAACGGAAAAAAGTTGTCTCCTTATAGACTGTTTTTGTATTTTTGAATTTTGGTCTATAAAATTCCCCTCAATTTGACAATTTTTTGTTGTTTTTCACAATGAAAATGCTCAATATTTTTATTGCATTCAAAAATGTATTACAGTTTTTTAAAGTAATTTTTGTACAAAATTTAAATCAACGATTTCATCAGTTAAGTAAAATTCATAATTTAAAAACAGTAATACTGAGTGCTTGGCGAAAGAACATTGACTACCAACAATCAAGTCTTAAGTCCGATCCGGTCGAGTTTCGAATCCATGATCGACCACTTACAGAGCGAGCACTATACCAACTGAGACAATGTTAAAAGAGTTCATTGACGACTTACATATAAGTAAGACAGATAACATCACGAATGAGTCCACGTACGACGGGTGACGTAATACAAAGTTTCAAGCTTGATGACATACAACGACAACAGGTTTTTCATGTGCAACACAAATTGAAACTCACTCATAACCTTCTTAATTGTTCTCAAAATTCAACACGATTGAAATATTACGGTATGAACAAAAATAGGTATGCATGTACCTAAAAACCAAAAAAATTGAATAATGTTTTAATTTTACAGCACTAGACGGCCGTTTCGGAATACAATTCCTCATCAGTAGTGCTTGGACCAAAATTATGAAACCAAAATTATTTTGAAGATGTTGAAAAGCTACCCAAAGGACCAAAATATATTTTATCAAATTAAGCTAAGGAAATACTTTGCATGAGGGAGTATACCTTAGTTTTTGAGAAATTTTAAATTTTAACTTGCAGGAAATTTAGACAATAATAGTATATTTCTGACAATAATACGAAATTATTGCTACTGAGTTTGTGATATCCTCGGGGCACCAGCCACCAGCAGAGATATCGGCTCAGGGGTTAAGATTACATATAATACCAGTTTTAATTTTACAGCACTAGACTGACTGAATAGTTAGGATAAACACGTGCACAACCACCTAGGAAGTAAGGCCAGGTGCTGTGGAAGAGTAAGTACCTCTTGTTTAGCTAGATATAACCGCCACATGTGTAAACACAATTTTGTAAAATGAACATGGAAGTATAAGACGTAAAATATATCTATGACAATCCTGGACATAGATACATTAACAATACTGTGACGACGGCCATAAAACTTTTTGAGGGACTTGATAAGACTAGGCTTGCAATATTCCTGGGTCATCAATTATTTGCAAGCATCCTGCTTCGTTTAAAAAACAATTATATTCCTAAAAAGAAAGTTTAGAGTTTCAAAATACGAAAAATAATTATAGGACCATGATCACTTACAGAGCAATCACTATACCAACTGAGACAATGTTAAAAGAGTCCAATGACAACTACATGTAAGTACGACAGACAATGTTAGATAACATCACGAATGGGTCGACTTATACGGCCGGGAACGTAAGTTAAAGTTTCAAGCGTGATGACACATTGCAAAGATTCTCTAACTTCATTATTACACATACGAGGTTGACAGGGTTTCCATGTGTAACGAAAATTATATCACACTGGTAACCCTCTTTACCCGTATCAAAATTCAACACGATTGAAATATCAACCAAGATAGAAAAATAATGTTTTAAATAACAGAGGAAGTGTGTTTGTGCTATATATATGTGACGAGACAGTTTTCCAGCAAAAATAATATTATATTTATAATCTTCTTTGCCTATCTCAAAATTCAACACGATTGAAATATTATAGTATGGCCAAAAATAAGTATGCATGTAGCTAAAAAACCAAAAAAAAAAAAAAAAAAAAAAAATAACGCATACATAAACATAAAGGCGTGTGCATATGGAAAGTGTAAATGTCATTCTCCGTATCGACATCAGTTTCATGAAACAATTCAAATGTCACTGTTCTAACTAAATCAAGATTGAACTAAAATAAAAAAGAAACATACAATTCACTGTACAATGTACCAATTCACGTACAAATCATTACCCCAATGCAAAGTAAAACCTTAAAACTGGCAAATGAAGTGAGACCGGGTGCTCCGAAAGCGTAAGCACTGCCTGTTAAACTAGCTTCATCACTTATGTGTAAAATCAGAAATTGAGAACGAAAGGAACATGAAACTATTAAACGTCAAATATATCCAGAGTAATTTTGAATACAAAAAAACACACTTATTAACAATATTCATTATATTCTGAGGGCCTCGATAAACCTAGGTTGCAATAACAAGTAAAAGCACGATTAATTTATAAATAAACTTTTCTTTGAATATTAAACAAATTTATTTTTCTTATCTTTTTATTTATTATTTGAGTGCTGTCATACTTTCTACCAACGTTTGTCTCATAGTAATACTTGGTATAGAAAGGGTTTATTTAATGTTTCTTTATGACTACAAAACGTTATGATCTGCGAGTTTGAATGAGGATGTCTGCACGTTTTTACTTTGTGATGAGTGATCACTACTGATCAGTAATATCTGTCTATTGTTGTTTAGAATTTTACAACACTTGCTTTCATATATTAAGCTCCATGCCAATACCATTTTATCAGATACACCTACATCAGTTTCTTTTTACTAAATTGTATTTTCCTACCAACATAACAAAAGAAAATATAGCAATTATACAGCGAAAAAATGGAATTTTGATGCGTTATCTAATAGTTATTCCTCTGTTACCAAACATGGATTAAGTTATATAATGTTCAAATCATGCGCCAGCGCAACAGGCAAACGTCACAAAATCACACATTTGTGACAAAACCGGAAACTGTTAGCGTGTTAGAAGTGGGCATGAACCCGATATGATATCCTTAAATGTTGTAATTACTCCATAAATGTAGATAAAAATGTTAGAAAATAAAGAATCATACTAAACTTACATCATTAAATGAGAGGTGAGGCTTAAAAAGAAAAAGGATTAGTAACCTAGAATATCATTACTGCTAAATATAGATCTATTATTTTTATTACAGGTGTTAAAATATTTTGGTTAAATAACATATTTTGTCTAAAATAAAAAAAAATGAGGCGTATCACGTAGTAAAATGTTTAATCGTGTTATAAAACGATAAGGCTTCATTGGTGTTAGATTCATTGATTTAATGCAGTTTGTGAAAACTTTCAAGAATTTTGCATGCACGGATTTTGTTTAAACTGTATTTATGAAGTGATCGGTATTGAATGTCAGTGTACGAGTAATCTAGATATATCAGGAAGTCCTACTTTCGTTTTGTCCTTATACATGTAACACAAGACAATCCAGTTTCACATAGTATCCCGGATGGAGATCGAACCCAGCTACCCAGTGTGATTAACTAGCGTGCTTAAAATCCGGACCACGATGTTTGGTATATTTGTACAATCATTTTTATGACAATTAATGGACCACTCATAATCATATATGAGAGCTAAATGAGTACATTCTGTATCAATCTTCTACATGCAATGTAAGTGATGGTAAATGTACCCCATTTTATTATGAGTGTCTAGTTTACAAAAACAAAATTTACTATGATGGGACTTTGTAACATATTACAACTAATAATTACAGTAAAAAAAATTCCCCAGTATATAATTAAATAATTAAAATGCATCAGATGAACAGTAAAATATTTACCTGGCCCCTGGTATATCATTTAACAGATTTCTTTCTCTCATTGGAGGTCTCAGTGGCCAAGTGGTCTAAAGCAACAGCTTACAAGTCACAATGCCTCTCACTGTCTAGGTTCGAACCCAACACTGGGCAGATCCTACTTTGACAAAGTTTATTACTTTGTTTCTCGAAAATCATTTGTTTCTCCGGGTACTTCAGTTTTCCTTCGCCATCCTAGAACTGACTGTCTCAATGTAAGTGAAAGAATCTTGACTGGGGCATAAATTAAAACGCCATTACTTCTCGCTCTGTTTTAATTTAGATCTACGTGAACTTCCCTCTGATCTGACCGTTTCAATATAAGTGAAAGAATCTTGACTGCAGAGTAATTCTCTCACTGTTATAATTTGGATCTAAGTGACTTTCCACTCTCTCTCTCTCTCTCCTTGTGAAAAATGGACTAACTCAGTAGTTAGAGCACCTGACTAAAAGTACATCCATGTTAGATGTGGCCAAGTGGTTCAGGCACAAGTCTGGGTGTCTCACTACTGCTGGCTAATGGCTATATTCTAAATGATGTGAACATTGTTTTCTATGCCATGTTCTTCACTGGTTGGTTAAGCAGCAGTATAATGTTGCAAAGTCATTTTGCAATTCTACACTACAACGTTTAAGGCCATTGTGCTAGCACTATAAAAGGTTTTGTCAGTTTTATTACAAAGAAGGTTTATGAAATACTTGTTATTAACACTACATTGATTTGTTGTGTGTGTCAGTGTACATGTGTGTGTGTGTGTGTATTTATTTGTGATTTGATCAATTGAAATTGATATAATTATTCTTTTGATATTTATTTATTTATGTTTTATTATTATTATTTTATTTTTTTAGTTTTTTTTCTTTTCTTTTTCTATTTTCAGTGTTATCTTGAATTAGCATGCTTTCTGAACAACCAATTGTGCAGTGCACCTTTTGACACGGGAAGTATTATTATTATTTTAAACATACATGTATATTGAATGAAGATGTTTATACTTTATCGTTCTGAATTTCTGACTTAAAATTTTGTGAATTTTTCAATTTTATATATTTTATAAATATTATTCAGTAATTGCCGTTGAATTTTTAAATAAAGTGTAATAACAGCTCAATTACCCTGTCAGTTTTATGACGGATTTTACTCTCATTTATTTTATTAATCACCACGTACTCAATAAATGAATATAAATAAAACCACTTTAAGCTGTTCCTTTAAGTGGCCATTTTTGTCCACCCATTCATTTTGCGGATTCTCTTTTGGTTGTCATAATAGATATGTTTGACTAAACTTGCATTTACAGATATTTTTTTTTAGAAAACATGTTACTTTGTGGTATTTTTTCTTTTTAGTGGATGAAGCAGATTCAAAGATTTTTTATATTCTGGACCTTACAGAAGAGATATTGAATGGCACCAAGGAGGTCCCTTATTTTGAATTCCCAGTGACATACCACATCTATGATATGCTGTTCAGGGGGTTCATAAATAAGAAGTATAATATTCAAAAAACATTACCAACATTGTTGCGTATGATAGACAGTAACAGTGTTGTTTGATAATTTTGTCACTCTAAAATCAACAAGTGTAAAATTTATTCCCTTCTTCATTTTAATGTCCCATGCGTATCAACCAACCAATCAGAATTTTATTCTGAAAGACTTATTTGAAGCCGTTGAATATGTGACATCAACAAATAAAAAAGAGAACAACTATCTTTCTTTTTTGTCAAATTTTTGTCTCAAAAACTTAAAAAACTACAGCGATATTTAATGAATATTTAACAATACAGATACAAAAATAACATTTTTAAATGCTTCAATTTTCAACAGGCATTTATTTGTCAACAAAATATTTTTAAAATTTTTTTATAAAAAAGCAAAGGTTTAAAAAAAACCTCACAGAAGTACAGAAAATACTCTAAATTTGAGGAATTATGTTCTGATAAATGATGTGAAATTTTGAGTCTATCGTCATTGCATGTATTCAATCAAGATATCCAAAGCACCAACGTAAAACATGTTTTTCCTGTTAAAAAGTGAGTGATAAACTTGTTTTTATTGGTTCTTCAAAAAAGTTTAAAGTTATATACAACATCTGCTATTATACACCGTGAAACCTGTCTATAAAGGACGCCTTTGTAAAATGAACATCTATTTATTACTGAATGAGAGCTGGAGACTAAACAAGAAAGAACAACATAAATTGAGACCCTCGATAATAAAATGTATATTTTTTCACCGACACTGTGGTAAGGTCTAGTGAAGTTGTTATAGTTCAATTAATAGACTAAAATCATATCACTCATTTTACAAACAGTGATGTGCATTCACGCGTATTCATAAATCAAATATGCCCCATTTTAATCTCAATATGGCAACTCATGATAATAGTTTCTGTAACAGTTTTTTTTTTTTACTATGAACGCAATTTTGTTGGTACATTTTACACCTTGATTCGCCAAATGTTTTGTAACATTAACTGAAAACATAAATTAGACGTTTTATTTGCCTTAAATGAACTCTCAGTGATTAAAATCACTGTCCCTGATATATATAATAAATAATAAATGAATAGTACAGTTTTTCAATTTTTACAAACATACCAGCCTTGTCCAAATCACTATGGCCTCTATATCCCGATTTTCGAATTTATGATGTTAGTTTTATGAACAGTTTACACATAAGCATTAATTTATGTATTTTACAACGTCAATTAAATTCTGGTGATATAAAATAAACATGTACTTTGGACGAAATTATCTGTTGGGCGTAATGATAATATTATTTTATTATTTCATAATGTCTATTTTTGCAATATCAAGGAGATCGGGAGTTCGAGATGTGATCTTGAGGAAGTAGAAATTTGGATTTTAAGTGCATTTGTATATTGTAAATATAGTAACAAAAATTTAAATACTACACTTAATAATTATTACGTAAATGCAAACAATAAGTCGTTGACAATTTATTAACAGAAAGAAAAATATTCTGATTGGAACGTACCATAAAAATGGTCAATGTGCTCTTCATTATAAGTGATTCGTCGCAACTATTATTGCAAATTTGAAGGATGAGTTTCAATTCAAAATTACTTTAACTTTTCCACGTTAAAGCTTTTATTGAATTATAAAAGAAACTCATTCTGTAATTGTGATAATTTCAGAGAGAGAGAGAGAGAGAGAGAGAGAGAGAGAGAGAGAGAGAGAGAGAGAGAGGTCATTATCTGTTTTCGTAAAAATTAAAGCACCAAACAAACAAAACAAATCATATAAAAATAGTGACTTCAAACTATTCTATCGTAACATCACTTTTTTGTATTTTCTGTCAGCACGTCATTACACTCATACAAAGAGGCATTATTATTAGTTTTCTAAAACATTAAAATACGAAAACAAAGAAAATCATAGATTTTTCGCTTATTTCGCGCTAAAGAAATAACCGCGTAAATTTTATCCACGCCAAAAAGTCTACCATACAGGTTAATATATTATATATATATAGTATATACTTCTATTCATATTGGTTCCGCGAAAATTACTCACGCGAAATGCCAGATTTTAGAAATCGCGAAATTTTCACCCCGCAAAAATAATCCCCTTTACAGTATTTAACCTCGATTTAATTTTCTGCGTAGATTAAAATATGGTAAACATGTAGGCCAGTAATGAGTGTAAGAAAAAGGACACCTAAAACAAATTATTCTTCCTACTGATTATCAGATATCTTAACAATAGATCTAGTTACAATATTGACATGATGATTACGCAGCAAGAGTGTTTTTATACTTTTTATATGTCACTTGTACGCTTAATTATATTAATATTGTTTTCAGTGATCCGGCGATACACTTGTAGTAATAAAAAACTAACATACTTATCCATAGTCCGAATCACAATCCAGATGCAAAGTAAAAACTTTGGAACTGACAAGTCAGGTTAGACACGTGAACTTCCACAAGGGAAGTGAGGTCGGGTGCTCCGGAAGGGTAAGAATATCGTGTTTTTACGTCACTAGTCGGCCGTTTCGGAATACAATTCCTCATCAGTAGTGCTGGGACCAAAATTATGAAACGAGTTGAAAAATATCCAAAGTACAAAAATATATTTACCCAGCTAAGGAAATAAAGAAATATACCTTAATTTTTAAGGAATGTCATATTCTAACTAACAGGAATTAAAAAATAGTATGTTTCTGACAGTACAACTACAGGTCACAATCAGCCTGTAATTTGGATAAAGGTATTTTTCTTCTAAAACTAAATTGTCCTTTTATCAGTTTATTATACGATGGCGTTCAAAAGATTTAAGAACATGTCGATTTTTTATTGAACATAGCTTAAAATACTTTCAAAAGGTCTTTAATACGAACGGTATGCAAGACGTTGAGCTAAATTAGAATAGAAAGAAGTGATTTTGTCAATTATGAGAAGACATATGTGACAAGTATATTGTTTTGCTTTCAACACTATTATTGTCGTTTCCATGTTTCTTTCACACAATTTTCATTACAAACGTGGCGGGTGTAGCAAGCTAAACAGGAGGTGCTTACCCTTCCAGAGCACCCGGACTCACTTCCTTGGTGGAAGTTCACGTGTCTAACCTAACTTGTCAGTTCCAAAGTTTTCAATTTTGCTTCTGGATTGTGAATTTGATTTGGTTAAGTATGTTTGTTTTTGATTGAAAGAAATTCTAACTTGAGGGTATTATAGCGGAACAAAGTATATCCGTGAAACCCACATCTATTAAAACTAATTTTACCAAAAATGAAATTCTTCCCAACCATAAGGAAGTTCCTGAGTCTGTCAGCATCAGTCTAAATGCGAAAGAACTTTACCTTCCTTATTAGTAATGGATAACTATTTCATAAAAATCCACGCAAGGAAATATATAAAACAGGTTTCTCTAAATGTACTACTAAATAATAATCAGTAATTCTAACACAAATTTTGACTGTCTTCAAAAATGATCTTAAGTCTTAGTCTAACCAACAACTAATTATATTTTGAACAAAGTCAGTTTACAATATCAGTTTCATGTCCACACAAATCATTTTTTATGTTATTATTTCAAATGTAGCAGCCACACAAATTCTCATTTTAACGGCTCAGAAGATATATAGCGTTAAACATTCCCAGAACTAAATACTAATTACTTGATTAATGATTCGGCAAAATGCTAAAATGAGACAAAAGAAGACAGTGATACTGTCCTTCCAACACGGGTAAGCAACATGTATTCAAAGGCGTGTGGTTTCTGTCAACTTGTGTTTGAATGCATATTTTAAGTTTTTATTGATCGATAAGGATAAGGATAAAATACTTTTATTACCACAAATAACCTGATACAGTTTTTACATTACACATGTATATAGTCCAAAACAGACATACCATCCCACATTGAAACAAAAATCCGAAAGCAAAGTAAAGTTTTAAGCTGGCAAACTAGGTTATACATATAAACTTCCATCATAGAAATGAGACCGGGTGTTCCGGAAGAGTAAGCGCCTTCTCTTTAGCTAGCAACATACGCCACGTGTGTAATAAAAATTGGATGTAAAGGAAAATGGAAATATTGGACGTAAAATATATACCCAGGATAGTTGTCGATACAGAGATATCATATTTATCAACAATATTGTGACGAGGCCGCGGTGGCCTAATGGATAAGACGTCAGTCACCGCTGTGGGTTCGAGTTCCGCTCAGACCACATGTAGGAAAGTGAATTTTCCTTGCCGTTGGCCTTTACTGATTAACCTGGTATCAGTATAATGGACTGGGGGAGTGGTATGCTTGTCTGCGGCGTACTGACTCGGTGAGCTACCACCTAAAAGTCGCCCTGAGTGTGCACTAGTACAAGACAGACCATATAACACACTTGCACTTCACATGCATACACCAAATTGTTCATAGATTAATCCATAGATATTAATAAAATAGTTCTCGTCGTGAATAGATGAACAAAATTGTTGATGTGACGTTATGCAACATTCAACCATCCAACCAACAATATTGTAACGGCGACCATAATTTTTTAAAGAACCTTGATTACCCTAGGCTTACAATATCGCTGCGTTAACAATTTATTTGTAAGAAGCTTGCATCGTTTTGAAAAGTTTCCGTGGTGGTGATAAGCCATAACATAGCGTATTAATTTTGAAACAAATACACCAAGAGCAGATGAACATGTATAGTGCTGCACAGAAAAAGGAAAGTTAACATAAAAACATGAAGCCATCACCTTTGTCATACAGTTTGAAATGTAGGTTTTCGTAAGCGATATTATTGGGATAACAGTTTAAATATGATGTATAACTTGAAATTTAATTTAGTAAATGAAATGAACATTGACCGATGAACGTTAAATTTATCCAGGGTAACTTTGGCTACAGAGACATAATACATATCAACAATATTTTTATAACCCCCATAATACTGTTTGACGTTCAACAATTTATTTGTTTGCAGCTTGCTTCGTTGTATAAAGTTCACGCAATGGGAACAAATTCTACAATGGTGTATTAATTGTGAACAACACAACATAAATAAGAAAAAAGTTATTGCTGCATAAAAAAGGAAAGTTGATTCTAGAAAAAATGGAATCATCACGTTTATCATGTAGCAATAAATGTAGCGTTTCGTGGAATTTCGTTTTAGTGGAAAATTTTTTGTATTGTGTAGTGTTCTTGGATTCTGTATTTGTTGCTGTCAAATCACGTTTTCGATAATTTCTTTTGCTTCCATTAGTAATTAAGTGTTTGGTTAATCGTTGGTCACGATCTGATCAGGATCCTTCTAAAATTTAACAGATATTTTGAGCTTGACAGTTAACAATGTTAGTTTAATGTGCCCAGTAATGATTTTTCTCTGTTATTAATTTAAAACAAGCGGCTCTACAGACACTCATTTAAACGGCTGGGAGCATAAATAGCGCCAACATTCACAGAACAAACGCAATCAATACCAATAGCGTACTCAATGATTCAGGAAAATATGATTAACATTTACATGTGCTAAAACGAGACAAAGCAAGACACGTGGTAGACAGTGGTCCTGTACTTCCTTTACGAGTTAGCGACATGTATTCAAAAGCGTGCGATTTCTTTCTACTTTGTTTTAATGCATCTTAAATAACTATTACTAAATTGTTTCAATTTTGCAGCACTAGACGACCATTTTGGAAAACCATTTCCTAATTTATATATACATAACAGTATTGTTGATAAGTTTGATGTCTCTGTGTCCTTGATTGCCGTGGATATATTTGACGTCCCATACTTCCATGTTCCTTTCACACAAGTTTGATTACACACATAGCAGTTATAACTAGCTAAACAGGAGGCGCTTATCCTTTCGGACATGGATTTGTATGCTTGTTTTTTTTTATAGTGCTCGACAAAAATGTGAAAATCTGTTTAAGATGTTGATATGACAAAAATAGAAGGATAAAATTGTGTGTTACTAAATTTAGAATCAATGGTTCTGACAAAATTGTTTAACGAACCATATTAATTACATAGACCACTAGCATACCTGCTCTGGTAGAAAATGGATATATTTAACGTCCAATATCGCCATGCTCCTTTAACATATGGCGGATGTAGCTAGCTAAACAGGAAGTGCCTACCCTTCCGGAGCACCCGGCCTCACTTCCCTGGTGAAAGTTCACGTGTTTAATTAGTATGTTTGTTTTTGATAATCTAGTTGGTCATTATGAAATTTTCATTACACTTGACTGCATTCCATAGCCACCAACTAGAGGCACTCTAATCTTTCAATGTTAGCATTATTATAATCGAAAACGTGAATGCCCTAAGCGTTTTATACACTAAAAATTAAAAGCAGGCAAAACAGAAACGTTTACAGATAAAAAGTATAACTATAAAAGTATACCAATAACATTGCTTACCCATCCCACCCGGTGAAAGTGCACGTGTCTAACCTAACGTGTCAGTTCCAAAGTTTTTACTTTGCTTCTGGATTTTAATTCGGACATTAATT
Organism: Anadara kagoshimensis; assembly: GCA_021292105.1. NCBI lineage: Eukaryota > Metazoa > Mollusca > Bivalvia > Arcoida > Arcidae > Anadara > Anadara kagoshimensis. The sequence continues at coordinate 35,213,351 of CM037869.1, forward strand.
AGTATGTTTGTTTTTGATTGTAAGTGTTCAAACAAGGATCTTTCAGAGGTTGGCGTTTTGAAAAACGTGTCATTAAAACACCGTAATATAAGAAATTTACATTCAAGTAATGATAAATATAATCTAAAATGGTCTTAAAATGGGGTCATTTGACTAAAAGGAGCAATTGCCCCTTCTGAAATGAAAAAGTTGGGGTTTGTCCAGTGAAGTAATTTATTGTTTCTAAAAATGTTTATGTCCAGTAAGGTTATTTGATATACTCTTTTAATTTACTATACTAACAACTACTTAACTTGTATATGGCGCCTTCAGTTACTATACTCGTTGACTTGTTGATTAAAGTCTAGTGACAACAACGTATGCAACACATTGCATTTAGTTTTCTACGCAATATCATGTGTTCATAACCCAGTAAACTTAATAAGCAATGTCTAAGTAACGCATGTAAAACCTGACACGTGATGATCGAAGACATGACTTTCTTACACTTAATAAAAATTAACATTCCAGTTCATATTTGAAACAAAATTAAAAAAGAAAGAAAAAACTACAAAAAACTTACCTTAAATTTAACTCAAATCAAAATTGACTTTATATATTATTCCTTCCATCACGGGTTAGTGACATGTATTCAAAAGCGTGTGATTTCTTTCTACTTTGTTTTAATGCACCTTAAATAATTATTACTAAATTGTTTCAATTTTGCAGCACTAGACGACCATTTCGGAAAACCATTTCTTCTCCGTGTTCATGATTGCCCTGGATATATTTGACGTCCTATAGTTCCATGTTCCTTTCACACAATTTTGATTACACACATGACGGGTGTAGCTAGCTAAAAAGGGGTTTTTACCCTTTCCGGTCTCACTTTCTTAGTGGAAGTTCACATGTCTAACCCAACTTGTAAGTTCAAAAATTTTTACTTTGACTCTGGATTCGGACATGAATTAGTATGCTTGTTTTTTATTTTAGAGCTCGGACAAAAAAGTGAAAATTAAAATATGTTTAAGATGTTGATATGACAAAAATAGAAAGACCAAATTGTGAGTTACTTAATTTAGAATCAATGGTTCTGACAAAATTGTTTAACGAACTATATTAATCATATAGACCACTAGCATACCTGCTCTGGTAGGAGATGGATATATTTGACGTCCAATAGCGCCATGCTCCTTTCACATGTGGCGGATGTAGCTAGCTAAACAGCAGGTGCCTACCCTTCCGCAGCACCCGGCCTCGCTTCCCTGGTGGAAATTCACGTGTTTAACAGTTCCAAACGTTTAACTTTGCTTCTGGATTGTGACTCAAACATGGATTAGTATGTTTTTTATAATCTAGTTGGTCACTATGAAATTTTCATTACACTTGACTGCATTCCATAGCAAACAACTAGAGGCACCCTAGTCTTTCAATGTGAGCATCATTATAAACGAAAACATGAATGTCCTAAGCGTTTTATACACTAAAAATAAATAGCAGGCAAAACAGAAACGTTTACAGATAAAAAGTATAACTATAACATTGCTTGCTTACCCTTCTGGAGCGCCCGGCCTCACTTCCCTGGTGAAAGTTTATTTGTCTAACCTGACTTGTCAGTTCCAAAGTTTTTATTTTGCTTCTCTGGATTGTAATTCGGACATGGATTAGTATGTTCGTTTTTGATTGTAAGTGTTCAAACAAGGATTTTTTCAGAGGGTGCACGTGGCTTTTTGAAAAACGTGTCATTAAAACACCGTAATATAAGTAATTTTACATTCAAGTAAGGGTAAATACGGTCTTAAAATGGGGTCATTTGACTAAAAGTTCTGAAATGAAAAAGTTGGGGTTTTATCTAGAAAAGAATTTTATTGTTTCTAAAAATCTTATTTTTCGTCCAGTGAGGTTATATGATCACCGAAAAGGACGTAAATAAATTATCCAGCTTCCATAATGGTTGCTTAAGAAAGATTCTAAAATATTTTGGCCCAGCAAAATAACTAACAAAATGCTACATGAAACAACTGGCTCTGAAGACATGGCAAACATATTAAAGAAGAAAAGATGGAGATGGATTGGGCACATCATGAGACGACCATCTGACGACCTAGCAAAGACTGCTTTAAGATGGACTCCAGAAGGGAAGAGAAAGCAGAGAAGACCAAAGACAACTTGGAGGCGTACCATAGAAGCCGAAATCAAGCAGATGGGTACCACCTGGAGAGAGTTAGAAAAGAAGGCACAGAACAGAGACGAGAGGAGATCCCTAGTCCTTGCCCTATGTGCCTCCGGGCATAACAAGGACTAGGTAGGTAGGTAGGAGGTTATATGATATACTCTTGTAATTAACTTTACTGACAACTACTTAACTTGTACATGGCGCCTTCAGTTACTATACTCGTTGACTTGTTGATTAAAGTCTAGTGACAACAACGTATGCAACACATTGCATTTAGTTTTCTACGCAATTACATATGTTCATAGCCCAGTAAAATAAGCAATGTCTAAGTAACGCATGTAAAACCCGACACGTGATGATCGAAAACACGAATTTTTTGCCCTTAATAAAAATAAACATTCCATTCATATTCGATGCAAAATTAAAAAAAAAAAAAAGAAAGAAAGAAGAAACTACAAAAAACTGGTAAATTTAACTCAAATCAAAATTGATTTTATATATTATTCCTTTTGACAATCGACCTATGTATAAGAGTCTAAGAAAAAAGATTTTTTGAGAAAAAAAACACATACCATTCATGTTCAAATCACAATCCAAAAAGCAAAGTAGAAACTTTAAAAACTTGCAAAGTTTAACACGTGACCATACATCAAGAAAGTAGGACCGGTTGCTCTAGAAGGGTAATCATTGCTGCTGAGCTAGCTACACCAATCTCTTGTGACGTGTATACATCAAAATTGAGATTACAATTAAGTGTAAATTAAAATGATTCTTTTATTACAAACAAATAAAAGCACAAATTATTTTGCACACTGACTATTTCGCGTAGCGAATTATTTTACGTGTGCAAATTGTCCTCAATTCTTTCATACTTCCATAACAAAAAGAAAAAAATCATTTTATTCCTATAATGATTGAATATTATATAATTTTGTGATTTTGTAGAATAATAATTATAAGCTACATACTTCAGGAACAATATATTATACACCAATATACATGGATTGTTTTTACCAACCCTCGTTGCATACAAAATTATGGTACCATGACTACGTTGTTTTGGTTGGTTGAATTTTGCTTAACGTCGCATCAGCAATTTGGTAAAATCGTATATGCATGTGTGTTGTATGGTCTGTCTTGTACTAACGCACACTCAGGGCGACTTTTAAGTGCTAGCTCACCGAATCAATTCGGTACAGACAAGCGTACCACTCCCCAAGTCCCTTATACTGATACCAGGTGAACCAGTAAAGGCCAATGGTAAGAAAAATTCACGTTCCCACATTTGGTCTGAGCGGAACTCGAACTCACAGCGGTGAGAAACCCTGGATTTGTAGACTGACGTCTTATCCATTAGGTCACGTGGAAGCCACATTATAATGAACCGATACGTTGACACAATATCAGTTAAAACGACAAAAGTTCACACAACACATTGACGTAGTACGTATATTCCATAAACAAAATCATTGTATGTACTTCAGACACATTTTTGTCTAAATAAGTGTAAATTAAAAATGGTTCTTTTATTACAAACACATATGCGTTTATAACAAGAGCAAAGATTGTTAAATATTAAAAATCGTTCGCCATCTATCTGTAGTTTTGATATTTTTAGTTTTTAATCATCTCCTCCGTATTTACTGAACCAAGAATAGGGTTAAGGTGTCATTGACACCCCGGGAAATGAAAGTGTCTCATCTGATTTACTCGCTGATCTGTCATAGATAATACATTTTTTACACAGGCGGGGTGTAGCTAGGTAGACAGGAAGTGTTTACGCTTCCGGGTGCCAATTTCCTCTTCCCTATGTACAGCTAAACCTGTCTACAAAGGCCACCCGAGAACCAGTAAAAGCGTCCTTTATCGGCAGGTAGTCTTTATATACAGGTGGAAATAATATGAATAAAGAACAATTAGGATACAATTCTACTGGTCTTTATAAGCAGGTGACCCTCATATAGAGGTAGTCTTTAAGGCAGGTTGGACTGTATATGGGCCACAGGTCTGATACATGTAATTTTGAAAAGCGCAATGTAGACTTTAAAGTATAACGAAAATAAGTAAAATGATATGACATCAATATTTAGATGAAATTTCATATTATACCAGTTTTAATTTTTTTTTACAGCACTAGACGGCCGTTTCGGAATACAATTCCTCATCAGTAGTGCTTGAACCAAAATTATGAAACCAAAATTATTTTGAAGATGTTGAAAAGCTATCCAAAGAACCAAAATTTAGCAATTTTTATCCACATTTGTATCACTTCAACCTTAATTCTCAATTTCAAATGTGGCAGGTGAAGCTACCTAAATAAGAGGAGCTTAACCCTCTGGAGCTCTCGGCCTCACTTCGAATTCCTTGGTGGAAGTTCACGTATTAACCTTAATTTGCCAGTTTTATAGTTTTTACTTTGTTTTTGGATTGTGATTTGGACATGAAATGGTATGTTTGTTTTTTATTTATTCTTTGTAAATTTATCTTCTTTGAATTCTGTTCACGTGGAGAGTTTTAGAATGAGAAAGTCATCCACGTGGAGATTTTTCAAATGGACAAATCCATTATTATCTGTTTGACTAAATGTTAATTATATTAAATCTTTGGCTATTCAACTAGGCGACCCACCTAGACACAACAAAGACGTGTAAAGCAATTTGACATTATATTAAATGTTAACATACGACTGATTTTTGACGTATTTAGCAATAGTAATTACCTCTATAACACCCATTGATTACTAACAGAAAAAAATTTTGATTAAAAACCACGCACTTGGAAACAGCCAACACATACCAGCATCATACCACTTTACATGGCAATGAAAGAAAAACATACAAAACAAGCCAATTAAAAGATAAAAATATTGGGAGCATTGAATTCTAAAAACTCAACATTTTAGACGGACAATGGAATAAATACCAAGTGTGGATATAGAAAATCGCAAAGCCGAAAGCATCACACTTATTCAACAAATCGGTGCTCCGTTCAAGCCAAATGAAAAATATTGGAACCCCGACTTAAAACTCTCTAATCTGGACTGGTAATGAAATAAATACCTAGCGTGTTATAGACAAGTGAAGTGCTTATTTTACAATCAGTCTCCGTAACAGTCAGTAAAAGCTAGAGTGGGACAACTGAATTCTTTAGCACTAGCTATTTAGACGGACAATGAAATAATATCCAGCGTCGTAATAGACAAGTGAAGAGCCCAAATCATTACACATATTTTACAATCAGTGCTCTGTAGGAGCTAGTAAAAGATAAACAGAGTGGGACAACTGAATTCTATAAAACTCACTACTTTAGAAAGCCAATGGAATAATATCCAGCGTCGTAATAGACTATTGCATAGGTCAAATCATTACACTAATTTGACAACCAATGCTTCGTAGAAACAAGTAAAAGTAAAACATAGTGGGACAACTGAATTCTTAAAACTCGCTACCCTAGACAGGCAATGAAATAATATCCAACGTCGTAATAGACAAGTGAAGAGCCCAAATCATTACACATATTTTAAAATCAGTGCTGCGTAAAAGACGTTAAACGATAAACATATTAAGGGGCACAGTGTATAAAATTCTCGACTTTAGAAAGGCAATGAAATAATACCCAGCGCGGTGATAGACTGTTGTAATGATCATTTCACCTGTTTTACAACCAATGCTTCGTAGGAGCACGTACAAGATAACCATAATGGGGTGACTGAATTCTAAAAAACTCAACATTTAAGACGGGCAATGAAAAAATAACCAGCGTCGTAGTGGACTAATGTAATTGAGGTAAAATCATTACACTAATTTTACAATCAGCATTCAATGGAAAAAATACCCCGAGTGGTTGAAGATTATTGCAAGACCTCAATCAGCACACTTATTTTACAGCAACCTTAAGTGGTCCATATATATATATTCACATTTAATAAAATTATTTAACCATTGAACCGTCTATAAACGACGTTTATAGTGAGTGCTATATAACTTCTATTGTTGTACAGCTGTGAGTTCGAGTCCCGCTCAGACCACATATAGGAAAGTGAATTTTCCGTTACTGGTTCACCTGGTATCAGTATAATGGACTGGGGAGTGATATGCTTGTCTGTGGCGTACTGACTCTGAGCTAGCACGTTAAAGTCGCCCTGAGTGCGCGCTAGTACAAGGCAGACCATACAACACATTCGCACTTCACATGCATACACATGTTGATAGATTAATCCATAGAGATTAATAAAATAGTTCTCGTCGCGAATAGCTGAAAAATTGCTGATGCGACGTTAAGCAACAGTCAACCAACCAACAAAGCAAACTGCATAATGCGAGCTAGAGGATTAGAATTTGTTTTGCATGGCAGTAGAAGTCATAACACTATAAACGCCATTTTAGTTTAATGGTTAAATTTTCATTTCGCATTGATGAAAATCTAATTTAAAAAACTGTCATATACGACATGTATTTCCAATTACTGGAACAGCCAATCCTGAATGACGTCACGTGCACGCGTATATGCATATGCAACAAATGAGTGACGTTCATTTAGCAATGGCATTTATAGTCCTATAATCTGTCCTAAAACAAAGTTAAATAAATAAAACATCACACATATAAATGTAACTTGATGATGGTAGACATAATACACTAACTTGTCAATCTGTTTAATCCAGATTTACTGGAATGGATTTTATCCTATGATAACATGGGCTATGTTTCAATAATAACGTTACATCGTAATGTGTATAATCACGCCTTCTCACGCTTTTTTTTACAACTGGCATAATATTAAAATATATTCGTTGTACATAATACATTTACTCTCGTCAATCTGTTTAATCCGGATTTACTGGAGCAATACTTGGAATGGCTTTTATCCTATAATAACATGGGATACGTTACAATAATAACGTTACATCGTAATGTGTATAATCACGCCTTCTCACGCTTTTTTACAACTGGCATAATATTAAAATAGACTCGTTGTACATACTTTAGCATCAGATCGTGAGCAACCTATAGTTTAGACGGGACATAGAATAAATACCTAGTGTGGATATTGACAATTTATCACATTTATTTTAATTTCATTGTTCAATATACAATAACTTTATAATAATTATTGTTAAATAATGGTACACTGCAGGCATGTCGAAAGTTTAACATTAAGGTAACGAATTAGTTAATCTAAGTCCATCGTTATAGTACGATCACATTTCTAGTGACGAAAAAACGTTTTGAATGGTTGGTGTGATTCAAACTTAGATAGATATCTTACTCGATATAACTTCAATAGACTAGAAATTTCACATGTAAATTATGATTTTATTTGATTTTAGACTTTAGAAATTTAACCAAATTGTTTCAACATATGTTGTAAAAATAACAGAATTTAAATATAGCATTAATGGAATTTTAGGTAAATAATCCACGATCTTTTTAAGGCCACATCGGTATTCATCACTGAATAAGTGATTGTACTACAGCTATCTGGTACCTATTATATATTTCTAAAAAAAAGATTTTTTTTGGTAACTAGCTGTTCCTATCTCTGTCACTTGGTAGCTTCGTTTCGACTATTTCGCTAGCTCAGTGTTGAACTTTCGACAGGTCTTTACTATAATATAATGCACTTACTCTAGTTAATCCGTTTAATCCGGATTTACTGGCACAGTACGGGGCTTTACTTGGAGTGGCTGTTATCCCTAACACGGATGATACATTAATGATTCTTCCCCATCCTACATATAATTATAAAAACAGAAAGCGATCTTAATTTTGTTCCAGTGACCTGCCGAGTTTGGTCTTATTTCCCTTAGCTCAGTGTTAAACTTTCGACAGGTCTGTACTGTAAACATAATACACTTACTCTCGTTAGGCCGTTTAATCCGGCTTTACTGGCACAATATGGAGCTTTATTTGGAATGGCTGTTATCCCAGACACGGATGATACGTTAATGATTCTTCCCCATCCTAAATATAATTATAAAAACAGAAAATGATCTTTTTTGTTCCAGTGAGAAGGAAAGAGTTCCATTTGTACCTTCCACTAAAATTTTAATTTCGACTAAAAAACCTTAAAATGGCGCGGAATCAAAGCAATTATAAACGTTTCTGTGAAAAATAATTTTTCAAAATTTTTTATATAGAATGTAATAGGCGGGGGTACAAAAGGAACATTTACCCATGCGAGGTAGTTATTATTATTTTGTTAGAATGGTGTTTTACGCCCCAAAAAGAAAATTTCACTGATGTCCAGTTGTCAGATCAAGTTTATGGGGTGACTCCATAGTACCCATAGGAAACCACTTGTCTTCGGTAAGAAAACTGGTTTGTATGGGAATTGAAATAAATTTAAAAAATGAGGACAATTAACATAAAATCACATAAAATTTCAGATTCTCTTTATTGGGAATTTAGCATACGTGGGTATAGCTAGCTAGACACGAGTTGCTTACCCTTTCGGAGTACCCGGCCTCACTTCCCTGGTGGAAGTTCACGTATTTAACCAAACTTGTCAGTTTCGACGGTTTTACTTTGCTTTTTGGATTATGATGCGGGAATGGATTAGTATGTTTGTGTTTGATTATAAGACAGAGAAAAAATGTTATGTTACTGGCTATATCGGGTATATAAAAATGCTAAAAGCAAATAATAGAATCACATTGATTTGACGGATATATTGTGATTGAATATGGAAGATCTGACCACAACTAACGCAACAATGAATACGGGAAAATATAAATGCATGTAATATATTAATGTTGCTTAAAAATACATTTTGGCATGCGATGTGCTGCAAAAGTCAATACTCCATATTTATGTTCAATAATTCTATATTTGCGCAAAATACATGCCATATTTTGGTGTTTATATCTTTGGATGAAACATACATACACTGACATTGCTCAAAATTAATATGATATACCGATATCAAGTAACCCAGTAATGTAACTGAAACACGATCAAATTGTTTTCTTGATTATATTTCACTGAAACCTCGGATGTCATGACACCAAAAATAGGCACGTTTCGCGTGAAATGACATCATTTAGTTAATATAATGTTTTGTTCAAGCACGACTTTTCAACATTAAAGTGTGCTTTAAATCACATAGTTTGACCTGAATTTTGGTCTTAATAAACTAAACCCCAAAGGTCAACAGAGCAAAACAAGATTAAGAGTACAGGCCTGTCCAAAGTTAAACATTAAGCGTTCTAGTATGCATTATAGGTGATTCGGCAGTCCATCTTGACCATCCAGTTAGCTACAGTACAGGCCTGTCGAAAGTTAAACACTATAAGCCAACAAATTACTGCTAAATCGACAGCTCCTTGTGGCCCTTGATAGCTGAATATCGGCAGCTGCCAATATTTATCTCTCGGTAGCATTTTGGCCACTAGCTTTTAACACGTCAGCCATTTGACAGCCAAGCCTCGACACTTTCTCGTTAGTTAAGTGTTTAACTTTCGCCTGGCCTGTACTGTATATCATTTCAGCAGCTCCTGACCCCTTAGGTAAAATTTTCCAGTAGTTGCTACCTTTCTTTCGGCAGTTTTCCAGTCACTTCAGTACAGACCTGTCGAAAGTTTAACACTGAGCTAACGAAAAGGAGTCGAAGCTCGGCTGCCGAGTAACCGAAATATGGATAGCTAGTGACCGAAAACGATATAGTCCTTGGGCTAAGACCAGATATTTGACCTATCGGTACCATCTGAGGGCACTAAATTTGAGTGATACCAAATTGTTTAGACATATATGCTGTAAACATTTCTGCATGATAGACTTTCCAAACTCACAGCTTAAGCAGCTAATTTGCATAAACAAAATGGCCTCCAATGCGGTTTTAGCTTTTTCAATTTTTGGATATATATTTTGTCTTTTATAGCCAATATTTGAATGAAAACAATGATGTACCTACTGTTTTTGATTATGAGGAATGTATTAAAGCTTTTGTCATCAATTTGAAATAAAACCTAATTTGCATAAATCCAATATGGCCGCCATTTTCGACATTTTTTTGTAAATTTCTACTTTAATTTGACTTTTGAATGCAATATCAGGTGAATAATGCAATGATTTAGTTTCTAATGTATGTTTTAGAACTTTCCCACATTAAAAACTTAATAATTTAGTTGTAACACACTTAATAAATAAGACAGTAACACACTTTGCAGTATATCCAATCGACTCATCTACTTGTTATGTAATATCTGCTATTAGATGTCAGTTTGGAAAGTGTATAGTAGTGTTGATGTCTACCTTGTGCTTGAAAGATAACTTACACTTTTATGTAGTTTCAGATATAAATGGAAACTGAATTAACCATGGAATCTGAAGATGATGCAAGTAGTAGCCAAGAGAAACGCCCGCGATTACAGCTGGAATCATGTGTTATATGTTCTAAAAAATCTCCTGTTACTGAACTGACGACTCCAAGAGATTTCAACTCATGGACAACTCTTTTGAGAGCTGCAGAAATTCAAAAATTTTCTCCAATTACTAAATATAAACAACGAGAGGAAGGAAACATTCCATGCATATACTATCACAGATCGTGCAGAAGTACATTTACTCTGAAAAAAATACTTGATAACATTCTTGCGAAAGACAGAGATCCTTCACCTGAAAAACCTAGTCAAAGAAAATCATCTATAAGAGACCCTGTGCAAAGCTCTTCAAGAGTGTATGAGTCCGTATGCATTTTTTGTGAAAAGAGTAGCAAATATGTTAAAGGCTCAAACAGTCGTGAGGCTCTTACTAAATGTGTAGAACTGCGTGCAGATGATAAAATTAGGAATGCTGCGTTGCAGAAAATGGATGAACGAATCATGGCTCTTGTTAGTCGGGACATTGTTGCTGCAGAGGCTCATTATCATAAGTCATGTTATCGATCGTACACTAGAGTCTTAGAACCAAGTCATAAATCTGTTCCAGTTGACACAGACCCATACAGTGAAGCCGAATATGAAGCATACAACATGTTATTTTCTTATGTTAGAGATGATATGTTCTGTTCCCCTCGTGTCGTCAAGATGACTGAATTAACACATAAACTTACACAATATATGCAATCTCTTGGGTTTGTTGATATCAAAGAGCATACTAAGAAACATATTCGCAGGAGGTTGGAAACTGAATTTGAAGACAGTTTAAGTATCATTAATGATAACGGAAAACTTCTGGTCATGCCAGATAATCTGACACGAGATGAATTAGCTAAGCAAAATGTAGAGTTAATGAAACAACTGCAGATCCATAAAGGTGATGGAAATGACAAGAAGAAGCTACTCATAAAAACTGCGCTTTACCTGAGAGATGAAGTCAAAGGATCAATGGAAAGGAAACCATGGCCACCATTGCCAGACGAATTAGATCAAGGATATCTACCGTTACCCAATGCTTTGACAGACTTTTACCAGTTTCTACTGTGTGGTCAACGGAAGCAACCATCAGATAGGATACAGAGATTTATTCGATCTTTTGCACAAGACTGTGTATATGTGTTGATAGACTAGAGGAAACCGTGTTAATGGAATAGCTGTACAGCCTAAGGTACCCACAGTACATAACATTAGTGGGATCAATGCTCCTTCTCCTTTCTGTTTGAGTCACGTCTGCTATTATATCAGGTTGTACTGTGGGTACCTTAGGCTGTACAGCTATTCCATTAACACGGTGAGACGTTCCTCTAGTTTCCTCTAGTCTATCAATATTGTCATATGCAACTGTTGTAGGCACACATGGCTGTATATTAGATGGAATGGCAATTCCCAGTTCATCTTCAACGGAGAGCCTTTGCAAAGCCAACGCTGTATCAATCTCCACCAGCTGAGAATATGATATTCCATGGCCTAGTCTATTTAGGCTTTGAATTAGCTCACCATTTCCTGTCAAAGTTTTTATGGCCCATGCTAAAAGAACGTGTTTGCTGCCATATACACAGTCTTGTGCAAAAGATCGAATAAATCTCTGTATCCTATCTGATGGTTGCTTCCGTTGACCACACAGTAAAAACTGGTAAAAGTCTGTCAAAGCATTGGGTAACGGTAGATATCCTTGATCTAATTCGTCTGGCAATGGTGGCCATGGTTTCCTTTCCATTGATCCTTTGACTTCATCTCTCAGGTAAAGCGCAGTTTTTATGAGTAGCTTCTTCTTGTCATTTCCATCACCTTTATGGATCTGCAGTTGTTTCATTAACTCTACATTTTGCTTAGCTAATTCATCTCGTGTCAGATTATCTGGCATGACCAGAAATTTTCCGTTATCATTAATGATACTTAAACTGTCTTCAAATTCAGTTTCCAACCTCCTGCGAATATGTTTCTTAGTATGCTCTTTGATATCAACAAACCCAAGAGATTGCATATATTGTGTAAGTTTATGTGTTAATTCAGTCATCTTGACGACACGAGGGGAACAGAACATATCATCTCTAACATATGAAAATAACATGTTGTATGCTTCATATTCAGCTTCACTGTATGGGTCTGTGTCAACTGGAACAGATTTATGACTTGGTTCTAAGACTCTAGTGTACGATCGATAACATGACTTATGATAATGAGCCTCTGCAGCAACAATGTCCCGACTAACAAGAGCCATGATTCGTTCATCCATTTTCTGCAACGCAGCATTCCTAATTTTATCATCTGCACGCAGTTCTACACATTTAGTAAGAGCCTCACGACTGTTTGAGCCTTTAACATCTTTGCTACTCTTTTCACAAAAAATGCATACGGACTCATACACTCTTGAAGAGCTTTGCACAGGGTCTCTTATAGATGATTTTCTTTGACTAGGTTTTTCAGGTGAAGGATCTCTGTCTTTCGCAAGAATGTTATCAAGTATTTTTTTCAGAGTAAATGTACTTCTGCACGATCTGTGATAGTATATGCATGGAATGTTTCCTTCCTCTCGTTGTTTATATTTAGTAATTGGAGAAAATTTTTGAATTTCTGCAGCTCTCAAAAGAGTTGTCCATGAGTTGAAATCTCTTGGAGTCGTCAGTTCAGTAACAGGAGATTTTTTAGAACATATAACACATGATTCCAGCTGTAATCGCGGGCGTTTCTCTTGGCTACTACTTGCATCATCTTCAGATTCCATGGTTAATTCAGTTTCCATTTATATCTGAAACTACATAAAAGTGTAAGTTATCTTTCAAGCACAAGGTAGACATCAACACTACTATACACTTTCCAAACTGACATCTAATAGCAGATATTACATAACAAGTAGATGAGTCGATTGGATATACTGCAAAGTGTGTTACTGTCTTATTTATTAAGTGTGTTACAACTAAATTATTAAGTTTTTAATGTGGGAAAGTTCTAAAACATACATTAGAAACTAAATCATTGCATTATTCACCTGATATTGCATTCAAAAGTCAAATTAAAGTAGAAATTTACAAAAAAAATGTCGAAAATGGCGGCCATATTGGATTTATGCAAATTAGGTTTTATTTCAAATTGATGACAAAAGCTTTAATACATTCCTCATAATCAAAAACAGTAGGTACATCATTGTTTTCATTCAAATATTGGCTATAAAAGACAAAATATATATCCAAAAATTGAAAAAGCTAAAACCGCATTGGCGGCCATTTTGTTTATGCAAATTAGCTGCTTAAGCTGTGAGTTTGGAAAGTCTATCATGCAGAAATGTTTACAGCATATATGTCTAAACAACTTGGTAATACTCAAGTTTAGTGCTTTCAGGTGGTACCGTCAACCCTATTTGGCCCAAGGACTAATAGATACCGTAATAGCTGCCAAGGTATTAGGAATCAGGAGACAGTCTGAGCTGTCGTTTTGTTCTAATTCTTTAACTTAGACCTGTACTGTACATGTCCATTTTTCAGTCACTCTGTAGCTTCGATATTTTTGTTAGCTCAGTGTTAAACTGTCGACAGGCCTGTAGTGAAGGTGTCTAAACATTTCTTCTATTCATAACAGATAAAATTATTCAGAATTGGTGTGAGTCGCATATGTTTAAGTATTTAGAAGGTGATCCAATGTTGTTCGAATGTGTTAGTGAATAAGGATGGTCATCGTCTTATGACAATGTGAATTGATTTAATGATATTTGAACCTCCTACTAAGGAATATTTTCGTATAGAGAACTATTATAGTGTTTAATATGCTCATTACATCCATTAAACAAGCAAATATTTTACCAGCAAACTGTTCGACCTTTTTCCCGTCGTTTTGCGAAAAATGACGAAAAGGGTCGAACGATGTTCCGGAACATGGGAAATTGTGGAAACTTTTTTATATCATAGCAACTTGCCTTTGGTCTTCATTTTTGGTAATGTATGTCGTATTAGACGAAATGGTGCGGTTAAGTTTAATGACATAAGATCCTCCCACTGATTCAATGGAAACTCGTCAACTGGACACACGTGGTTCATGCCTAAAAATTAAATGTGGTAAAATAAGGCTAAAGTTGTGAATTCAAGGAAGCACTTAAAATTATATTACAACACTAAAAGATTGGTTGGTTTAATGTTCCTAAATGTCGCATCGGTAATTTATATATTCCGACGAGAACTACTTTATTAATCCCTATGGGTTAATCTACAAACATGTTTGTGTATGCATGTGAAGTGCGAGTGTGTTGTATGGTCTGTCTTGTACCAGCGCGCACTCAGGGCGACTTTAAGGTGCTAGCTTACCGAGTCAGTACGCCGTGCCACTCCCCCAGTCACATAATACTGACATCGGGTGAACCAGTAAAGGCCAACGGCAAGGAAAATGTGTTCTGAACGGGACTCGAACTTATAGCGGTTAGAGATCTTGGTTTTGTAAAATGACGTCTTATCTATTAGGCCACCGCGGCCTCTAATCACAAAGAGAGATTCACAATATAAATGCATTCATTTTCAATAGTTAATCCACATCCTTTTGATATTAAATGGATAAATAAATAAATAAATAAATAACAAGCCACACCATTATTCTTATTATTATTTTAGGAAGAGTTCCATGTTGTCAGCAAGAGCGAGGTAAGGAAATACTGAAAGTTATCGACGCGTGTTTTCGTTTCTGTCGTTTTCGCCAGAAATTTCAAGAATTCAATAATGGAAGCTGTCAGACCACAAACCTCCAACACGTCAAAAATTAAAATGGGGGTTTAGTGGTCTGATTAGTCGGACTAGTGAGACCAAGGCATCGAGTTTGAGTTAATTATCCACGGATTTCATGAAAACTTGAAGTCATAGCTAATGTGTATGGGAGGGATTTAGCGATTGTTTAAATTAAATATTATCACCTGGGTATTTTTGATTTAATTTTTAATTGAAACAAAGAATAGGCAACAAACAGTCTATATCCTGAACACATGTCAGGTATCTAAATGTCAATATCGGATCATTTAATACCAAAATCCGATCAAAACTAACACAAAACATGGAACTTGTACAGACAAATTCCTCGAATTGGATAATTAAAAACATCATAATCTCATTAACAAAATCGTACCATGGAGTTTTTGTTAATTACGTGTGATATGTATCGTGAATCGTTGTCCTTGTCACGTTACTACAAACAACGTGTTATGAACATACGATTTGGCGTTCTGCTGTCACTGCCACATGTAACATGTACACGCTGGATGTTTAGACTCCGGTTTTTACGTGAAATGTTTACATGTATTTTAGTCACCGACTAGAAGACCATCTCCAATTAAACTGAACAAAGAGTATGCTTATTGGTATACATTATTGGCTATCTTTTCGGATCATCAAACATTTTTTCTTCAAAAGTTTCTATCTTAAACCAGAATAGCGTTGTTATCAACACTGAACTCCAATCGGTCATTCACGGGAGACTTTAAAAACTAATATCACCATTGGTCATATATAGAAGAGCTTAACAGAAGGTAAGAAAATACCCGATACCCTCCAGAATGCCCCTGCTGAGGATCGAACCAGAAACTGCCGGGTAAAAAGCGATCATTCTACCAAGGACCAGAAATTCTGGCAATAAATCACTTTATAGCCCAGCAGATATGTGACAAATAATGGTCAAATAGTGGTATTTATGGTAAAAGCATGAAACTTGGTACATAGATAGATTATGAACTGCTGAAAAAAATTGGCTATGGACCCACTCTATTTTTTTCAAAATGGCCGCTATTTTCAAGATGGCCGCCAATGACCAGTGTTAAGGATATTACCAAACAAACACAATTCGTGGTTCGTGGTAAAAGAAAATAAAAATGATACAAAAGTTTCTTATGACCTGTTGAATAAAATTAGATATGAAACAAATGGAATTTTATTCAAAATGGCCACCATTTTCAAGATGGCCGTCATATGACGTTTATTTTTGTTTCAAAACTGTTAGCTCAACAGATATGTGACAAATAATGGTCAAAAAGTGGGATTTATGGTAAAAGCATGAAACTTGGTACATAGATAATGAACTGCTGAAAAAATTGGCTATGGACCCACTCAATTTTTTTCAAAATGGCCGCTATTTTCAAGATGGCCGCCAATGACCAGTATTAAGGATATTACCAAACACAAACGATTCAATAATGACAATGTTTATTATGATTTTTAGAATGTAATGTTCCAAATAGTAAACCAAAGGTAATTGTCTTATTTTAAGAACCCCACTATTGAAACACCATTTCGGTGAAAATGACACAACCATTTGGCGGCCATCTTGAAAATGGCAGCCATTTTAAATAAATTTTGAGTTGGTTCATAGCTTAATTTTTTGGCAAGTCATAATCTATCTATGCACCAAATTTCATGCTTTTACCATAAAACCCACTATTTATTCACATATCTGCTGGGCTATAATCATAGTTGTTATATACAACAGTGCAGCGCCATATCTATCTTAGCCCCGCTACAAGCGTATTTCTACATTCGAATCACCCAATCAACCAATGAATGAATAAATCAATCAATTATTGTAGATCGATCGATCAATAAACAATCAATCAATCCGTTTCTGCCTTACCTGCATTATTAACAAGGATATCCACACCACCAGGGAATATCTTATCTATTTCTTTACACAGATTATCATGACCTTCTTTTGTTTTCAAATTAGCTTGCACATAGATAACTTTACTACTTGTTTTTCTGAAAGTGAAAAGGAAAATGTGTAATAAAACTGACAACAGTTACCTTTGCATTTATGTTTTTAATGTTAATATTATTATTGATGAAACACACATGATGCGTAATTTGGCATTGGCTCATCCATGCATGAACAAATGGAATCCATGGGCGCTTGTGGGTTTTGAAGTTTATTTTTACAATTTTAAACCACAAATTTTTGAAAGAATGACTTTTTGCAGTCTTTTAAAAACAAAAATTACTACTTTTGAAATTTCCATTTCACCTACCCTTTTATTTCGCTCAGCGCAGCTGTTGCTTCAGCTTCTGACCGGGAACCAGTCACCATAACGCTACATCCTTTTTCCGCCAAAGCCTTTGCAGAGGCAAGCCCAATTCCACTTGTTGAGCCGGTCACAACTGCTGTTTTCCCGCTCAAATCTGCCATTATCAATTCTAAAATTAGAAAAAACTGAGTTTCAAGATGCAATCTAATAAATCTATTTAGTGAACTAAATCATTAATATGCAATATGTGTTTTTTCGTAGGTGATGGTTGAAGTAAACTATGATGCCACGATTTCAATCTTCGGCTCGCGAACTGATGATCTTGCTCGATCTAATATCTGCTTTCGTGGGAGTCAAACCTAGACGACATAGGCGCTGTGATTCGTCAGCATTTAACGTCTCAGTCAAGAATATTTCGCGTAGCTCCAGACGTCGTCATCTATAGGCGAAGGTGCAGAAATTTTCCCTGTGCGTTGCGTTGATGGCATTATACAGCATTGTTCTTTATGGTGCCATGTCTTTCGTGACATGAAACCTTGTTTATTTTAAGTTCCTATTTAAAAGAACCGTGTCTTTGATTTCGTAATGCCGAGTGCTTGGCAAGAAACAGTCACTACCTACTTACAAGTCTTGGGTCAGACCCGATGGGGGTTCGAGCCCACGACCCCCAACTTACTGAGCGATAACTGAGCTACCATAATGGTTCTGCCACTGAGAACAATCGGCTTCAGATTGCCCCACTAATGGCTGATGCACTCTGTCTAAAATAGAAAAGCACGGCGCTCTATAGACGATAAGGTGCAGGCAAAAGGGTTACACAAGGAGCTGTATAAAACGGGAGGAGAGCATTATTCTATGTCCTGGAGCAACTAAATTGCAGTACACATTTCAACAAAGACACACACGTACAATACAAGATGTTTTTAAATCCGACGCGAAACAAGCCGAAAAAGGCCCTTGACGGAAGTTGCATTAAATGACAGGAATAAGAGTTTGAATAAGAATTTGAGGGCGCGGTGGCCTAATGGATAAGACGTCAGTCTTCAAATCCAGGGTCTGTCACCGCTGTGAGTTCGAGTCCCACTCGGACCACATGTGGGAAAGTGAATTTTCCTTACCATTGGCCTTTACTGATTCACCTGGTATCAGTATTATGGACTGGGGGAGTGGTACGCTTGTCTGCGGCGTACTGACTCTGTGAGCTAGCACGGTAAAGTCGCCCTGAGTGCGCGCTAGTACAAGGCAGACCATACAACACACTCGCACTTCACATGCATACACAAAAATTGTTCATAGATTAATCCATAGAGATTAATTAAATAGTTCTCGTCGCGAATAGCTGAAAAATTGCTGATGCGACGTTAAGCAACATTCAACCAACCAACCAATCTAAGGAGAGCTTTATAAAACGGAGACAGCGCACTGTGTCCTAGTGCAGCTGATTTATAACAATTTAAAAAAGACATACAATACAAGATAGCACAGAGCTCTATCCGATACGATACAGGGAAAGGGGTTCTACGGGGTGCTGTATAAAACGGTAGTAGTGCACTGTGTCGCGGTGCAACTAAATTATAACAATTTTAACAAAGACATACTTACTATCGTCTCCGTTCTCTATCCGGTATAGATTTGCTAGAGTAGAGATGTGATGTTGAATACAATATCAGTGTCAAATTATTCAAAATTAAGACATCCACATGTACATAACATTGTCAAATTTAAGGAGGTAAGGAGGTCATATAGGTATTTATATTACCTGTCAATAGTCACGAGATAAGAAAGAAGGAGTTACTTAAACATCCATGGTAGATATGTATGTTGAATGGAAAGAAATTATTTGAAATAGATGCAGTTATCTTAAATTGTGCACTAAAATAATACTAAATTTTTAATAGTAAAATCTTGATTATTGCACATACAGCATACATTTCTTGTCAGTGTATAAAATTAAGACTTTACCCTTGAGCAGCCTTAAAATCATGTGTGAACATAGCTGTTGTTTATCTGCGTTGCGTTTATATACAAACTTTATTTATATATAGGCATACAACATTGACCTGTTCGCTTGACCCTTATTTAATTTATCCATTATGGACAAGTTCATTTTTATATAGGAAACACAGGTGTATATTCCGTATAAATCATGGGAAACATGCAATGTTATGTATTAACTGCGAATCCTAGCACTACCTACATGTATGTGTTAGATTAATCATCATATGTGAATATTCTTAGTAAAAGGTCAAGCTGGCAGGTCAATGTTGATTACCTATAGCAGTTTTATCCTTGACTTAAATGATAAGTTGGCTACGTCGATTTTCAAAGTTTTATGGAAAATGAAATGTCTGTTCGATAAATATAGTAAGCATACATGTGGTAAAACGTATTAATGTTGTAAGGAACGCCAAATTTCCATTCAATCAAGACTGAGTTGTCAAGGTAACTCAGATTTGTTTGAAGGTCACATAACCGTATCAAAGTTGTTGGCCAATCTTAAGTCTCAAGTTTACCATCTTATCGGGAATATTGACACGTGCTGGGGTTTGGGTTTTATATTTTTAAAGCATAAAGACTATGACCAAAACAGAAGCTACAAACTACACCAAAGACATTGTTACAAAGAAAGTCAAGTACAGAAAGGTCAAATTTTCTTTGTAAATGCCTTGACATCGTTTTTTTCTTGTTTTGGTAAAATAAGCAATTTATTGCTCACGAGGGAAGGCGATATGAAGATTTGTTCATCTTTAACAAGCTAAATTTCCCACAGAGCAGAGCTAAGTAATAAAGGTTTGCACTGAAACCTACATGCTTTTACAAATGCCGAGGCGGTCAGTTCAGGAATGGGAGGAAACTGAAAAAAATTGACCACCGACAAGCTAGGATAATTTATCTCGGATGGGATTCGGTCCTAGGCATTGAGAGGCACTGTGATCTGTAAGAGCGCATTTTAGACCAATTGCCCACCAAGGTCCCTTATCTCCCTTCGGGCTTGACCCTTGGGAAATATAACGTATTTTGTTGTATATGTGGTTTTCTGTTTAACCACGTGTATGAAAATACAACATAAGATGGCGTCTGCAACTACCATTTTTTTAATAATCATTAAAGAGCATGCGCGTGACAATGTATAACGCGGATGAGGGGATACGGAAAATGGTACAACCCTAATTTCGGATTATTAAATACATAAATATTTCCTATGAACAAATTATTATGATTAAATCTTCATATTTCCCTCATTCAAGATCACTGAATGTATACCATTTAACACTTTTTATATATTTGTTATATGATAAATATGGATCGTATAAAATGTCTTTACTAGGAGTCATTTCCATATGCTACCTTTGAATTATTATAAAACAATACATTCAAAAGTAGCACATGGCATAAGTAAAACTCTTCTCCGAAACAAATGAAGGAAGGTAACATCTGATTTTGAATTTGCTAGAGTTTGTATTTCTTATAGTATGGCAATTCTTGAATTGTCGTCGAAAAATATTATAGTGCTGGTATCCTACTCTATAGCATGAAAGGAACCAATATTTAATGTGATTTTAGATTCTATAGAATGTTTGTCTTTATTCTTCATGGTTTGTTAGTTGTTGAAATTTTGTCGAAAATATTACAGTGCTCGTTTGTATCATTTTAAAAGACATTGATACCCAGAATCACCCAAAAACACACGTTACAACAAAACGCACCAAAAAAAAAAAAAAAAAAAAAAAAAAAAAAAAACAAACATACTAATTCATGTCAGAACCACAATCCAGAAGTAAAGTAAAAACTTTGGAACTGACAAGTTAGGTTAGACACGTGAACATCCACCAGGGAAGTGAGGCCGGATGCTCTGGAAGGATAAGCATCTTCTGTTTAGTTAGCTACATCCATCATGTGTGTAATCAAAATTGAGGGAAAGGAACGTGGAACTATGGGACGTCAAATATATCCAGGGCAATCCTGTACACAGACATAAAACTTATCAACACTACTTTGGTAACAGCCATTAATGTTTTGAGGGCCCTGATAAGCCTAGACTTATAAAACAGGACGGTACCAGAAATGACAGACGTATATAGTGACTACCGGTTATAATACAAAGTTCCGGATTTTTGACGGCCAATTAAGAGAAAATCTAATGGTGTGGTAATGGTATTACAGGATTGCGCTCGGTCATCCATCTTGTTTTACAACCAGTATTCCAGAAACATACGCGCATATGAAAATTACAAATAAGTCTTAAGGACTCTGGCTCCAGTTTCTCAATCATTCTTTCTTACTTTGCTCAGTCTGTTTCAATTGCTTTTTAGTTGTAAGCATCTTCTGTAGCGGCCACAAATGGCCTACTTTACAGATGTATAGAGATGTCTTTTTCGAGCACTGAGACACGGGACCTCGGTTTTGAGTCTTATCCGAAAGACTATACTAGTATTTTAGCTTTTTACAGCTTTAGTATGGAAAGGAAATGTCCGAGTGAGGTTCGAACCCACAACCCTTGACCTCGAATACCGGTGACAGTACCACTCGGCCATGTCCGCCCATTCCTTTACTCAGATTTTCTTAAACTTAGATCTCGCAACTTTTGACAGTAGTTTTAACTAAGAAACTGAATAAGAGAGGATGAGACAGGCGTCAATTTAATGACGTGCGTTTTTTTTGTCGGGATAGAATTTAAATTACTTGCTTACCTACTACTAGGTGTTGGTGAAAATCATATTGTTGGAACAGCTTTGGTTTTGACGGACGTTAGGATTCACGTTCTTATCCAATCATCATTGATGCGACAGATCTAGACGTGAAGCCCCGCCTATATTTGTTGGTACTTCGTAAAAACTGTTTGTGACGTCAAACTCAGACACGTCGCGTGTGTATCTCCATCGGGTCTTGGGGATTGTTTTGAAAAGGTGTTTCATATAAGGAAAAATAGAAGACCGTAAATATAGCACTACAAATATGAAAATTGAAAACAAAAAATATATGTTATCAGCTTAGAATGATTTTCAAAATTGCACTTTGAATTCATGAATATCTTGAAAACTAACAAAATTATACGGCTTTCAAATTTGCCAGATTTGAGTCAAGGAAAAAATGGTTCAGGCCCTACTAATGAGGAATTGTATTCCGAAACGACCGTCTAGTGTTGTAAAATTAAAACTGGTATATTATGTAATTAAGGAAAGATTTTGAACTTGGGCCCTGATGGTTAAAATTCTCCATTTAAGGCGGGGGAGAAGCGGGTATTTGACATTGATCCAACGTCTTTAAAAATACAAACTATCCCATCCACCTGCTCCTTTTTAGTGGCCGTTGAATACCCGTAAAAAAAATATGACGCAATTATGGACAATAATAAAATAAATTGGTGTTAGACTTGACATGTAGAGATAACATTCACACCAGCAGGGTGACAATTTACACATTCAAGCTGAAATTCAAGTATGCGTGGACAAGTTATTGTAATATATTACATGTTTTCATGGTAATTTTTCTGTTATATCATGTATAAGCTTATCACGCTGCAATAAGAGTCGTGTCCGACTTATCTGCCACGCAAAAAATTTAAAAAAATGTAATGTTATCCAGGCATGACACTGTGGGTTTTTGTTTGTGTAAATAACCTGATGTTACTGTAGTGTTCCCCAAATCACAATCCCAAAGCAAAACGAAAATCTTTGAAACTAACAAATTAGGGTAAACACTTTAACTTCCACCAGGGAAGTGAGGCCAGGTGCTCCGGAAGCGTAAGCATCCGTCACGTGTGTAATAAAAAAATTGAGTTTGAAAGGCAAATTAAACTATGGGACAGGAAATATACTCAGGGCAATCATATTTTATTCAATAAATTACAAAATTTATATAAAATGACATACAATTTCAGAAATTAACCTAAGCATTCAGAAACAATGGATGAAAATTCAATTATAATAATCCATCTCTTAAAAAATGATAAAATTACAAATGCAACTTATCAAGACCCTCAAAAAGTTTTATGACAGTCATCACAGTATTGTTGATACGTTTGATGTCCAGGATTGCCCTGGATATATTTGACGACCCATAGTTCCATGTTCCTTTCACACAATTTTGATTACACAAGTGGCGGACGTTGGTAGCTAAACAGAAGATGCTTACTCTTCCGGAGCACCAGTCCTCACCCTCACTTTCCTGGTGGATTACACATGTTTAACTTTATAAGTCTTTAATTTTTTTTAGTTTTCTTTTTGGATTGATATGTTTGTGTGTTTCGAATTGATAAATACTGAAAATGTATTGTCATGTCATTGTTCATGTGATCTCTATGTTATTTACGTTCAAAAGTAGCACTACATTTTCAATATTTTCGATATATTTGACACCCCATAGTTCCATGTCACCTCACATAATTTTGATGATATTCGTGGCGGGTGTAGGTAGTTAAACAGGAGTACCTTTCCGGAGCACCCGGCCTCACTTCCCTGGTGGAGGTTCACGTGTCTAACCTGACTTGTCAGTTCCAAAGTTTTTACTCTGCTTCAGGATTGTAATTCGGACATGGATAAGTATGTTTGTTTTTGACTACCTGTGCTGTCCCAAAAAACAGTTCACTGAAGTAAAATTATTAATATTCCCTATCTTTGCTTTCATATTTGTTACTACGTCACTGTTTTTCAAAAACAGCACAAATAACCATTGACGACACCTTGAGGTGTAGGAGCAATCGCCATCACAGTTACTCCAATTACTTCCAGTAAAATGATTATAACATATACTGAAAACTGATACGGTGTATAACGGTAATACAATACATGCAATGGCCAGCACTATATAAATATGTCCAGGTATTTCACATCCACAGATTAGAATAAGCAGTTGAGAGGAACCGTTTAAAATGTTTTTTGTTAGTCGACTTGTCGTTTTAAGCATTCTCTTTATAGAGATAAAACATTTGGTTTTTGTAAAGTCTGCATCTTTGACATCAACATCAACACCTACTGCTAAGCCTGCAACAGAGATAAATACAATAGGTAAGCTTGGATTTATATAGAGCGTCGCCTCAATATTATTTCTGATTGTGATTTTAACGTTTTCGATATACTTTGAAAGTTTTTCTAGGACCATTTTGACGGAAGTTTCATTGTAAAAAAGCAGAATTATTTGTTAATATTTTCAAATTTTGCAGTTTCAGAAACACCAAAAGTTGTACAAAGTTGAAAATAAATATGGAGCTATATACATGCTAAACATATTGACAACGTTTCGTTTTTGTAACCGTATAAAACTTCATAAAATGTAAAAAAAAATTAGTTTGTAAATATAATGTGACATTTTCAAATCATTCTACTTCCGAAATGAAAATGCCATCAAAAATTGTCAGGGAATATTTTCAGGTTGCTTTCTGAAAATTACTGTTTACTAGTATCATAAAAAGCATAGTTATATAAACATAAACCCTCCAATACTTTTTAGGTAGTATTTTTTTCTATATCTAATGTTTAGTCCTATCAGCAATGACCAAGTTACTTGCGATTTGTATGGTTTCAAAAATGAATTTATCTGAAGGTAGATTAAATAAAAAAGATATAACTGCACTATCAAACAACGTCACGTTTTGATTTTTTATTCATCATATGTTTTTGATTACTTTGGAAATTGTTAGGTAGATGTTTTTATGTTTTTGAAAGCAAATGCAATTGCACACTTTATAATTTTAAAGTTTTCGCGAAAATATTGTCTGTTTAAAGAATCGTTAAAGTTTGATAATTCATATAATTTCCTGTCGTATAATCAGGGCGCCTATTTAGACGTTTTTATTTTTTTTGTATTTTTAAAAATCTAACGTATTTGAATTCAAAGTGTTTAATACTTATTACATTTAAAAGCAACAGATTGGGTACTAGGTCTTATCACTGGCTTTACTTATGTCTTTGTTGTCACTATCGATGACATATTTTTCTAAATATAGCGTCTACGGCTCTGATACAGATTTATTTTGGTAAAATGTAAACATATTTTGGTCTTTTTGGATATATTTTTCAACCCCTTGAAAAACTTTTGGTTTTACAAAATCAGTAGTGGCCCAAGCACTACTGATAAGGAATTGTATTACGAACGGCCGTCTAATGCTGCAAAATTATCACTAATAAAATATGTGACAATTACATAGTATTATCCATACGATTTGCTAAAACTCTTATTTATGTATATCAGTGTATGTTTCTGGCCAATTTGATATTTTGCTAAAAATAAATAGATGTTTAACACATTATCATATATCAGGAAAACGTTACTATATTTATTTATATAATCCATGATATAATAGATGATAGACGTGAAATATGATTTATTAAGGTGTTATTGTGTAAATGTAAAGATTTCACATTGAAAATAATATTGTTTTCCTAAAAACGTGTCTTTTCTGTTTATACATTAACTTGTATTGGGGTTGGACAACTGTTAAAACTTGGTCAAATTTTCGATCAAATTACTTGCGCTCAATTGTTCAATATTGTTCACATTGCAATGTTAAGGGACGCCAAATAGTATGGCCGATTTCATTGTGTTGGACTTATTTGATATATAATATCTCCTATGGAAAAAAGATGTTAAGCCGGACATTCTTTATGTAAACATTTTTGTGGAAGTTTTTCTTCAAAGCTTTTATTTATTTGAATAAAGACATAATATTATTTATTTGTTTGTTTGTTTATTTCAGAAATGACCAGGACGAAAAAAGAAAACAGGATGTCACCACCACCGTTACCATGCAAACAAAATATACCTCTATTTTTATGTTTCCGGATTGTAATGAAGCGATACATGAGGCGGTTATATTTACAAAGACCAATGACATTCAGAAATATTGGAAAAAGAGTTTTTACAAAATCAAAAAAATCGACATTACACACAATGACAATCAAAACTTCATTACAGGAACAATTCAAATCTTCGGGAATAAAACAGTTATTATGAAATTTTTTGAAAAGAAAAACAAAAGGACGTTATATCAGAAATAAATTCTACCGAAATAAGACATTTTATTTAAGAAAAATTAATAAATAACTACTGGCATTTTTATGTTGCATTTTAATTATTTAATTATATTAATCATTGCAATCTTAAGCTTATTTATCTGTTATATGTTCTTTAAAATAAATTTCAGCTAAGCAGGAGGTGCTTACCTTTCCGGAGCACCCGGCCTCACTCCCTGATGGAAGTTCACGTGTCTAACCTGACTTGTCAGTTCCAAAGTTTTTACTTTGTTTCTGGGTTGTGGTTAGGACATGGATTAGTATGTTTGTTTTTGATTATATAAAAGTTAAATTGACTATCCATAAATTGTAACAGCGTACTGCACCTAAAGTGTTAGTTCATTTTTTGGTAGAGTCAAACAAATTTAACCTGTCCGCTTGACGTTTAATTAGGAATATTCATAAAGAAGGGTCCACGCAATGTATGTGTAGTATTAGGATTCGCAGTTTGTTACAACATATACAAAAGGCACATGATAAGTGTTCACATTATGTGGAGGAAATGATCACGTGTTTCCCCTATACATAAATGTTTTGGTCTATAATAAATATTTAAATTAAAGGTGAAGCTGACAGGTCAATGCTGTTTACCTATATCAGAGATTTTCGGACGACTGGTACATGGTTAAGGCTTTTGACTTCTAAAGATGTCATTCTGAGTTCAATGCCGCAAAGATTTTACCAAATTCTAATATATGTTTTCGCCCTCTCAAAATTAGAAACAATAGGTTTTTTCAATAAGTGCAGCACACTTAAGATGTCACATTAGGCGTTATGGAACTTTTGGTTTATTGGTATAGACATTAGCAAGAAAAGTCGTAAACTTTCTCCCACTAGGATCTGCCCTATTGAGATTGGAACCTAGGCACTGTGATCCGTAAGCACGCGTTTAATAGAAGTTAGGATAAGATGAAAATTATTGATACAGATTTGGGGACTAAAATATCTAAACAGTGAGCATGGGAAATTTGCATGTTGAATCTAAGAAAATTTTTCAAAATTTCTAATGAACTTGGAAATATATAACTCGTTTTCATTATTTCTTGTGCAATAAGAGGACATGTATTATTAAAATATAAAATCTATAATTGTCTCATCTTGATTATGCCGCATATTACATACATTTCATCTCGGGTATAACATTACGACCTCGCGTGATATTGTGTGAATATGGCGATTGTTTTATTATGTATGAACATGACCGTTGTTTGCCTACATTCTATTTATATACATACTTCATACATAACATTTAAGGCCTAGGTTTGAATCCAACAAGGCGCAGATCTTATTGTGGTGAAGTTTGAGAGTTAGCTTACAGAAGATAGTAGGTTTTTTCCGAGTAATTCCAGTTTCCTTTATCATCCAAGAATTGATCGACTGATGTAGGCGAAAGAATCTTGACATGGGCGGCGTAAAATGCCGTTACTCCAATCCGCTAATACCGTATAACGGGTAATTCACGCATTTATTTAATTTACGCGTATATACGCGTTCACATTTTAACCGCGTAAATTAAAATTGCGTAATATATACAATCTATACATGTAAAAGACATAACTTATATAAAGTCAAACTCCAAAGTTCTCTGGTGGTCCCGACTAATTTTTTATTAAACCCTATATAAATTTACTTCGATGGCTCGAACATAGATAGATCGAACACTACCACTCGCTTAAACAATAAATATTTTTCAAAGGTGTAAATTTAGTGAAAACCAAACTTCTTTCGCTCGAATACAATATTGTAAGAATGACATATGGCCAGACATTGTAAACAAAACACAATCTGAAGCAATGTTAGAGATTTCTTGAAAAAATAATAGAGCGAAACGAAACAATTAGTCCGGAAGGTTGAATGATGCTCTTGATTAGTAATTAACTTGCTGAGACGTATCTTTTAATCCAATTACGACAAGCGGGGGTGCTTGGTCAGTAATTAACCGAGTCGTCCACGCTGGATGATTGGGTATTCACCTGATAATGCCACGCGGATTTTAAACAAACAGATTTCTATCGGAATGTAGAATTTCATTTCCTTATTCATAATCATACTGGTAATGTTTCCGAAGAATTTAAAGTTATAATATATGTTTTACATTTATTGGTTAATTTAATGTATATCTGATATGTTTTAAGGTGGGTGGAATTAATTCTAGATTTACGTGGGTTATAAGGGTTATAAGGTAACGATATTATTTTTCTCCTGACCCCCGAACGCGAAAATCAAAATCGCGAAAATTTTTGATAGGCTTTTCACTATAAAATTGCGAAAATTTCGTACCGCGAAAATTACCAATTATACGGTATATGGCAATTTGTCCATTAGCTTTTAACAAGTGAATTAAATTAGTTTAATGCGCTGTTGGTAATTAAAGGATTTTACTAAGACATAGTAACAAAATTAACGTTAAAATACAAAATACAGACTTAACTTATCGATTTATCTTCAAATCACAACCAAAATGGCAAAAGCAAAAACAAAAAAGTTAAATACATGAACGTCCACCAGGACCGAGGTGTTTCATTGGTGTAGAAGGCTAAGCACTTGCCACGTGTGGAATAAAAAAATGAAAAGAACATGGTATATATGTCCAAAATAAGTTTTGGATGCAGAGACACCATATTTATGAAAAATATTGTGATGACTATAAAACATTTTAGAGCCTCAATAAACATAGGCTTGTAATATCAATAATAATAAAATTATTAGTAAACAGATTGTAGTATAAAGTTCTCTTAATGGGATCTACCAAAGGTCGCACACAGCAGATGAAGGGTATCACAACTCAATTGAGTTGCCAGGTAACAAATATTAAACAAAATCAAAAACATGTCCGAATCACAGTCCAGAAGCAAAGTAAAAACTTTGGAACTGACAAACTGGGTTAGACACGTGAACTTCCACCAGGGAAGTGAGACCGGATGCTCCGGAAGGGTAAGCATATGTCATTTTTGAGAATGATGTATTCTTTTGAGTAGTCAAAAATCCGCCGCTGCATCAACTGTTTTAGGAATGGTATGGCTGTAAAATTGTGATTATGCATTTCCCATTTGTATCCATTTTGGATAATTTAAATAAATGGTAAATCAGTTCCTCAACTAAACTTTTTTCATAATGATAATATAATTATGAGTGTGAATAAATATCATAAAAATAAATTTAATAAATTATTTTCTGCTTTTTCTATGTTGTACACCATTGGGATTTCCATCTTTATATTAAAAAAATGAATGATTGTAAAATTACACATTGGAAAATTTTGAAAAGCTAAAATACATAGATATTGGATGTACAATCATTATAAAAAACCATTTTGTAGGCATCATCCGTTTTCGTCATATTTTGCTGTCATTGCCATTATTCTTTTTCTAGTTTTAGGAATGAAAATTACAATACTTTAAGACAACTTACCATAAGTAACAAATATTTCACACAGTTTTATGGGATCATCATAGTTGTTTAATTTCCAGTGCTACATTCTGGAAATTATTTTCAAACAAAATTCAAACAAGACCTTTACATTAGAAGAATACATGTTATCGTCAAAATATTTTCATTTACTAAGTTGGATTCAGATTTTAAAAAACAATATGACAACTACTCAACGCCTGAAAGAGACCAAATTATTACAATATGTTAAGTAGCTCAAGCCAAGTGCAGTAATCGCGCTCATTTTTCATTTTGGTATCTCTAATAATATAATCATGAGAGAGATTGGTATAACTTGCCTATAAACAAATTGTAATTAAGAAATATTCATAGCTCACTCCATGTGGGCAATGAATATATTATCATACTGAAAGTAGAATTTGTAACATGCACTATGATTTTGGTAAGAGTAATTCACCTTTTCATTAAGAAAAAATACTCTGATGATAGAAGGCAGAGTAAATGTGATATTTGAATTCTTTTGACTATAGCGTGGTCATTTCGTGAATTGTCGTCAAAATTAAGTTAGTACTGGTACGCCATACTTAAGGCTTGACTTAATTTTCCAGTTTCAAATGTTTTTTTGTTTTATTTTGTACAGATTTCAACTAAAGACAAATCAGTGGTCATTGAATGAATAACACTGCTTATATATTTCCTGATTTTAGACGGAATGTCTAAGTCTGGTGTTGCTGCAAGTTGGTAGTGTCCCCAAAAAACCGACGAAATATTTTTTTAATTTGCTTTAATCTCCACTCTCTCTTACTTTCTCTGTCCTGAAAGTGAAGTAAGTTATAAAAATATTCATGACAATTTTTCTGCATGAAGTACATGGAACATGACCGCCTCAATTATGTACCTTGTATATATTTGTCATCATCAATTCCCTCTTTTATAAAACTATTTCTTGACACTTATATTTTGTTAGCTTTTTGTATTGCTTTGCACACATATCTAAAGCATTTTTGTGTTTTTGAATTTGAACTTGATATTGCATGGTATAATGTAAGTGTAACTCACGATTGGGTTAACATATACAGGGCTGACGGACAAAAGGTTATGATTAACACACTTACCTAAGGTACCGGTCCATAATTCCAAAAGCAAAGTGAAAACTAAGCAAATTAAGTTAAACACATGAACTTCCGTAATTGTATTAATTAATTTTTTTTATTAATTACCTAATTAGTTAACTTTTTATTAATAAATTAATTAATTAATTTATTTATTTATTAATTTATTTATTTTTAACCGCACATGCTTCACTTAAATTTTAAATTTATATTGCTATCATTTTTGTGAAATTCATCTTTAAACTGTTTCCGGAGGGGCATCTTCCACAAAAAAATGAACGAGCGCGGAGTAACGTCAGAACAATGGAAGCGTTCAATATTTATTTATTTTTACTGCTCATGCTTCACTTAAACTTTAAATTTACATTCTTATCATTTTTGTGAAATTCATTTTTAAACTGTTCCCGGAGGGGGCATGTTCCAGAAGAAAATGGACGTGCGCGAAATAACGTCAGCACAATTAGCCAAACATTTATTTATTTCTTACCGCTCATGTTTCACTTAAATTTAAATTTATATTTCTATCATTTTTCTGTAATTTATTTATTATTTATTTACCACACATGCTTACTTAAACTTTAAATTTATATTTCTATTATTTTTCTGTAATTAATTTCTAAACTGATCCCAGAGGGGCATCTTCCACAATAAAATGAACGAGCGCGGAGTAACGCCAAAACAATGAAAGCGTTCAATACTTTTTTTTTTTTTTACGGCTAATGCTTTACTTCAATTTTAAATTTATATTCCTTTTAATTTTTGGAATTCATCTTTTAAGCTCTTCCCGGAAGGAGGCATGTTCCAAAATAAAATGGATATGCGCAATATAACTCCAGCACAATTAAGGTACTCAACATTTACTTAATCATTTTTGCTGCTCATGCTTCACTTCAATTTTTATTTTATATTCCATTCATTTTTGTGAAATTCATCTTTAAACTCTTCCCGGAAGGACATATTCCAGAATAAAATGAACGAGCGCGAAATAACGTCAGAACAATGCAAGCGCTCAAAATTTATTTATTTTACTGCTCGTGCTTCACTTCAATTTTAAATTTATATTCTTATCATTTTTGTGAAATCAATTTATTTAATTGTTCCCGGAGGGCATGTTTCAGAATAAAATGGACGTGCGCGATATAACTACAGCACAATTAAGGTCCTCAACATTTATTTATTCAATTCAATTCTTTTATTTTTGTGATATTCATCTTTAAACTTTTCCCGGAACGGAATAATCAACAAAAAATGGACGTGCGTGGGTACCTTTAGCATAATTAAAACGTATCACACCTAATTTCTGGACTCTCCGCATGTAATTGACAAAACACCAGCAGTATAAATCAAACACCTTTAAAGGTTACTGACCATCCAAATCAAATCCTCATTTAAGTGGTCGTCTAATGCCCTAATGCACATACATGCCAAGAAATATGAACCATTTGTTGACAAAAGTTACTTTGTGTAACCCTCACACCAGAGGGGTGATATTATGAGAAATTGTTTTTGTAAATGTTCATATCATTTATTGATAACTTGTATTATATAATATTATATCACGGTGCTATAACTCATATTATGATGAATAGTGTCCGATTTGTGTACCACGCAAAAAATTATAATGAAAAACAACAGGTGACACTACGCATTGTCAGGAATGTGATTTGCAAATAATCCGATTTTTCTTTTTTTAATGACCTTGATTTACATATTGCAAATAATGATTATTAAAATTAATCTAATTGTTTAGCAAACATGAATAATTTAGAAACAATAACAATAAAGTTTTTGATTATAATTATATATAATTTCCCTAAAAATGTACATTTAAAATTATTGAATGCAACTATCTTATCATAAAATGTATTAAATCGATATTGATAATAACGTCAATAACGTTAATTAAAATCAAACTAAAAAATTAAATTGTTAATTTAAAGAAGTCTTATTTGAATTGATTTCTTTACGCAGGATATGTTGTAAATATATCTTACATATATAGCTACACAGAAGTTGCTCACACTTTCGGTACACTTCCGTGATGAACCTTAACTTGTTTACATTAATTTGTTAACATGTTTCTATAATTTGCTTTAGGATTGTAAGTTCAAGGCTTGTTTTTGATTGTGCTGAACACATGAGTTGAAAAAATAATTCCATACTCCAAAATCTTTTATTTGGTTCAATTTACAAACATTTTTGTTATGTTAGAAAAACTCACTCAAAGCGATTAAAAATTATTTTAAGTTTTCAATACGTTCAAAGCTTGATTTTATATCGCAGTTTGTTAAGAATATGTTATTTCAGTTCAACAAAACACTTACGGTGATTCACACTATCCCTTTATGTTTTGGCTCTTTTATATCAAAAACAAACATACTAATCCATTTCCGAATCACAATCCAGAAGCAAAGTAAAAACTATGGAACTGACAAGTTAGGTTAGACACGTGAACTTCCACCAGGGAAGTGAGGCCGGGTGCTCCGGAAGGGTAAGCACCTCCTGTTTAGCTAGCTACACCCGCCACGTGTGTAATCAAAATTGTGTGAAAGGAACATGGAACTACGAGACGTCAAATATATCCAAGGCAATCCTGGAAACAGAGACAACAAACTTATCAACAATATTGTGATGACGGCCATAAAACTTTTTGATGGCCTTGATAAGCCTAGGCTTGCAATATCCTTGAGTCAACAATTTATTTGCAAGCAGCCTACTTCGTTGTACAAAGTCCCCGTAGTGGGAACAAGCTCTACCATAGTGTATTAATTGGGAAACAAATACACCATAATATACAGGTCAATGTCAAAATTAACGTCACCCCTACTGTGTCAAAATAAACGTCACCAATGCAGCCCTGCAATTTTGCCAGATTTGCAGCAAAAATGTTTAAACTGAAGTTCCATAATTTTTTTCTTAAGAATTTGCTCCCCTTAAATTTACAAATTGTCGTTGAATTCTCAATATCCAGCATTTCTTTCAGTAGTTGAGGTAAATTTCAGTTCTGAAACATTATTTAAAACATTTTTTATACGAAAATCATAAATGGCCTCAGTTCGTTCCATTTCCTAATGGATACACCGAAAAATTCCCGGCAAATAAATTATAAACCGTTTAAAATATGACTCAAATATTTACAAAATCAGAAAGGTTGTCATCATTTCGCGGCAGCCAAAAGTTACAGTTGAAAGAAGATTGTGGTGTCTGATCAAAGAAGCTATTAAGGCAAGTTAACATCCTTCTTTATTGGTTTCATATATGTTGATTCTGTTGCTTTTTTGACATTTGTTTTTTTAAAACAACACTGATTATCCTAAAAGGCTATGGCTCCTGCCAATAATTCCAGATCTACCAGGCGTTTCCTAGAGTCTAAACAAATTCATATTTTAGATTACTTGCTTTTTTAATCAAAGCTAATTAGATAATTGATTTTCGATAGGGGTGACGTTAATTTTGACACAGTAGGGGCGACGTTAATTTTGACATTGACCTGTATATTTGACTTCAAAGTTGTTTTTACGTCACTGTTTCTTTTATATGTTGTTTAAACAGATAAAATATATTTCAACATCTTTGAAAAAAATGTTTGGTTTCCCAATTTAGGTCCAAGCACTACTGATGTGCTGTAAAATTAAAACTTGTATACAGTCCAACCTGCTTTAAACGTCGACCTCTATATTAAGGCTCCTTGCTTATAAAGGCCAGCAGAATTGTATCCCAATTGGTCTTTATTCATATAATTCTAAGCTGTATATAAAGGCCACCTGCCCATAAAGGCAACTTTTACTGGTTCTTTTAGGTGGCCTTGATAGACAGGGTTGACTGTAATATGAAATTCAAGCAGAACGAATAACAACCTATGACACCTAAAGTTGTAGGAGTAAATGCCATCATAATTATTTTAATACTTCACAGTAGAATGATGGTATTTAAAATAGTGAAAACTGATACGGCTTATTACGATAATGTAAAACATCCAATGACTGATACTATATAAACATGAGTGGATATATTTATGATCGCATTTGCAGGTTTGAAAAGACATTTGAGAGGAACGATTTAAAATGTTCTTCACAAGTCGACTTTTCATTTTGGGCATTCTCTCTGTAGAGATATGCCAATTGATACCTGCAATGTCTGCAATTGTGACATCAACCTCTGCAACACAACTAACAACAACGATGGATAAATTTGGTAAGATTCGTTTTATTATAAGAATTTGATTTCACAATTTTAGTCCAAGCAATACTAATGAGGAATTATATTGCTAAATTGTCGTCTAGTGCTGTAAACTTAACACTAATATGTAATTAGTAATAATTATATTAAAATCTTTGTGCAAATTAAAAACCCGATGAATAAAAAGTTTATTTATATATAATTTATATATTGCACCGTCTCAAAGATATTGGTGATATTAATGATTTTATTTTAAATAAGTTTTCCAATAAATAAATAAATAAATAAATAAATAAATAAAATAAATAAATAAATAATCGAAAATATGCCTGGGGTTATTGCGATGCAAGTTTCATTGTTCGAAAGTTTTATTTGGAGATTTGTAGATTTCATTGGAAAAGTTTTCCCATAATTTATAAGTTGAAAAGCGTCAGAAAAATATAAAATTGAACATAGTATAAATAGAAGTGTATAAATGAAATTGATATCGACATTGTTTTGCATTTTCAGTGTTCAGTGTTTATATTAAACACACATTTTCAGATTAAAAGTAATCACTTGTTGTTCAAATCGTTAACAAATTCTGTGTTTTTGTTTCATATCGCTCAACTTATAAGGGTATAATATTGTTATAGGACAATAGATTATAGCTATGAACAGGATCATTCGTTTAAAGTTGGATTTATTTAAAATATGGCACGACCTAATTTATTTGAATTATTACATGGTATTAATTCATTTCAGAAATAATCAGGACTAAAAAGGAAAACAGAATTTCACCAACACCAACACCGTTACCATGCAAACAAAATACACCTCTATTTTTGTGTTTCCGGATTGTTATGAAGCGATACATGAGACGGTTATATTTACAACGACCGATGAAATTTAGAAATATTGGAAAAAGATTTTTTGTAAACTCCAAAAAATTGGCATTGCACTCAATTAAAATCAAACATTCTTTGCAGGAACAGTTCAAATCTTCAGGAATAAACGAGTTTATTTCGAAATTTCTTGAAAGGAAAAAAACTTTAATCGCACGGAGGTTGATTGGATAAGTTACCTTTTCTTCTTTCAAGTATAATTTATATATTATATAATAATGTTTATCTTGTGGCTTATTTTGTTATTTATTCGTTTGCAGTTTAATGTTATTGGTGTTAAGAAACGTAACTTCTAATACAACAATTGTTAGAACAGAAATACAAATAAGTTTCATTTTGAAGTGTATTTTGTAGAAGCACGTCTTCCTTGAATAACAGCATTTAACACGACGAGGTAGAATTCAATACAAATTTTGATTTGTTTCTCGATCTGATACCAGTGTTTTTAACAGGCTGCAAAGGCCCTGTTGACATTACGATTTCCACAATTGTTGGTCTGAACATTACTGATGAGGAAATGCCTTCCGCAACGGTCTTCTGGAGATATAAACTTAAGACTGGTTTATTTATAATAATATATAATTTCAATTTTAGTAATCATATGTCTTGTTATTTGTCAAAATAACTATGTTAAAAAATATGTTACTAAATATGTTAAAAATTTTTATGGCCGTCATCACACAATTTTGATTACACACGTGGCGGATGAAGCTAGCTAAACAGGAGGGGCTTACCCTTTCAGAGCACCCGGCCTAAATATTTTATGTTTTGTGGTGATATTACATACTCTTTCAAACATCGCCATTGTAAAACAAAATTAACCTTTTAAATGAAGACATACTTGCTTTAATTTGTAATCAATGCTGCACACACATTTTGTTTCAGATAAGAAAAATACAGCTTTAGATACACTAAGTTTAATATTAAGTATCTTATACTTGTATTCATGTTTTATAGTAGTATATTTTTCTGTTGCGCATAACCAATAGAAAGAATTGAGTTGAGTTATGGTGTTTAACGCCACCGTCAAGTTTATTTCAATTATATCGAGAAGTCGTAAGCTAAAGGCGAAGGTGCAGACATTTTACCTGTGCGTTGCGCTGATCGCATTATTCAACATGGTTTTTTATCGTTCTATATTTACATTTTTGATGTTTTAATGTCTTAAACTTTGTTTAAGACCAGGTGGCAGTTATAGGAGCATAAATGCCATTGCTAATGTGACGTCACTCATCTCTTCCTTGCAGCTATACGCGTGACGTCATTGATTGGCTGTTCCAGCGATTGAAAACACATGTCGTACACGACAGTGTTTTGAAGTTTTTTAAGGATTAAAATACCAAAATAAGATCTTCAAAAAATGGTAAATGTAAATATTACCATTGAACTGCCTAGAAATTGCGTTTATAGTGCTATAACTGCCATTGCCGTGAAAAGCAAACTAATCATAATGCGCTAACGCGCAATATTCAGTTTGCTTTGCACGGCAATGGCAGTTATAGCACTATAAACGCCATTTCTAGGCAGTTCAATGGTTAAAAGTCTATCGTGACACGGGCCCTCGTCAAGAAAGAATCGTGACTTTTATTTTGTAATACCGACTAAATGTACTTAGCGAAAAAAACAGTCACTACCCACTTTCAAGTCTTGGGTCAGACCCGGTCGGAGTTCGGACCAACGACCTCACACTAACCAAGTGAGCACTCTACCTTATTGACCATATTCAATAGGAACGTCGAGGCTATATTATTATTGTTGCCCATGTGATTATATCCATCGTGACACTCCTAAACACCGTCGAGGCCGTATGATCATTGTTGCCCACGTGATTATATCCATCGTGACACTCCTAAACACTGTCGAGGCCGTATGATCATTGTTGCCCACGTGATTATAACCATCGTGACACTCCTAAACCCCGTCGAGGCCGTATGATCATTGTTGCCCACGTGATTATATCCATCGTGACACTCCTAAACACCGTCGAGGCCATATGATCATTGTTGCCCACGTGATTATATCCATCGTGACACTCCTAAACACCGTCGAGGCCGTATGATCATTGTTGCCCACGTGATTATATCCATCGTGACACTCCGGAACCCCTTCGTAACTGTCAATTAAAAAATCAGATAAATAGATTGACCAGCATGTGCAGCTTAAACTTTGATGACAAATAAGGATAACAGTCAAGTTGATATATATAAATGCAAGTGTATTAAACTGACTGCATGTGGTGATATTTATTTATTTTGAAATTAGTTTTTCCCACCTTATTAGCAAACTCAACATTGAATACATATTTAATAAGGCTGGTTTCACACGTGATCTTTGTTAAATATGCGCTGCATACACTTTTTACGTTAAATGCCTCCACATTTCATTTGAAATTCTCTTCTTTTTAAAAACAAAAGTATAAACAGAGCTTGTTCCCACTACGGGGACTTTGTACAACGAAGTAGGCTGCTTGCAAATAAATTGTTGACTCAGGGATATTGCAAGCCTAGGCTTATCAAGGCCCTCAAAAAGTTTTATGGCCTTCATCACAGTATTGTTGATAAGTTTGATGTCTCTGTGTCCAGGATTGCCTTGGATATATTTGACGTCTCATAGTTCCATGTTCCTTTCACACAATTTTGATTACACACGTGACGGGTGTAGCTAGCTAAACAGGAGGTGCTTACCCTTCCGGAGCACCCGGCCTCACTTCCCTGGTGGAAGTTCACGTGTCTAACCTAACTTGTCAGTTCCAAAGTTTTTACTTTGCTTCTGGATTGTGATTCGGAAATGGATAAGTATGTTTGTTTTTGATAAATTAAGTGAACGTTAACTTCAACCTGGAAATTAAGGCGGGCACATTCACTTTAAACCTTTCTTGTTTTCACAATGCAGCCGGTTTTATTATTATTTTTTTTTGTTATTCTCCATAAAAACATTTCAAACTTCATTTTTGAATTATAATGTCAGCAAGTCTAGACTGCTATTATGTTCAAATTTGCTCAAGTTGCTTGATAAATATAATATAGTATGTAATAAAAAACAAACACACCAATCTATGTCCGAATCACAATCCAGAAGCAAAGTAAAAACTTTGGAACTGACAAGTTAGATTAGACACGTACATTTCCACCAGGGAAGCGTGGCCGGGTGCTCCGGAAGGGTATGCACCTCCTGTTTAGCTAGCTAAGAAAAGATTTGCAAGCATCATATTAATAAAATGAACTTGCAATCACGTCGAACACTTACTTTTTCGGCATTTCTTGTTGCATTTGAATTAATGTAAATAACTAAAAATGTACTAGCTTTCCACAATTGGAAATGCCAAAAATACGGGTTTAATAAAGTTTGTGAGTTAAGTTCTATGGTAATCGTATTAACAGATGTATACCAAATAAAGCAATGTTAATATATATGAAAATATAAATCAACTAATGTTTGCCTTAGAGTCTAAAGAATCACGATTGATAACCACTATTTTAATTTGCGTATTGTAGAAAGCATAATAATCTAACTGCAACAATATTATTATCTAAAGTACACCATCTCTATCTTTAAAAATTGAAGTGAGATGGCTTGATGTTGTTTTTAGTAATTAAATGTCAATATCCGTTAACAATAGGACGTTTCTGGGTTACTTATTATCCTCTCCGGTTCTGTATTTTATAATACACTTCCGGGAATAAATTTTAGGCATACCTACTTCCGGTGATTTGTTGTCAAGGACGCATAGTTGCAAATACCGGGAAATTTGGTTGATTGTCAATATGTAGAGGGCAAAGTATTGGTGTGCGGTACCGGGATGCAATTCCTATGGAAGGAAAGACCCCAGAAAATATCCTCTCATGGAAGAAATGAATTTTTTACTGTTTCCAAGTAAGAAAGACACACTGATAAAAAAGAGAAAATGGCTAAATGCCATTAGACACCCTCTCGACTACGATTCAAAACCCTGGCACAGGGTGTGTAATCGGCATTTAATTTCAACTATTCCTATGGAGTGATGACGCTCATGATACACCGACCAGGGCCGCTACTTCAATTTCCAACAGAAACCGCCAGAATCCCAAATTCATGGATGATGGGTACGCCATGCCTTTGTTGTAAGATCAACTTAAATTTATTAGCAAAGTTCAAATTAAACTTTTAATTAAGACATGTTAGACAATTACAAGTCTCTTCACTTCCGGAACTTAGAGTTGACGAAATGCCATGATAAAATGATAATTTGAAGAAAGCTTGCGAAATCGTGTAAACACGGTAGTAAACCGGAAGTATGGATGCCTAAAAAATTGACCACGTGACCCGATATTATACTACACAAAATGGGATTCCGGACTATCCCGGAAACGGCCTATTCATCAAGGTCCTCAAACAAAAAAGTATGTTGGCCGTCATCACAATATTGTTAAGTATGATGTCTCTGAATCCAACATTACCACATATATATTTGACGTCCTTTTGTTACAGACACTTTTCATTTTCAATTTAGAATGATTTTGGTTTTATTAATTAAATGTCAGTTCCTAATAAGATTTTTACTACTTTCGTTTTTCGCATGAAAATGCTGCTTTACACATATGTGAAATAATTATCTTTCGGACATGTATCTTGGGCTGTAGCATTATAATGTATAACATCTTTACAAACCATAGTCGTTTTAAACTGTTGCTGGATAAACCAATGCGTATTAAAAGCGTAAAGAATGGAAATAATGGTGTTTTATGCTCTTGTCAAGATTCTGTAAATTATATAGAAAAGGCGATTTTAGTAGATAAAGTGTTGTTATACGCCCAGTCGAAATTCTTCCACTTTTGTTACCGCCATTACAATATTGTTGATAACTTTTATAATTTTCATGTCTCTTGGACTGAGATTTCCCTGAATATATTTGACGTCCCATAGTTCCATGTTCCTTTCATTCAATTTTGATTATACACGTGGCGGGTGAAGCTGGCTTAATAAGAGGTGCTTACCCTTCCTCATCAGTAGTTCTTGGACTAAAATTGTAAAGATGTAAAGATACCTTAATACATATCTTTATTCCAACATTAGAAAGGCGTTCACACATATGACTTGTTCTATACATGAAGCATATCGGTCCAATACATTAAATTAGCATTTGATCATATAACAAGCTTAATTGATGAATGTAAGCAATTCTTCAAATAGTTCAAACGTGACGAAAAAATGCGCGACCAATAACAAATTACCACTTCGTATTAATATTTTAAACAGCTACCACTTTTATTAGAAATTCATTAAACAGTTTCTCTATCATCGCAATATACAATTACAGCTGTAAATAAACCAAAAGACTAAGTGAAAATAGAATAAACTACCTTACTAAGTATTTCGACCATACTCACTAACATATCAATCAATTTTGATGTGCTGCATTATCTTTTTGTGTTAGGAATTCTAGACAATATACAAATAATTCAAACCTTTTTTCAGACTTGATGCTAGACAGGAAGTTAGACCGGGTAGTTCGACCTCACATCCTTAATTCACGTGTTTATTGAACTATCCTGTTTTCTTTGATTTTTGGATATAGACTTTTGAAAATGAATCAATATGTTTGTGGTTGATTTTAATTGATAAGAGAAAGGAAATTCAAATACATATACTACTACGCTGGCTCATATCCATTCATGTGGGTAGTGTAATCGGACCTAACAATTTATGTGTATCGTTAAAGGAAAACAGTAGTCCAAGAGCAAGAGACTGTCAATATATGTTTGTCACAGTGACGTTCAGTTTTGTGCCATCCCCTAAATTACTATTTTTTAATCATTTAATAAGTTTAAATGATTTTATATTTAGTATGTCCACATGTACTTAAAACAGTTCTTGGATTATGTTGTACTTCTCTATGTACAGTCCCCTGAGTAAAGTTTTGTTAATACAGTCCAACCTGCCTTAAAGGTCACCTCTAAATAAAAGCAACTTGCTTATAAAGGCTAGTAGTATTGTATCCCATTTTTTATTTATTCATATTATTTTAACCTGTATATATAGGCTACCTGCCAATAAAGGCCGCTTTTACTGGTTCTTTTTGGATAGCCTTTATAGATTGATATGACTGCATTGAAGTATTGTATCAATAACGCTGTGCTGATTCCCATAGTTTATGGTGACATATCTTTAACCACTCATTGTCCAATACCTTTGTTCTCTATAGGTGAAATATCAAGTGCATTGGCTCTTTAGACATTATCTTAAAAATGCCATTGTTGACTTAGCGGAATGGCATGGTGAATTGTCTTGTTATTAATATTATACCAGAGTTAACGTGACAGCACTAGACGGCCGTTTTGGAATACAATCCTTCATCAGTAGTGCTTGGACTACAATTTCTTCAAGAGGTTGAAAACATATCTAAAGGACAAACATATACTAAGAAAATACTCCCCATAAGAGCGTAAGCCTTAGTTTTGAGGTTTTTTAGATTTTAATTAGCAGTAAATTTAGAAAATGGTATATTTCTGACAATACATACAAAAGTGTCGCATACGTGTGAAAACCACGTGTTTTATTTGATAATATTAAACATTAACTTATACTTTCAGTATCATTGAAAATGAAAAAGTCCGACACTCTATTTAGACTTCCTAGTTTTTTGCTGAATCTACAAACCAGACATGCAATGGTCTGAATGCTTTGTTTAAGCGGTTCCCTGTAATTTCCGAATGCTTATCTCTTAATCCGGATTTTCTACGGTTATTGGTAGTTTTAAATATGAATTGATAACAGCACTGACAGTGCCAAATTAAATTTCACTGTAACGTTTGTGTGATATGGGCTCTTATGCGTCTTGTAGTAATATAATATCATTGCTAAATTGTAGCGTTTTATTTCAATAGTCAACAACATTTGTATTTTTTGTTAACAATGTCAAAAAGATTACAAGTATCTCTTTGTCTTATAACAAAGAGTTTTCAGTTCCACTAAAAGGACAGATGTATCCCTGTGACAGGCCGCCAGAACAAGACTAATAGAATTTTACACCGCCGGCAACAGTGTAAAACAGATTTAAGCGAGTTCTGGACATTGAAAATATTCATTCGAGTTTGAGATATCTCTGTCTTACACTGTTACTGGTGTAGGATTCTTTTTCTCACACATTTGCAACATAAAACATGATTTGTAAACAAAAATTTGCATCAAACGTTCAGTTTTCGGGCCATCATCGGTGCCGTCTGAAAATGACATCATCAGTTTTGTTGACGTCCTCGCATATTAAGCGTGTGTAAGTGATTGTGACGTTGTGAAAATTGTTGGTTGAGACAAGTGATTTCCCCTAGGGTTGAGACAGGAATATCTCACATGGGTGAAAACGCGGTATTTCCCTATCTCATGTGTGAGAAATATATGTCTGTATGGTAGGCTCTCAGTAAGGAACATGTATGGACGTTTAGTAGGAAGAGAGATTTTGAACATAGATAACGTTTTCGTTTCTACTTAAAAATCAGTAACTACTTTATCTCGGAAATGTTAGACCTTGTTTAAGAAGAAATTTTCTTAGTATCTCTGTTTGCAGTCTTAGTCTTAGAGGAATGGTTATCAATCGTTACTTTCATCTTTTACAATATTATGTCCTATTTTTTAATGCTGACTTTCTGCAGTCTCGTATTTTCTTTAAGCAAACCCCTCTTATAGTAGTTTTAAAAAGGTACGGCGAATTGTTGTCTGGTGCAAAATGGCGTTAAATGATTCCATGATCTTCTAAGTAATTTCATTTAAAGACAAACCTATTGGTCGTGGTATCACGGTACGAAACTTCAACCGATCTTAAATCAAGGTATCATTTCTTCAAACAAGGAAACAGACAACAATTAAAGACTCATGAGTTTAAGTGGGTCATAAATACAAAAAACTAACACTTGTACAAAAATGAGATTGATTAACACTACTTTTCTTTTCTGTCCAGTTTATTCTTCCTGGATCTTTCTGTCGATCTTTCTTTAATC
This sequence comes from Anadara kagoshimensis, assembly GCA_021292105.1. Classification (NCBI taxonomy): domain Eukaryota; kingdom Metazoa; phylum Mollusca; class Bivalvia; order Arcoida; family Arcidae; genus Anadara; species Anadara kagoshimensis. The sequence goes on from CM037869.1 coordinate 35,257,411, forward strand.
CACTTTGCTGCCGGAAGAACTAAATCGTCCTGTATACAAATCTCCAATGGTTTTATAATATTACCAAATCTGTTAATTTTTTGTAGAATTAGACTGACGTGTATAAATACAATTCATCCTCAGTAGTGCTCAAACGAAACAATGATGAAATTAAATATTTTATAAATTTTAAAGTAAAATTATAAAAGGCCAATATGCGTTTTATCAAATTACCTTAGGCAATACATTAAACGATAAATCATAGCTTAGTTTTTTTTTTTAAATTTTACAATTTTAAGAATCCAATTATTTTCTATGTATTCTAACAAGAGCACCATGTATTTCGAAAGGCTTTTTTACTTTCTTCCACCAAATTTTGTTTGTGTGGTGTTTTATAGTTTTCATAATCGAAGATTCACTACAAAACATCTGCATAATCCAGAAAATTTGTTTCGGAAAATAACCGATACAACTTTTTCAGACCAAAATCATCAAACTGGCACCAAATACGATCAATTGGATACAAATTGCAAATAAACTACTACGCAATTACTACTATAAGATTACGTTACACGATCATTTTACAATCGAGTCACGAAGTATATCCACTCACGCCGTAACGGATTACATAAATATACACAAATGAAACTATATATTCTCAGTGTCAGATTGGAAATTACTAAAAAGTTAAAATGTTCTTGTCAAGAATTGTTATATTCACCATAGTCTCTTTAAAAATGTGCCAATTAGTTTCTACAAAATCTAAAACTATGTCAAAGATTCCTGCAATGATTTATGAAATTGGTAAGATCATTTTTATGTATTTAGTATTCGAGTTTAAGGAATACCAAGTTAAAATGTCCTTGTCAAGAATTGTTATTTGTACCATAGTCTTTAAACATTGTGTCAATTCATATCTACAAAATTTATAATAAATATATATAAGATTCCTGTAATGATTTATAAAATCGGTTAGATTAATTATATGTATTTAGTTATTGACTTCGAACCGGTAATATTCCAATTACCAAAGAAACTGTGAAAAATTAATATATATATAATTCAATTCTTCTTTGTCTTTTATATTTTGATTGGTTAGATTTGTATTATTTTAGTTATTTTCGCTTGAATACATTTGACTCTCAGTGGCATCATCTTATTTTGAACGTCTAACATTTGAATCTCTATTGCATATCCATTCTTTTCCTTTCCTTGCTACTACTGTTTAAACTTATTTCTTGTTCAAACATTCTGTCATTTGAGTTGTTACTAAAGAAAATGTGTTTGTTATGCAAAATAACAGAATTAAGTATTTGTCACACGATTTCAGATTCATTCATTTCATACAGATGTAGTATGACATCATATTGTTACTGATTCTTCGAAATTGCATTTGAAATATTATATTGTTTTTCTTTGGACACGACTTGGATTTAACGTTTTTGGTGTTCATTTATTGCAATATACCCAGTAGATCAAATATATATATTTTTAACCTTTTACTTAAAATGATTCAATTAATGATAATTATGTATTATAAGTAATTATTACTAAACATGTTTTAATATTTCAGTACGGACCAAAATTTTGGAGAAATATGTTTTAAGATATTGAAGTAAAAAACAAGAGGGAACCAATCTATTTTACCAAACCATCTAGGACAATACTTAATGAATGATTAAGAAATATGTAACTTGTTTTTTTAAAGATTTTTAAAATTTACGAAGCAGAAAATTTTGATTAACAATATTTATCTTTCTGTCCAGAATTTTCTTGGATATATAGTCCCATAGTTTCATATTCCTTTCACTGTTAATAATAATTTCGCACCTGGTAAGTGTAGATAGATAAACTGGTGGTGCTTACCTTAATTGAGGCGGAACACCCCGCCTCGATTTCCTTTCACGTGTTTAACCTTTAACCTAATTTGTCAATTTCAAAGTTTTTACCTTGCTTTGGGATTGTGATTTGGATATGATTAGTTTATTTGTTATGATTACTCCTACACATGTTTTATCTTCGCAGCAATAGAACATAAATTGTTTACATATAAATATTTCACCCACATGTTTGTATCTGTTTCATAATATAAGGATTGGTTAACGTAGAAAATACTCACATCAACTTGTCACTTGTTATTTTTATAGTAAACTTGGGGATTATCATTTCATTCTCTAATGAATAAATATTGACAATCCACACCTTGGTGTAAAAATCACCTTCGTTTAGCATTTAACGTTTGTATTTTGAAATAATTCTGACATCGAGTAGTTTATTTCGGTAAGACGTTTATGAGTAGTTGTCCTAAAATGTTTTTGCATTACTTAATTTGTCTATTTCAAGATTAATTTCTTAATTACCGGAAAAAGACAGGTACGTGCATATAGATGACGTTCTTTCTTTTATGTGTATCCTAGTAATCAATAACAAACATACTAATCCATGTCCGAATCACAACCCAGAAGCAAAGTGAAAACTTTGGAAATGAAATTTCATGTTAGACATGTGATTTCCACCAGTGAAGTGAGGCCGGGTGCTCCAGAAGGGTAAGCATCTCCTGTTTAGCAAGCTAAACCCGCCACGTGCTTATCAACAATACTTTCCATAAAACTTTGTGAGGAACTTGATAAGTCTAGGCTTGTAATAAGCCTGAAATAAGTGCTACAGCTGAATCTAAATCTTCTTCGTCATACTTACACCTCAATTATGAGACAAAAGTCCACATTTAAAGCTTTATAATGACTTAATTTTTTCTGTTGTAAACTTTCAATTTCTATACATCAATATATGTAATTATCCTGTTTACAGTGTTTAGGTTAACAATTAATACGCTATGGCAGAAGTGTTTTCTACGATGACAAATTAATACAATAAATTCTTGACCAAGTTTAACCGTTAATACGCTATATTAGAGCTTCTTTCCACTACAGGAAATTAATACAACGAAGCAAGCTGCTTACAATAAATTCTTGGAAAGTTATATTGCAAGCCCAGGTTTATCCATGCCCTCAAAAGTTGAATGACGTCAACATATTATTGGTGATGGGTGATTGGTGATCCAAAATTACCCTTGGTATATTTGACGTTCCATTATTCCGTGTTCTATTCGTTCTCATTTTTGATTTTACACCTGACGGGTGTTGATAACTAAAAAGAATGTATTTGTCCTTACGGATCACCTGATCTTACTTCCTAAGGAAAATTTAAGTTCCAGTTTCAAAGATTTTACTTTGCTTTGGGATTGTGATTTCGACATCAATTGTTATGTTTGTGTTTTTTTTAATTTCAGAAGGCGGAATGTCAAACAATAAAAAACGGATACAACATTTACCAACTTCCTGCAACAAAAAACTCCCTGAATTGCTATGTTTCCAACTTGTATACGAACGATATATGGAACGTTTATATCTACAAAGGTCACTGGATTTTAGAATTATCGGGAAAAGATAATTAGCCATTTCAAGAATTTGACATTAACAAACAAAAAGTTATTGTTGCGGCAGATACAGTTTTTAGGAATAAAAAAAAAATAGATTTATATATATCAGATTTTAATATTAATATTTGCGAATTTTGGGCATAAATGCTGTATATCTTCAGAAATATATGAATAGTCCAAGCACTACTGGTAAAAAACTAACATATACTCCCTCATGCACTGTATTTCCTAAGCTAAATTTGGTAAAATATATTTTGGTCCTTTGGGTATCCTTTCAGCATCTTGAAAATAATTTTGGTTTCACAATTTTGCTCCAAGCACTTCCGATGAGGAATTGTATTCCGAAACAGTCGTCTAGTGCTGTAAAATCAAAACTGGTATAATATGTAATTCATTATAATTTAAACAAGAGTTTCAAAGTGCCTGATACGCTTATCTGTTTATTACCGGTTGGTTCAAAGCTTTCATGTCCGTTTACAAACACACTTATGCGGATCTAACAATATCCATTATGATCAAATGGAGCTTATTCTGATGTATTACTTATAATATATTCATTAATCATAAGACAATGTTATAGCCGAATATTAGACTAAAATAGAAAATTTGATTTCTTCCAATTGCATAGACAAAACCAAGAATATATTAATAGTATACGAAAGGCTATAATTGAAACTTTATAACAAACATGATACCTTCAATTTTTATATTGTCGGCTTTCCTTTTCTAAGCAGCAATATAGCTTCTTCTCCTGCTTATACTAAGCCTTATTTCTTTCCCAATTAATACGATATAGTAGAGTTTGTTCCTACTAAGGGGACTTTGTACAACGAAAAAGACTGTTTGCAAATCAATTGTTGACCCAGGGATATTGCAAGCCTAGGATCATCATGGCCCTCAAAATGTATTTTGGCCTTCATCAAAGTATTATTGATTTGTTTGATGTTTCTGTATCCAGGATTGCCCTGAATGTTTTTGACGTCCAATAGTTCTATGTTCCTTTCACCTAATTTCAATTACACACGTGGCGGGTGTAGCTAGCTAAACTGGAGGTGCTTACCTTTCCGGAGCAACCGGCCACACTTCCCTGGAGAAAGTTCAAGTGTCTTATCTAACTTGTCAGTTTCAAAGTTTTTACTTTGCTTCAGGATGGTGATTCGGACATGGATTAATATGTTTGTTTTTGATTTCATTATGCGACTGCAACCAATGTTACAGCTGTCAGTGTTTTGGCTTCAGTCTGTTTGTATCAGATGTGGTATAGTTAAATATTTTTGACATAGAGAACGCACGATTTGAAGATTTGTCCATCCTAATTCCAGAGCAATAAAAGTATATTATTATACCTTATTAGAAACATACGATACAATCTGTAATTTGATTGGATCGTTGGGCATGTGATCAGAGTGGAGAAAACATCGTGTATCCCTCTGAAAGCATCAAATACCACCTCTTCGGAACATATCATGACGTCACAATGATATGACGCCATCAATGGAGAATCGATCACGACGTTCTATTGTTAGTGCAAGGGCGACTCGTAGTGATACGCCTACTAAAAAAAGGACTCGACCTGATACGGAAGGCTGTACACGCACACTGTGTATATAATATATATTTCTTTCTGTTTTTTGTATTACAATGGTTACTTTTCGTTATAATAAATAATTTATTGCCTTTGTTTGAGGGAGATATAAACATTTGTTTACCCTTAACAAGTCACATTTCCATAGGGCTTCGTCCTCGGGAAATATGACTTGTCGCGGGTGAACAAATGTACATATCTCCCTCACTCAAAAGCAAATAAATGTATATTATTATACCTCATTAGAAAAATACGATTCTATCTGTATTTTGATTGGATCGTTGGATCATGTGATCAGGGTGGAGAAAACATCGTGTATCCCTCTAAAAACATATCCCACCCCTTTGGAACACAATATGACGTAATAATCATATGACTTCATCAATGGAGAATCGGTTACAACATTCTAGCGTTTGCGTCCGATAAGTTTCGATAGGAAAAAGAGCAATGAATCGGAGAAGGGGTGATGTTTTCACGCTCTCTTTTTTAAAATAGTTTTCTTTTGTTCTGTTTTTTTCATTACCATGATTATCTTTCAGTATAATAAACAATTTATTGTCTCTGAGTGAGGGAGATATGAACATTTGTTCATAAATGTATAATGTCACATGAAATATCATCGTAGAAATGATACGGTATTAAAAATATTATGTAGTCGATCTTTATGAAAATTTCAATGTGTTAGTAAATACAACGAAATTTAATCACAACGAAAAGCGTTACTTTCGGGTGCTCCCTAAGGATTTATTTTCACAAAAATCAATTTCAAAATCTATTTGATTTTGTAAACCTAGGCTTGTCCGTTTCTGTTCTATATGCCCGCTTCTCCTACTTTTGGTATCAGGGACATTGTAAGTTTAAGCTTATCAAGGCTCTTGATTAATTTTATGATTTGTCATCACAAGATTGTTGTTAGTATGATGTCTCTATATCCAAGGTTTCCCTGGATATATTGACGTTGCAAACATGTAGTTGCATGTTCCATTAATTTGAAATTTTGATTTCACATGGACGGGTTTCACTAGCTAAACGGGGCATGCATCCCCTCCCTGAACACCCGGTCTCACTTTCCTGGTGGAACTTGTTTAACCATATTTACCAATTTCCGTCGTTTTAACATTTCATATAGTGTGATATTAACATGGATCGATATATTTATTTTTTTTATTTTTTTAAATTACAAATGACTAAAATTCACATTATTTCAAATACAATAACTTTGAATGGACTGAAAATAACCAAATGTAAACACTTTCTCCAAATGTAATGCCTAGCAACGTGTTAATTCATCATGTCTTCTACATAACACTGCATTCACTTGAAATTGATTACGATTTCACAATAACTGTTTCTGTAACATAAACTTTGGATTGTACATGCTAAACGACAATGACCGTATATAGCTGTCAAGTTAGGTATGTGAATTATATTTCTCTCCAGTACAGAAAGGACAATTTAATGGAATTATGCTCTGTCATAAGCAGGGAAAAATTATCATCTGTGTTACGCCTGCCTTGACAGGGAGATCGGTTTTAAATTTTTCACACAAAGATACCCGGGTAGAGTCATATTAATTCGATGATTTAGGTAAAACAAAGGACAATTCAAATTTAAGTCCATGTGTAGTTGTTAATATGATGGCTGAGGTTTAAAACATGTTGATGACGTTAAGTGATTCTCGGCAGTGTTGTAACGTTGGAAATAGTGTTAATGTCAATATTCTGATTAGATTATTTATACAATTTGTCGACACACATTATTTAATTAAAAAAATAATCACAATATTGTTGCTAAGTATGATGTCTTTGTCTTTAGGATTACCCTGGATATATTTTCTATCGCCTAGTTCCATGTTCCTTTCATTCTCAATTTTGATTACACACGTTGCGAGTATAGCTAGCTAAAGAGAAGGTGCTTACCCTTCCGGGGCATCCGGCCTCACTTACCTGGTAGAAATTCACGTGTCTAACCTAACTTGTCAGTTCCAAAGTTTTGACTTTGCTTCTGGGTTGCGATTCGGACATGGATTAGTATGTTTGTTTTTGATTCCAACTATATCTAGCAATTACATTAATTTTAAGCTTTTTAATACCGATATTGTTTGGTAGTGTCACAATGTCATAACAAACTATGCTTACCCTTGGAGACTCGGAACTCATACCAAAAAACTCCTCAAATTTATCACATATAATGGCAAATTAGATTTCATATGGACAAGAGTTAAGGGTTCGGAGAAAGTTGATTTTTCACTGCGTGATATCCTCGGATGTTAAACAAGGCGAGAATTCTGAATTTTCAAATACCAACAGGGCAATAATTTTGGATGTTCACAAACTGAAAAGGGCAATATCTCTAGATATTAGAAAACCCAAAGAACAATTAATGTATATTACATTATAATACGTGTTCTGAGGTTTTTGGGGAATACAAACTCATTGTCTCACAGTTCGAACTGAGAATAAGGGTTCATCTACAATTTTAAATTGGCATTGTAATTAATTTTACTGGAATGATTCAAAGTTCAGTTGTCTACTTGTAGTATTAAGTCAAATTGAAAATCAAAAACAGCACATGGCACGAGTTTGATATAGGTCTCGTGATCTTATCACTCAGGAAAGGGTATCGACACCAGGGTTAAATATAATCCCGATGTGACTAATTTTTGGTTTAATTATTTTCAGGTGAGAAATGAATAAATGAACAGGATCTAATTATCACTTCTGAATGTGAATCGAGTCAACTTAAAGGTGATCATTTCATTATTGAATACATTGAAATAAACGGACATCATGGGCAAATAATTTTTTATGATTTGATTGCTTTTGTTGCGCTCAACACGTTGCAATTAAAATAGTCGGATGTTAAAAAGCGATCTTGGAATGCTGCGTTAGCTTAAGTAAACGGTTAGTGAAAACTAAAAATGGAATTAAAATAAAAGATACCATGTCACTTATTCTCTTTCTATTTGATAATAACCATAATAACCGTTGTTTGAATAATTTTTAACAGAAATTTCTAAAATATTTCCTAACATACAAAATACAAAGTTTGGCTGTAACAACTGAAACCTTGATATAATGCTAGTAGTATATCGGCAAATCTGAACATCTTCTCTCCGGTGTGAAACAATGCAGCATATGACACTTCATTGAAGTTTAATGTTTAAAATAAGAAGCAATAAAAACAATCTACCTAGAGCGAATATGACACATCTTGGACAAAATTCATGGCCAATATGAAAATACTTCAGTTGATTGATAATATGACCAAAAATCTTAAAATACATGTAAGTTGTCATGAAGACTTTTTATCATATCAACCCATAAAACCATATTCAAAATTTGGTACATTTCTCTGATGGAAGTCACTTCCATTGTTACTGTAGCGCTACATGGCTAAAATGACATGTATTGTAATTCTAGAACATGTCTCACTTCTACGTTTTCTCTGAAACATTCGCCAACTTCTTAATTAAAAACACGTAGCCATTCTAGAAGAAAAAAAGAAATGTAAAAGATTGAGTTTGAAACATTCTCTAGGAATTTCAGATAAATGAAATTTTTATTAAATCATGTTTTATGGCCGTCATCATAGTACTGTTGATAAGTTTAATGTCTCTTTAGTCCAGGATTGCCCTGGATGTATTTGACGTCTCTTTCACACAATTTTGATGAAACACGTGACTGGTGTAGCTAGCTAAACAGGAGGTGCTTACCCTTCCGGATCACGCGGCCTCAGTTCCCTGGTGGAAGGTAACGTGGTTAACCTAACTCGTCAGTTTCAAAGTTTTTCTTTTATTCCTTGATTGTGTTTTTGACATGGATTAGTATGTTTGTTTTTGATTATTAAATTACATATGATACCAGTTTTAATTTTACAGCACTAGACGGTCGTTTCGAAATACAATTCCTCATTAGAAGTGCTTGGACCAACATAATGAAACCAAAATTATTTTGAAGATGTTGAAAAGCTACCCAAAGAACCAAAATATATTTTACCAAATTAAGCTAAGGCAATATTTTGCATGAGGGAGTTTACCTTAGTTTTTGAGAAATTTCAAATTTTAACTACATTTTCATTGGCTTGAAATGTGTTGCGTGATTTGTGAAAAATATCATTCACGTGACCGTTTTGTTCTGATGTCATTTTTCTTGTGTATTCATTGTTTACAAAAGTTGCCAAACAGGCAATTTGTTTGTTTGTCCCGTGATAAATCTTTGATATGTTATACGTTATGTAAACAACTCAACTTAAAAATCTCCTTCCTCAATCAGGATCGGCTGGCAACATTTCACTCACATTTATTGTTCTGGATACCTGTTGAAAGTCAGCTTAAATAAAGACGGAGGCTTTCAGTAAAAGCAAGTTTTATGTAACATCAACGGGCGGACATGGCCGACCCGTACTGTCACTGACTTTCGAAGTCAAGAGTTGTGGATTCGAACCTGAGATGATTTTATCTCACGCCCATCCTAGAGCTGTAAAAAGCTTAATATCAGGTAGTCTTTCGGATGAAACTTAAAACAGAGGTTCCATGTATCAGTGCACGCTAAAGACACCTCTGTAGAGTTCCAAAAAGAGTAGGCCACCTGTGATCGCTACAGAGGACGCTTACTATTAGAATCGATTGAAACAGACTGAGCAACATAAACCATAGTTTTGTGGAAATAATTTATTCGAAACATGATGATAATGTGCATTTATCATCGCTTTATATTAAAATGTTCTGGTGGCCGAGTTCTTAGCGATGGCAATGACAATGCCCATTTCCCCCCCACGACATATTGTGAGAACGTTTGTCATTGAGTTACCTTGCACAATATCTGTGGTTTTCTTGAGATATTCCGGTATTCTTCACAATTACACAGGACCCGATTTTCTCCGTCTAAGTGAAGAATAATGATTTGGACGTAAAACGCCATTACTTGCAGGAACGTTTTATGAAGATCCAATCTGATATTTGTCATAAAAAACGAACCTTACGGACGGACTCGAAAATAACATCACCTCACCAGTAATAATAATCTCGACAATATAATAATTATGATATACTATTTCTATAGACAAACAACATTGACCGGTTCGTTTGACTTTTAATTGAAATATTTGGCATGGATCAGTTCATTTATATATAGGGAATACGGGTGTTTTTCGTCTGCATCATGGGGAAACATGCATTGTTTTATGTATTATCTGCAAATCCTAACATTACCCATGTATCGAGTGGATCCTCCTAAAGTTATGAATATTCCAAATGAAAGATGAAGTGGGCAGGTCAATGTTGTTTACTTATAAAACGTGTTCACAGAAGGCTATGATTATTAATGATAATGATAATACCTTGTAATATATATTCACTGTAAATGTTTATTGCACTCATGTAGTCAATGATATCGTCACCGCTATTCGTCCGTCCACTTTTGATCACAGCTGTAAAAGCGCTTTTATACCTCTCTTCAGAGCAATCTCTAGAACTAGGTGTATGGGATGGTGTAGATTCTGGTACGCTTTTTGAATCCATTTGATCAAACCTTTTCGTTAAGCTTTCTTTCTTTTTCAGACGTGGTCCTCTTTCTTTTTGAACCGCTGCAAAAAACAAGAGTTGGCATAAGCAGATACGAAAAATCATCGAACTTTCAACAATGGTTGCTGTATTGTTCCATTGCGTTCCTTCGCTCGCGCCCTTGTCTTTACGTTTTGATTGATTATGTTTCACTGGTATCGTATATTTCTTAACCAACGCGGTAGCACAGTTGGAAGAGTGCTCACTCCGTAAGAAGCTAGTAGTGGGTTCTAACCCTGGTCGGGTCTGACCCAAGACTTGAAAATGGGTAATGAATGTTCTTTCGCCAAGCACTCGGCATTGCAAATTGTTCGGATGGGAACTTAAAATAAACGAGGTACCGTATCACGTAAGGCTTTGCACGATAAAGAACCCTGCTGTGTAATGTCTTCAGGAGGACGAACAGGCAAACATTTCAGCACCTTCGTCTGTAGCTGGTGACGTCTCGATATAAGTGAAATATTCTTGACTGGGACGTTAAACACCATTACTCAAACCAACTCTAACTTTCTGAATTCCATAGAGAATTGCTCTGCGTAATATCACATAACAAAAGACCCGCGGATAGCACGCAATGTCGACCTATCTTCCTGAAAACTATGACAAATCTGTGAAGTTTCTTAGTCCTGTTACTTTCACGGTAAAATTTCCCGAGTGATCTTAAGCACCGGTCCACAAATTACGCAACATCTTACTTCCTAGGTAAGTATCGACAGGGAGGTCAGATCTTATTTTCAGGGAGTTTGTCGTGTTATCTGCCAAATGTCGGTGGCTTTCTCCATGCATTCCGGTTTTCCTCCCCAGCCCATAAATAACCATCTCAAATTATTGAAAGAATTTGACTAGGACATACATGATTACTAAAATCCAATCGCTTATTAGTTTCATTCTGAAATGATGGGACACTGACAACAACGGCCATCATATGCTACACTTTTAAGAAGGATAAATTAAACTTTGATTCATTACCAGATCTGTTCATGTTGACCTTCAAACATTTCTGCATACGACAAGCCGGACACCAATTTCTCTTGATTTTATCTATGACACATGATCCGGAACCTTATAAAAAATAAAAATTACAATAAATAAATCAACATATATATATATATATATATATATATATATGTTACACATAAAACATAATTTAGGATGTAAAAAATTAAAGTCAGAGCGACAATCGCAGATATTTTATATTTTATTAACCCAGATGGAAATCGCAAATTCATCTATTTGCGAATGAACCCTCGATGGTTATGAAGCTGAACTTGTGAGTTCCAAAATGTTTTACCTTGCTTCTGGGTTGTGATTTGGACATGAATAAGTATGTTTTTTTATTTATTAATTTATTCATATTGTCTTGTGTCAAGTTAAACTGTATTGAACTCTGGCGTACGGTAATGTCAAATATATGTTTTGTAAAATGACCATATCTAATATATAAATTATACAAGAAATATCCGTAATCGTTAGGTCAAAAAAGAACATTTACACTTTTCAGTTTCATGTTTTGATCCCATCGATCCAATAACCTCCCACGAATCTCCCGGCAATCACAAGCACCAGAGTTAATCAAGTTAACAAAGTAATTATGAGGGATCATTTGTTATTGCAGAGTTGGATAGAGTATTGGTGTTTAAAGCCCCAGTCAAGAATATTTCAGTTATATCGAGATGTCGCCAGCTGAAGGCGAAGGTGAAGAAATTTTGCTTCTGGGATGCGGTGATAGCATTATTCAGAAGGTTTCTTTATCTTGCCACGCCTAATGTAACACGGGACCTCGTTTTTTTCCGAAAGAACCGCAACTTTCATTTCGTAAGGCGAATGCTTTGCAAAAGAACAGTCACTACCCACTTTCAAGTATTTGGTCAGACGCTGTCGGGGTTCCAGCCCCTCGACCTCTTACTTGCTCAAAAGTAAAACATGTTTCTAAACATACTGACCTGTGCAAATAAAGCCAAGGTTTCTTCTGACGCTGCGTTTGAAAAAGCAACTGCAACCATCACAGCAATAAACACCATAGTGTCGCCCATAACACTTATCTCCACACACCTGGCAAGGACTACAAGTCAAAGCAACACGACCTAGAAATGAAAGTAGTCGAATGTTCAAAATATAAAAAAAAATTACTCTCATAACATTACACGTATTATTATTATATATTTCTTATACCATTTTAAAAATTTAATCATCATCAATTTTTCTATTGTCAACTTTCCTTTTCCATACAGCAATAAGCCTGTTTCTGCTACTTATGGTGTATTTGTGTCCCAATCAATACGCTATAGTAGAGCTTGTTTTCACGATGGGAACTTTATACAACGAAGCAAGCTGTTTGCAAATAAATTGTTGGCTGGCACAAGGATATTGTGGGCCTAGGCTTATCAGGGCCCTCAAAAAGTTTTATGGCAACCAACACGGAATTGTTGATAAGTTTGATGTCTCTGTGTCCAGGATTGTCCTGGATTTATTTGACGTTCCATAATCCCATGTTCCTTTCACTCAATTTTGATTACACACGTGGCGGGCGTAGATAGCTAAACAGAAAGTGCTTACCCTTCCGGGGCACCCGGCCTCATCTTCTTGTCAGTTTCAAATTTTTTCTTTGCTTCTGGATTTGGACATTGATTAGTATGTTTTTTTTATATGCATTATATAAAATATAAAATAGGTCTTGAATATGTAAGTTTGTATTTTATGTAGTGTCTCGTAGGTCATACGTGGCCGGCAAAATTAGCTTTTGTTATGTTGTTGTAATGTTTGTTGTAAAGTCAAATTGGAAATCACGAATTATGTTTTCGAAAATAGAAATTTATAATTTAAAATAACGAATTAAGTATTTCTTAAATGCAAATTACACTACACATTTATTATATTAATATAAATAATCTAGACCTCACTAACAAACTACATTTAGAGTGATCAACAAATTTAAATAGACGTGATGGTGGTTCTGGAGTGTCACAAGTAAAAGTTGAGACTGTAAACACTGGATGATTTTGAAACAGACTCATAATAAATATTTAAATAAATCATTGCACTCATTCTGAAAAAAAATAAACTAAAGGGGTCTTGGTGATCAAGTAGTCTATAGCGCTAGCGTCTTGATCACAACGCCTCTCTCGCTTAGTTTGAATTAGCACCACTCGGACATTTCCTTTCAATTGTTGAAAGTCGTTGGTTTTCTCGAGGAATCCGGTTCCCTCCTTTATGCCTGAAATATCATAACCTAGTGTCCAAAATTTGAACCATAACTTTTCAAAATTGAGTCCTATTGTTGGTACACATATTTTGTTTTAATATCTATCAAAAAATGAGAAAGACTAATCACCATCAAAAGAAAATCTCTGACCGATGACACTAGCTATAATATCTAAAAAACAAATTCTAAACAATTTGACAGAATTCAATACATTTTTATAAAAGTTAATGAGATTTTTAAAATGTTTTAAATGAAAAGAAAAAGATAAGGTAGAATCTTACCCATGTTTACTCTCTGTCTTCAGGGAAAAGGATGACAGGACTTAATTTGAGGAATAAAATATAATCAGGCCTTAAAGTTATGACGTCACGAGCACCTGTTCGTCAAGTTAAATTCTGTTGACACAGATGCCATTATTGAGGCACTTCTGGGAATATAATGTAGATTCAAGTGTAATGGGAAAAGAGTCAAGTGTCATGGAAACAGAGTCAAGAGTCATGGTAACGGATTAGTTGCGGAAGCTATACGATTTATTCTGATTAATCAATTAAGTTATCAGTTAAGTCTTTTAATTTGATTTCACTTAGATTTGAGATTTTTTTTATTTCTAATACCTGTATGTTCCAGTGGTTAAATTATATAATTAAGTCACACAGTTATTCCAGTAATTACTTTGTGATAACGTTAATAGAAGTTTTCTCATTGATTATGTGTTGTTATGTGAGGTGTATACATGGAAATTGCCAATATTTTTCAACATTGAGAACAAGTTCGTTGTAAAACCAGACTGAAATGATATCATCAGTTTGCCCAAAAGTACTCTTGATATATTTGACGTTCCATAATTCCATATTCATAGCAATCTCAATTTTCTTTTCACGCAAAACAGGTGTAGCATGCTAGAATGGAGGTACCCCTTCAAAATACCCGGTCTCAAGTCCCTGATGGTGTTTCATTTTTACTTTTGGGGTTGTGGCTTTAACATGGACTGGTATATGTATGTATGTATTGAATACATTGATAAAAAAGATCTGTATAGAGTTTTAACGGAGATTTATTATATATTTGAAATATTTACAAAATGATTTTCTCAGCTTTAAAGTTTTGCCCTCCAATCCAAATGACTTATATAACGTCCGACAATGGAAAGGTTTAATTTTATTTGTATTTCCGTATTTTAATGTTTATCCTATTTTTAATGTACATGTATTATAATAAAAAACAAACATACTAATCCATGTCCGAATCATAATCCAGAAGCAAAGTAAAAACTGACAAGTTCGGTTAGACACGTGAACTTCCACCATGGAAGTGAGACCAGGTGCTCCGGAATGGTAACCATCTCCTGTTTATCTAACTACACCGCCACGTGTGTAATCAAATTTGTGTGAAAGGAACATGTAACTATTGGACGTCAAATATTTCCAGGGCAATCTTGGCCACAGAGACATCAAACTTAACAATAACAACAAACACTTTGTTAAACAAAATCAACTGTATTTCTGTATCTTTTGTTCTTTGTAAGTTATATGTAGTATAATTTTCAACATGATCAAAATATTATTTATAACATCAGTATAATTTTAACATGATAAATATATATATAACGACAAAATAAATAAACACATAATAAAAAAGTAAGTAAAAATAAAGCCAATATGGTCAAATAAAAATCATTTCGTCAAAACTAAAAAAATAAGTGTTCAATTAGAATTAAATGATTTTTTAAAAATTAAACAAAAAAGAGAATAAAATAAAAATATTGTTTTTCATAAACAAATGGGAGAAGGCAATAAATACTATAGTAAATAAATAAATAGTAAAATCATTTTGATCTACTGAAAAATATTTGATAAAAAATTGAACAAACATTTAAAACTATCATAAAAATAAAAGTTATTTCATTTAAAATTAAACCATAAAATAACAAAATAAAAGTACTTAAGATAAAAATATTGAAGTTGTTCAAAATAGGTGGGAAAAAATAAATTAATAGATAAAACAGTTTTATTTGTTCAGAGAGAGAGAGAGAGAGAGAGAGAGAGAGATAATAAATTAATTTATAAATAGAAAAAAAAAAATAAAAAAATAAAAAAATAAATAAAATTCTTCGTATAAATGCATTTCAAGTTGCACAAAAGACATGTTCAATTATGATCTATATACATGTAATATGTAAACTGAGATCACATAAATTTTGTTTCTGGTGTGTACAATCGATCGTAATTTATTTTAACATTGATAAATTGGTGTCTTCTCAATCTTTTCTTTTAACATTTCACTGTAGATTTCGTTCCTTGTCATTGTGACTTGTTTCGTGCCTGTAAGTACATATTAAAAAAAATCATGGTAATGCTAGATTTCCACAAATTTAAAATCATAAGTAGCAAGAATTTCCAAAATTTATGAACATAAAGTCCTTTTTATTTTTCACCAATTCGGTAGAATAAGTTACTTCCCGGATAGTGTACACTGGCGATTTGGCTGACAAGGATTGAAACATAGATATTGTAAACGCTACTCAGTTCCTCTTAATTAATCGCCACAACACTTTTTGTGAATGGCATGGTTGTAATTAGTACTTAAAGTGCAGATGGTTAAAATCCCAAAACGTTCCTCGGTACGCTTACCGAAGGTAGGTGTTTTTATCATGACATTAGTCCCTCCATCACCCAACAACCAACTACCTCAAACGAATTTTGTCTGGAACGTTAAAACTATTACTGTCGCCAAATCATCCAACTCAACATACAGATATATAGATGACGTTCTGTCTCTTAACAATCCTAAATTTGGAGACTATGTAGATGTCATCTATCCTAGTGAGCTTGAAATAAAAGACACGACTGATTCCTCATTTAGACTTATACCTGAATAATGACGCACACGAAAGGCTACATTTGAAAATTTATGACAAACGTGATGACTTCAATCTTTCTTTTGTCAATTTTCCTTTTTTATGCAGCAATATACCTGCGTCTCCTGCTTATGGTGTATTTGTTTCCCAATTAATACGCTACGGTAGAGCTTGTTCCCACTACGGGGACTTTGTACAACGAAGTAGGCTGCTTGCAAATAAATTGTTGACTCAGGGATGGTGCAAGCCTAGGTTATTAAGGCTCTAAAAAGTGTTATGGCCGTCATCACAGTATTGTTGATAAGTTTGATGTCTCTGTGCCCAGGATTGCCCTGGATATATTTGACGTCTCATAGTTCCATGTTCTTTTCACACAATTTTGATTACACACGTTGCGGGTGTAGCTAGCTAAACAGGAGGTGCTTACCCTTCCGGAGCACCCGGCCTCACTTCCCTGGTGGAAGTTCACGTGTCTAACCTAACTTGTCAGTTCCAAAGTTTTTACTTTGCTTCTGGATTATGATTCGGACATGGATTAGTATGTTTGTTTTTGATTACTCCATTCAACCAAGAAGGAATGCAAATGTTTATTGAAATGTTCGCTTTTTGTGAACAACTCTAAAATCCAGTGATGTTGAGATATGAACATTATTAGATATGAGTCTAAAACAGATCAATTAAAGACCTAACACAAATAATACTTACCAGATTTTCTGTGAAAGTTGAAGAATCTTTTAATTCCTGACTTTTTATTTTAAATTCTGTAGGCACACACAATCTGACATGGCTTCATCTACAATACAAATGTTACAATTACAAAATTAAATTATATTTTACTTTTGGGAGTCTCACCTCTCATCATTACATTTGCATCTTTTAAAATGAGGGCTTGCGATGTAATTGTAATTCTGAGTGCCGGATCCGTTGTTTTTGAGCACAGGTACGTTCATTTACGCTTTTGCCAGTTTGTTCGATTTACTGTTCTCTACAACTGATTAACATATCATTCATATTTGGTATTACCACATTTTAATGAGTTTATTTCCGCTTTGTATAAAATTTTGTGTTCCATATCTTGGAGCATTGCATACTTTAGCCTCGAAAAATTGTAAAATTCCAAAATAAATTTTGATCAAGCTTTGTTCTTTTATTATTCATTATTATTTATTTATCGATTTATTATTATAATTTTAGGCGAATGTGGACTGTGAATGAACTATTTCTCTGGAAATACTTTTATTTTAGCTCTGATGCTAAACTGGCACGGAGGCAACGTAAACATCTTGTACACATGAACATACCAATTTTCAACAATTTTTCAATTAAAACAACAACAGTTGATTATATAGAATGTTTAGAATGAAAAATATAACAAAATATATTTATCTATATTATTTACCTTCCAGTAATTCCATACATAAAGTCAATTCTGGTTCACTATTCTGAGGTTCTTTAAGCAGTAGTCATCAAAGTCCATAAAATAAAAGTAATCCTGTAATAAGTAATGTGATATTGTTACTAACAAACACACTCAGAAAGAAAGAACACTTTTTCAAAAGTCTTGTCCTTGAAATATTATCGGTAAAAAATAAAAAAGCGAGATAGTTTTGCATAAACTTACTACATGTGTTTATTTATCTTGCTTCGAAAAACCAACAAATAATCCTAAGGGGCAGGTACAAATCAGTAATTAATTATATTTCGTCACTTCCCTGTTGGAAGTGTTTAGCCTAATTTGTCAGCTTCAAAGCTTTAACTGTGCTTCTGGATTTTGCTGTGGACATGGGTTGGTATGTTTGTTTTTGACAATTAATTAATTTTAACAGCCAAGTCGTTGCCAATATACCACTTTTTCTCTCTATCTTTGCTTTATATATCTTTTTACGCGAACAAATGCAGTTTATTAGGATATTTACAATGGTATTTTTTAAGTAATGAGAATTTCGGAAATAACAATGTTTAATAACATTCTCCTGGACAAACAAAATTTACTGTTACACAAAAAACATTATAGCTTTTAATACTCAATTTGCATCTGTAAAACATTAACAATTTTTTTCATTTTTGAACTTGTTTACTGTACACTTTGTAAATTTCTCGAAACTTCATTGGTTGAAAAGAATTTTGCGAGTAAAATTAAAGTCACCATGTAATTTCAACATACATACAGACAAGATGACATTGGCAATTGCCTGAGCGGTTTACATTAAGAATTTTTTCACATGCGAAGAAAACTTATCGTACTGAGATTGACAAGGTGGCAATATGGACGACTATTACCCTATCAGAAATTTAATATTCATAACATATGTATCTGACTTACAGATGGTACAGCATATCTGTATCTGTGACAGAATGATTCTATAATGCCCTCTGTTATAACATCTATATCTAATCCATTGATGTATGATAACATCTCATCTGTCCTGTAACAAATAAATACATCCGATTAATATAAATGACCATCTGTATGCAAAAAGGGTCCCTAGATAAAGAATTATCCATCCTGGTCACGGCACCAAAAATTTCACTTTTTGTTATATTTTTGAAGCACCAACATTGGTTTATGCAAACACAATAACAAAAGTGAAATCAACCCAGTAGTTAGAGATAAATTGTCAAAAACACAAAGCCATGTTTGTTGCGTTACTGACTACATTTGTTGCATTCAAAATCTTTTTTCTGCATTTTAATTTGTTCTAAAGGTCCTTTTTGTTTACGGAACGCCATTTATAAACATCAGGCCCGTCACATCAATTTCTCGGTAATGGGTTTAAAATTGAGAATACTGACTCCATGCTCCATTCTATTTGCACATGACGGGTGTAGCTTGTTAAACAGGTAGTGTTTACCCTTCCGGATTTCCCGGTCTGGTCTCACTTCCACTGTGAAAGTTCACATGTTTAACCTGATTTGTCAGTTCCAATGTTTTACTTTGCTTTAAGATTGTGATTTGGACATGAATTGGTTTGTTTGCTTTTTATTACGACATTCGCAATAATGACAAAACAGTGCTCAGTGGTGTGGTTAAGCGCTTTAAAATAACGCTTCCCCTGTCAAGCAGTAACACATAAAATCCTAACTTTAAGATTGTGATTTGGACATGAATTGGGTTGTTTGTTTTTTTTATCATGGACATTTGAAATAATGAGAAAACGGTGCTCAGTGGTGTGGTTAAGCGCTTTTAAATAACGCTTCCCTTGTCAAGCAGTAACACATAAAAACCCAAACAAATAAAAAACCAACAATGCAATGTGACACAGCTAATCAACTAATGCAATAAAAAACTACTCTTAAACAAAATTGAATCAATATATTAATATTAAGATATTTATAGCGACGTTAGTGTATCTACCTTTGGTAAGAAGTGAATTCAGCAGCTAGCCATCTCAGGGTATCTATGGATTTTTCCAACCTGCTTGTTATTTTGGATTTCAAGCCAGTGTTGATGTCCCCAATGACCTACAATTAACAAAAGTCAAAAAGGTTTGTATAACAAAACAAAGAAATCTTTAAATACATATATACCTAACAAAAACGCTAACTTAACCATAGAAGAGGGGTATTCATTTATGTGTTTAAATACAGATGTGTGCTGTATTATAATCACTTTTAAAAGATGTCGAATCACACTTGCTAGATATTCAGATACAAAGTTCTGATATATATGGCCAAGAACTCGGCTTAGAGTAGTGATTGACTCTATATCTTGTAACGCAAAATACATCAATTTAATTCCAAATCAATGTTAACCTGTTCTCAACCTATTAATAAACCTGTAATTTTATTGATAATTTTTGCGGAAAAAGAACATATACATATATATGTAGGCTCGAGATGTAATCCAACTTTGTGCAAATTGGCCCAACTCGGTATTCAGGCTCAGAATAAAAATTCTATGATTTGTCATATCACTGGTAGCAGAGTCGGTTGAACACTAGAATAAAGTACACCAGTTTCGGTTTTTAATCCTGGTCCGATCGCTCGTTTTTTTTTTCCGGTGGCAGTTTGGTGATCAATTTGGTCCTTGGAAATGATTGTATGGTAAATTCATCTATTTAACAAGTCTTTTTAGAGTAATGCTGCGGTTTGGGTATTTTACCTCGGTAAAAGTGTTGGACTAGGTATAAGTTCTAGTAATGATCCTATCCGACTGGACATACTTTACATTTTTTACATATTGAAGTTCTAGCGAAATGCAAGGTGAGGGTATATTTCACAGCTCTTATTATGGATTTTCTAGATTTTCTATGTTGTTCAACACCTCTCTCTCTCTCTTCTCTTACCTCTTTCATTTCACATCTGATCTTTTCCTCTATACCAATAGTCTTAATGTAGTCTAGTTTTACTTTGTCTAACTCTTCTTTCTTTGTATCTTTTTTGTTTAATTTCCAAAGTATCTAGTATAATAAAAATATAGTTCTAAAACATTAGGAATCAAACTTCGGCGTTAGGAATCGATCCATTTAGTTACTTTCGGTGTGTTTACCGAGTGGTTAAGTCGTAAGCCATCAACACCAAATCGTTGCACTTCTGTGCGTCTGCAAGTTTTTTTTTCTTTGTTTATCCATTGTGAGAACATTTGATAGGGCTTTAAAGGTAGCACTATAAGGAAACCATTGCCAAAAAGATTGGAAACAATTGCACAAAATTCACACACTATATGAATCTGTGTTTTGAGTTAGTTATATACCCATTCTTATCTGGTAGCAAATAATTGAAAACCAAATGATATTGTTTAAAAGTTAAATCCACATTACACCAGCCAATCAACCAATGCAACCCATCGCCATCTTCCATAGTTACAGTTAATAAAATGTCAGAAATGCTAGAAGTCCAATTAAATAGGTGCCGATTTATGTGTGTGTGTGTGTGTGTGTGGTGTGAGAGAGAGAGAGAGAGAGAGAGAGAGAGAGAGAGAGAGAGAGAGTTTACCTTTTGTTTCTCAATCAGAGTCTTCATTGTGTTGATATGGAATTTCTTTAATTTTTCCAATTTATCAATTTTTGTTTTAAGTTCATTTTTGTCACTTCTGTTCAACCTGTATATATAAAGCGGGGAAATGTTTTAATAAAATCACAAACTTTCAAATTAAAAAAATAATTTATCATTTGCTTCTATTCTAAGATGTTTTAATTCAATTCACACATTTGTCAAATATTCTATTTTTCATTGATTTAAAGAAAAATTAATTTCATTTCATTTAATTTGATTTCATTTAAAAAAAAATAAAAAATCAGGTATGTATCCCATCAAGCCAGGTAAATCATGGTAATATAAAATGTGTGTTAAACTATTATAAAAATGTTATTTCTTATGTATTTTGTGAAATCAAAAACTATTTTGATTTCACAATTTTAGTCCCAGCACCACTGATGAAAAAATGTATTCCGAAACGGCCGTCTAGTGCTGTAAAATTAAAAGTGGTATAGAATGTAATTTAAACCACAAACTGAGTAGTGTGCATTATCGGAAATATACTACTGTCGAAATTTGCTGCTAGTAAAAATTTGAAAATTCTAAAAACCTAAGGTATACTCCTTCATTCAAAGTATTTCCTTATTCAAGATTAAATATATTTTGGTACTTTGAATATTTTCTCAACCAATTTCATTGTTTTGGTTTCACAATTTTGATCCGAGCACTACTTATGAGGAATTGTATTCCGAAACGGACGTCTAGTACTGTAAAATTAAAACTGGTATATCATGCAATTATTTCGAATCATGGCTGGCCAACGTTTTTTTTTCAAAACAATATTTCGATGTATTATATAGACCAATGATATATAATTCTGTAACTTACGTTTCCTCAAACTTAACTTTCATCTGTTTTGTGTTAAGTTCACTTCCATTGGTTTCATGTTCTGTAGTTTGTTTTAGAAATTCCATGGTACAACTTCCTAACAGTCTCATTAATCCATTATCTAGTAATAAAAACAGAAAATGATAGTTTTACAGATTCTGTATAATGCATGATTAATTATAAGGAGGAGATTGTCCCTAAAATAAGGGGACTCAGTGACCGAGGAGTCTAAAGGGCGCTACTTATGGACCACGGAGCCTTTCTTATCGCCCAAGTTCGAGTCTCACACCGGGTACTGCAGATTCCACCACTATCCCTGAACTGACCACTTCGATGTAAGGGGAAAATTTGATTAGGCGTTAAATGCCTTTAGTTTACCCTATGTTCGCTTTTAAAATGGAGATAAATTTATTCACTGTGACAAGTACCCACATTAATGTGTGTATCTGGTAAGGCGCAAATAACTTTTGCATTTCCGAATGAGGCGAATCTCTAGTTAAATGAATAGCATTTTTATAAAGTTAAATTTTCTTGCAATTATCTCTTCGGTCCTACTTTCATTTGGGTGGCTTTTTCATTTAACATGACTATGCATGTATGCTGCATGTAAATATGCAAATGTGACATTCGTTTGAAAGATTGGCATTTTCTTGACCCGAAGTGTGATTGGTTATAATATAAATCCCATCAAGTTTGAACAAAATTAGAAAAAAGATGAATGGAGTTATGGTGTTCTATTCAATCACAGTTCTTCAAAACGTTGATTGATCAAAAATCAAAGGCATTGTAGTATTATTTTCTTTCGCTGAAACTGGGAATATTTGGGAGCCTTTCGGTCTCGAGAATAATTATATCACTCTATTAAACTAAAATATTATTTGTTCTCCTGTAAAGGAGATGGTTTTTGCAATCATTACCACTATTAGAAATTTTTGAAAACATATGTGTCATAAAAAAATGTTTGACACACGATCTTACTTATGAAATGTTTAATGTTTTGTCTTGTTATGAAGAACTACCATGGATAAGTTTGCAATGTCATTAAATAAATAAATAAATAAATAATAGTTTTATACAAATTCAAACTTACTTTGGATGTCGTTATTATCAATGATCTTCTTCAGGATGTGGTTTATTTTAGGTTCAACTCTGTATTCAGCCGATTGTAGTCTGAGAGTGAAACTCAATGATGTGACATAACCACAAAATCTGTCAGCACTGAAAATAAATAAATAAATAAATAAAAAAATAAATAACTAAATAAATAAATAAAATACACTGGAAGGATCTTGGGATTATGATTAAATAAATGAATAAAGATAATAAATTACTATACAGAAAACTTGGAAACGAATATGAAAATGGCCCATGAATGAAAAATTGAAAAAAAGTTTCTAAATCAACTTTACGCATTTACTGTATAAAATTCAGACTTACTTAAGTGCAATACCACTTTTCAAATCCTTATAAGAAGGAATATAAATAGTTTCCATTATTCTCTGCGCATAAAACTAATAAATTTTGGCAAAATCAAAAACACGTCCCAAATGGCGCCTCAAAAAAGCAGCTCTGTGGGTTACTATGCCAAGTTTCCTTGACGTCCTCACGATGACGTCATATTGACAATAGGACTCAGCTTCCGTCTTCCTTCTTCCGGTGCTCACCTGTCATCGGAATTGACCGAAAGGTGACGAAATACACCAAACGGTAGAACTTCAATATGTAAAAAATGTGAAATATGTCCAATCTAGTAGGCACTCAAACTAGAACCTGGGCCAAAACCTTAAGCTAAAATACTCAGGCAACTGCATTCTTGAATATGCATTTTAATAAACGAATTTACCATAAAAGCACTTCTAAGGGCCACATTCATCACCAAACTGCCACTGGAAAAAATTAACAAGCCATCAAACCAAAATTAAAACTCGTGTACTTTCCCCCAGTGTTCTACCGACTCAGATACCTAGTATGCCCAAATTAGTGATGTCACATCAAAGATTTTTTATGGTTTTTTATGAGCCTGAATACCGAGTTGCGCCAATTTGTCCGAAGTTGGATCACATTTCGAGTTATTAATTTCACGATGAATTAGAATTTGATAACGAGGGCCTAAGATGTTAAATTGTATTTACTCAGTATCGGAATGCTCTGTGGTAGTTAAACATATGGGAGATCCGCATTGGGAATATTCAAGGATTTCGCATTGGCAGTCAGATTGCGAACGTTTGTGAATAAGCATGCACGGTGTTAGGCGAACTGATTTGATAGGTGACAGGATTGCTCAGTGGGTAGATTGTTTCTGTCCCGGGATCGTGCGGTAGTTTGTTCGCTGCACTACATGCATAACCTTTCTGGTTACATTTGGTGCCAACAAATTATTAAGCCATGAAGGGGGTGGGGGTGAGGTGAGTGAGTGAATTATTGTTTAAGGCCCTGTCACACTATAACGTATATAACAGCGTATGCCGACGTATGAAAACACGCTGGCATACGTCGAATATGTTAGAGGTAAGTTTTTAACAAGTTACGAGGACGCTGATATACGTTGCAATGCGTTTTCATACGCATAGACGGGCTTAAAAGTTTGTGCATGCAGTAAATTTTCAGCGTATATCCGACGTATCTTGATAAGTTAGACATAAGTTAGAGCTAAGCGACAGATTAGTTTTGTATAAGTTCTAATACGTTACTCAAACGTGACTCATTAGCTGACATACGTCTGCAATATGCTGGACGTTCATATGGAGTATGCGCAACTTATGCAAAACGTATGAGGAACGTCCTTATAGCAGACTCTACGTGTAAAAAGCGTGGTTAAAACTTACGCAAAGCGTATCGCATCGGTCACGTGATGGAAATATACATTAAAGTTTACGCCATTCTTCAATTGTACATCGACGGATTTAAACATGGCTCCTAAGAAATCAAAGAAACCGGTGGCCAAGAGAAGTACAGGAGAGCGAAGTGGTACATCCATGGAAAGTTCTATTGTATCAGAACGCCTGCCAACACCATCTGAACAACAATCTGTCGATGACCAAACTCGTCCTCGTTGCGGCTCTAATGTTTCAGTGGCATCTACAGGAACATCTGTGTTAGCGTCTGTGAAGGGACCTGAAGTACCTGCGGTAGCATCTGATACATCAACCTCCTCTCAACCCCCCAAACTCAAGAAAAAGCGGGCCAAGAAAAGTACATTTTCGCTAGATCAGGAGCAAGAGAAGTATATGCTGGAGTTCCTGCAGGAGAATCCGATGCTCTGGGATATCAAACTCACAGACTTCAGGAGGATGGACAAGAAGAACAAGATATGGGAGGACCAGGCAGTGAGGATGGACAAGACATCCGATTTCCTATAAGACTGGTTCAAATCTCTACGGGACACCTTTACTCGACTCAATAAAAAGAAAAGTGGAGACAGGGCCCAAGAACCGACAGAAGGGGAGCAGTGGATTAAGGACAACTTCAGCTTCCTGAAAGCTGTTACAAGACATCTACCTGAGCCCGTGTGCAGTGTAAGCATCATGAGCATGCTGTCTTTCAGGTTGTCTCATTTTATACCTCCAGTACTGTAGATCACTATATTTTCGCGAGTACGAAATTTCGCACCGTGACTATCTTGGCTTTATTCGCGAATATTTGAGTTCATGTTAGTAATGTGACTGATTATGAAAGATACTAAAGTCGGAAAGATTAAAATATTCGCGTGATTAATGTTTGAATTCACGATCGAGTTCAATCACGAAATTACGCGAAAATAAATCTCTCGCGAAATAAAAGTGATCTACAGTAACGAAGTTTACTAGCAATCATGCTGTCCGTCCGTCCGTCCAAATATGGTGTCCGATCAATATATCCCATGTCTATGGATTGATTTTGATCACACTTGGCACAAATGTAAACCAACATAGGACAATGTGTCGTATGCCAATTTTAAGTGCGTAGCTCACGAGGTCTATTCTTAGTTTCTGTGTCCAAATATCATATCGTGTCGCGACCTCTCGGGATCCTCCATTTAACGTCTGTGCCTCTTATAGGTAACTTAAGGAATTGTGAATTGCTCGCTTCCATCTTTTTATACCTAGCCCTAAAAACGCTGTTAAATACGCTCTCAGCACGGAGACGTTATAAACACGGTCAGTAAGTTCGTCATAAGTTAGATTATCGTTTTGCAAACGTTAAATGCAAGTCAATATCGCTAGAGATTCGCTGGCTGCACGCTGTTGTACGCTAATATGCTTGAATTACCCCAAAGAGAACGTTTTGCATTAACAACTCAAACGTTCGGCATATGTTATACATTCATTCAACTCGTTAGCAATACATCTTGTTTTCCCAAAAGGCATAATTTTTTCAGCGTGTTGGATAAAACTTCATACGTCGGGATACGCTGTTTAATACGCTATAGTGTGACAGGGCCCTTAAAGCCGCATCAACAATATTGCAGTTATTCGCGGCTAAAGGGGGAGGCGCGGCTGAACGGGATGGCCATTTCATAAAATATCGAGATGGGAGGAATGTGGTCGATTGGATTTAATAGTTGGCCAGGTAGCCCAGTCGACGTTTTTTCTAGTATTTTTGACCAGCTTATCTTGGTCCATTGCATTTTCTTTTTCTGGGGGTTTTATCTTCCGAAGAGAAACTAAATGTTTTGTGTGCCTTAAAGCTTATCAATTAAATAAAATTGCTTCAACCGATTCCAATTAAATGGAAATTAACGTGTACCAACACAAATCGTAATGTTCGGGACGATCTTTTACTTTATTTAAATACATCATTAATCTATAGATGATTCCCGGTTCAAAGTCCAGTATATTTGTCATTTTTATGGCGCCTTTCTTGGGGTAGCAATCAACATTCAGATGTACTTCTGTCCTCTACATTTAAACCACTGTGGTAGCTCAGTTGGTAAAGTGCTCACTACGTAAGTGGGAGGTCGTGGGTTTAAACCCCGACAGGGTCTGAGCCAAGACTTGGGAGTGATATTTAAACGAAATAATGACAAACGGTTCACAAAAAATCAATGTTAACATGAAATGGGACCTAGCATAAATCTAAACTATAAGTAAGTTGAAAATAGTAGAAGATAAAGCACAATTCGCAAAATAAAAAAATGAAATTGACAAGTTTATTTTCATTTTTGCCCAATTTTAACATATAGAATATTGCAATTTTTGTTCAGGATCTTTAAAAAAATTAGATAAGCAAATTCAGTGAATTATAGGATCCCCCACCAGCAGGTTATTTTTTTTTTGCGATTTGCACTTATGATTAAAAATATATAACTCGCAGAAAAATGTGCAAACCAGTTCGGGTTAACGATATGCGCATCTCCTCTCTCTGTTGATACTTTCCACCAAGTTTCGTGATTCCGAAGATAGTTTTGCAAAAATTCGCGCAGACAAGAAATTCAGACGGACGGAATTTCCAATTGAATACCCCCTCTTTCTCTGAAAGGCGGGGGATAAAAAAATCCCACGAAATGACGTCAGGATAATAACACGTATACCGCACTAAAATCCATGAGTTACTGAATTATATTACAGCATGTATACGTGTAAGATATCCCGTGATGTAAGTATAATACATGATACCCGGATACAAACCAGAAATGTGAAATGATTTATGATGACATATTACCTATAACAAATAACTTTATGTAATTTGTTGTCATTAAAAATACTCCTACACTTACATGCACCACTGCGGTAGCTCAGTTGGTAGAGCGCTCGCTCCGTAAGTAGGAGGCGTGGGTTCGAACCCCGGCCGAGTCTGACCCAAGACTTAAAAGTGGGTAGTGGCTGTGTTTTCGCAAAACACTCGGCATTACGAAATGAAAGTCGCGGTTCTTTCGGATGGGAACTTAAAATAAACGAGGCGGCTTAGCACAATAAAGAACCCTGCTGTATAATGCCATCAGCGCAACGCACAGGCAAAATTTCTGCACCTTCGTCTATAGCTGGCGACGTCTCGATATAAGTGAAATATTATTGACTGGGACGTTAAACACCATTACTCAACTCCTACACTTACATGAACTTTGTGTTACGGAGGTTTGATTAGGTTTCGTATTTTATTTTTTGCGATGTTAAGCATTAGAGTCAAAGTTTTATACTTATATCGAAATACCACCATCTAAAAGCGATGTTGCATTAACTTCTACCTATACCTATGCTTTACCTGATAAAAATATACGCAAAAAAATTGAAATACATGGGTGTTGTTAACACAGGGCCTTGAATTCAGCGCATCAGTTGGCTAAAGTTTTTAGGTTGTGAAATGAGTTGAGTTGATCCTGGTCAAGAATATTTAACGTGTACTGAGGTTGTGGAAGAAGAGTCGATATTAATTTTAGAGCTTTGATTAAACTTTCAGGAATCCAAAAGATCCCTAAATCGTTTAAAAATCATTCTATCAACGAAGCTGAACTTCATTGGTGCGGTACGGAAGCTAAAAACATGTATGACATGATTTTGAAGTTAATGGGTTAAAACATTTTCTTTTAGGTTTTCTGTAATTTTAAGACAATAATGATAATAACAACAAAATATTGAAACGACATACGCAAGCCATATAGAATATTTTATCTCGTCAAAATGACGTTATTGTTCTGCGAGTTTTGGTATTAATTGAAGAAATGTATGTTGTCTTTCAGATTCGAACTTCTCAGTTCTTGTGATTATATCAGAACGAATGCTCATAACTTTTTACGTGCTCCACGTTACTGCGGAACGGCATTGCGAGGTTAAACTTAACCGTTGAACGCTATTGTAGAAGAAAAATTCTGAACAGAATTTGATATTAATATTACGTAGCCACGTGCCACTACTTTTCTTAAGTAATCATAATTTATCTAAACAAGGTTTGGTTCCTATGGAATACAGACCAATTTGACAAAAGCCATTTAGAGACTCACGTATATCAAGTGACCATATAGGATGCTTTTTTACGAAATTCTTTTTGGAAAATGATGATGATTCAACTTTATAATTTTGATTTTGATCAAACAGCATATCTCTATCTCTTGCGGCTTACAAATCTAATATTAAAGTTGGCTTCTGCTTCATATATGGAAACAAGTCGAAATTCAAAGCCGTTCGTCACTCCTCGGTTGCTTACCATGTTCTAACGTTTAATCAGTTTTGACTGAGATATACCGAAAAGCGGAAGCTGAGTTCCATTGTCAATATGACGTCATCGCATCGACGTCAAGGAAACCTTGGCATGGTAACTCACAAACCTGCTTTATTGCTGCGCCATTTGGAAGTTTTCTAAACTGCAATACTTATTTTCTATGCTTTTAATAATATAAGACAATGGAAACTATACTTATTCCAGAGTACAAAAGTTTGAAAAGTGAAGTTTCGTTATGGTAAGTTATTTTTACTTCGTGAAATTTTATTTAATTAATAAACTTATGTAAAATCGATGATGATGATGATGATGATGGTGATGATGATGATGATGGTTCTGTTGCTGTTGTTGTTATTGCTGCTGTTGGTGATGATGATGATATGTCAGTTTTGTTGCTATTATTGTTGTTGTTGTTGCTGCTGCTAATGATGATGATGATGATGATGATGATGATTGACACTTTTTCTTGAAATTAGGGTTTGAATCTCATTCGGGATAATCTTAAGTTACGAAAGTTTTTTCGGTTTGTTCGTCAGTGGTAGTTCGTTTTCACGCGGGGTTACTCCGGTTTTTAATTATTAAATAAACTTATGTAAAATCGATGATGATGATGATGATGATGATGATGATGATGATGATGATGATGATGATGATGATTATGAAAGAGACGATTGACCCTTTTTCTTGAAATTAGGGGTTTGAATCTCATTCGGGATAATCTTAAGTTACGAAAGTTTTTTTCGGTTTGTTCGTCAGTGGTAGTTCGTTTTCACGCGGGGTTACTCCGGTTTTTAATTATTAAATAAACTTATGTAAAATCGATGATGATGATGATGATGATGATGATGATGATGATTATGAAAGAGACGATTGACCCTTTTTCTTGAAATTAGGGGTTTGAATCTCATTCGGGATAATCTTAAGTTACGAAAGTTTTTTTTCGGTTTGTTCGTCAGTGGTAGTTCGTTTTCACGCGGGGTTACTCCGGTTTCTCCATCCCAAACATGATCGTCTCGATATAAATGAAACAAGCTTGACTGGCGCTTAGAACACCATAATTCCACTCCATGCCATTCTATAGTAATCACTTTTTAACGAACAGACATCTTCCTGACAAATTGAAATTATGTATTCTTTTAAGCCCAAAAACAATCGATCATGTCAGAGGTATTTTGACAAAAAAAAAAAAAAAAAAAAAAAAAAAAAAAAATATTAATAATATATAAAAATAAATAAATAAATAAATAAATAAATAAATAAATAAAAATAACTTAGAATAAAATTATATGTATTCTTTTTTAAATTAACATAACCAAAAAAGTTGAAAAAAACTTATATGTACATTCTTTGTTTTTATCAATTTAATTAAACCTCCATGTTTAATAAATTAACGTAAGAAGCCTTAAAGTCAAAATGTGTGGCAAGGTAGAGCGTTTTGTTAGTATTGGGAACGTTCCGGGTTCGAGCCACGGCTTTGCCGCTGCATTTTTCCCTTTCCTGTTACATTTTGGGGTCTCGTCCGACCCTGGGAAGCGGCCGATCACCAGGTGGTCCCAGGTTGGAACCTGGTGTTATATTACCGTACTGTGCCCATGCCCGTCAGATCACACTATTTAGTAGCCGAGTGGCTGGACATGGCACAAGCGCAGAGATTTTTACTGTGTGTTTAGGCTTTTACAGAGAAAACAAGTAAAATCGATGGATATCCATCGAATTTACTTTATGCAACAATGTAATTTACTGTCCGTTTACTCGGCTGGAGAGAAAGGAATAACGCTAATATCTCAAAGATTTGAATGGCACGATTAAAAATCAAATAATCATCTACTTACATGAGCCGAGTCGTTGCTAATAATCCTTATTTCGATCTAATCCGTGCATTATAACTCCTTTAATGCACCAAAACGTGTTTTGGATGGGTGTTTACAATGGTAAAAATTTTGACAAAATGGTGGAGTCTTTCGTGTGACGTATGATGACGGAAGAATTTATTATTTACGTAGGTTCGCGAGGGGTACAAATTCAATGAAGGGTAGTTCAAAGGTCGGTTTGAGTTTAAAAGTTTGAATTTACGTCAATTTTTTCAAAAGTTTGAAAATGCAGAAAGGTAGTTCACTTTATTAAATTGATTTTGGTCATCCCGGTTACGCAAAAATCAATCAGTTCTTGAGCTGCACTAACCTACGTAAATAGTCGGCTCTTTCGTCATGACTACGTAAAATAAAGAACCCCGCCATTTCGTAAAAAAGATTACCATTGTAAACACCCACCCAGGTTATATTTTGTCGCATAAAATGAAATATTAAGCAAGGATGGAACCAAAACAGAAATTTTCAGTTACGACTCGGCTCATGTAAGTAAAAAAATCATTGATTTGTACCCGTCGTATTGAAATTTATAGAGTATTTTGCGATCTTGCTTTCTCCGAAATAGGCTAAATAAACAGTACTGGGTTGATCTTTACAATAGAAAATTTTTCGAACAAAATGGCGGCAACATCCGTGTTACGTTACGACAGAATAGTTCATTATTTACGACAGTAGGTGTGCAAAGGGTGTAATAGGTCCACTTTGATTTTTAGTAGTATTAACATGACGTCTTTTTCTGGAAGTATAATCTCAAAGTAAAAAAAAAAAAAAAAAAATTTAGTACAGTTCAAAAATATATCTATTTGACAAAAAGGTTCTAATATACTTCGCCATACCGATATAATTATATATATGTACTTGTATTTATTATACTTAGTCTTGTGTTAGTAATTATATCATATGTTTTTGATGGGCAATCACTTTCTCTTTTTTTATTATTAGTTTGTTAGTAATTTAATAATTAACCTACATGTACTTATAACTTTTGTTTTTTCTTAGTTACGGCCATTATATACTGAATTGCTGTAGAACAATCTTTATTGTTTCACTGTTAACCCAAAGTGCAAATCGCGTAAAACATGGAGTGTCTTACTGAATTAGTTTGGGGTTGGCAGTTGACAATAAAGGTTGTTTTACATTATGTTGTACAGTTGATCTGGAGACGGGTTGAAATAAGCTAGCGCTTGTTCCTGAATCCAGTTTAAAGTTTGTTATGAATTATATTATTTGTATCTAACGATGAATAAATATTGTTTAAACTAAAAACGTTTTTAGATTTTTAATTTATAAAATCAATTAAATCCGTCCCAGTTACGCCAAAATCAACCCGTCCTTGAATTGTACTAACCTGCGTAAATAGTCGACTCTTCCGGTATCACTACGTCACACAAAAACGCCACCAACCGTCATCAGGAATGTGTCAAAACAACTCAGCTCATGTAAGTAAATGAGGCAATTTGTACTTGTCCCATTGAAATCTTTTAGTTGTTCTTGCAGTTTTGAAAATCTAAAACATTTGCCATTTTGATTCCTCCGGCGTTGGGTAAAAACAGTAGCTCACCGAGACAGCATTTGCAAAGGTTGCCACCCCACTGACTGGTTCGTTACCCTGAAACTGGCGGTGTGTGTGTGTGTGTGTGGGGGGGGGGGGGGGGGGGGGGGGGGGGGGGGGGGGTAAGGGGTGGTAACAGAGTGTAAAATTAAGTTATTTTTCATGCAGCACCATTGTCTGAAGTCCGATGCGCTACCTCTGTTTTTGAGTGCAGTTCATGGTACTAGGGGGTGACTTTCATCATAATCTCGGACATACGAGGTTTCCCAGGCGGAAGCTGGGTCCTATTGTAGAAATGACGTCATCGTGACGATGTCAAGGAAACTTGGCATAGTAACCTACAGAGCTGCTTATTGAGGCGCCATTAAGGACGTGCTTTTAGAATTAAAAATTTCATTAGTTTTAAGAGTGTAAAAAAATGGAGACCATCCTTATTCCTACTTATAAGGATTTGAAAAGTAGTATTGCACTTAAGTAAGTTTGAATTTTTTTAATATGTATCTAAAATTGAGTCAATTTTAAAATATGTACCCCGTGCTGAACCCCATGGGTTTTGTTTCATGGAAAGTGTATTGGGTGACCGTTTATTGTTTTCAGCGATAATATGCATTTTATTTATTTATTTATTTATTTATTTGTATTTATTTAGTGTTGGCAGATTATTTATTTATTTATTATATATTTTATTTATTTATTTATTTTATTTTATTTTAGTGTTGACAGATTTTGTGGATATGTCACTTCCCTGAATTACACACTGAGGCTCCAGACAGCCGAGTACAGGGTTGAACCAAAAGTAAATTGGATCTTAAAAGAATCATTAAAGATAATGACATACAAAGTAAGTCCATGCACGATTCTTTATTATTATTATTATTATTATTATTATTATTTTATTCTTATTATTATTATTATAAACCGAAGTTATTTATTTATTTATTTGCTTATTTATTTTATTATAAAACGTGTAACGTAGATCGACCAATCCATGTCCAAATCACAATCAATGGTTATGCAGGGGTGAAGCTTAAAAATATTTTGAGTCGGAGTCCCTGCTTAAAAGAAATGAAAGGACTCCACTATATAAAATATATGTTAATAAAAACAACATCTAGCAGATGGAATTAAACAGTGGTGGCATACTATAATTTATATATTTTTCTTTTAATTCGTTATTTTTCTAATCTTCTCTGAACTAGCATTGTGAGAATAAGAATAAAAAGTTTTATTCAATACTTTAGGCCAAAACCCATATTACATTTTGACAAAAATATGTGTCAAATCTGGTGAGACTAGCATTGTGTTTTATACTAGCGAAAAATGTGGTGCTTACCCTTCCAGAGCACCCGGCCTCACTTCCCTGGTATAAGTTCACGTGATAAACCTAATTTGCCAGCCTCAAAGCTTATATTACTGTCCTTGAAGGTTTTTGGTTTGGACATGGATTGGTAGGTTTGTTTTTGATCATACAATGCATTAAAAAAAGTACTAGTATATGACCGTTGCAAAGACGATCATAAATGATTTAGGCTATATAGTTTATAAATATTTTTTCTCAAAAACTAGATAATGGATTAATGAGACTGTTGGGAAGTTGTACCATGGAATTTCTAAAACAAACTACAGAACAGGAAACCAATGAAAGAGAACTTAACACAAAACAGACGAAAGTTAAATTTGAGGAAACGTAAGTTACAGAAATGATATAAAAACCAAATTATTTACTATTTGTTGTATGTATTATTTAATATATGTTCTCTGTTTGAAATAAAAAAAAAAGTAATTTGAATTTTTACTAAACATTGCCATTTCGTGTCTTTCCTTGTCTTCATTCTATAAGTAAAGAAATATATAGAGTCTTTACGTCGTGGATTTTTGCAAATGCATATAAATTTTTTTAATGGAATTCAGAATTTTTACACTTTTTTTCAATCCATGCATACATGTATAATTTGATAGAAAGTAAAAAGTTATTAGTCAGTGAACATTTAGTACAGAAAATGTGTATTGAAAGTAGTATAACTCCTTGGATCTCACAATTCATGTCAAACCATGAAAAATCGCAAACCGTGTATTTTTCATTTTAAATTTCAAATTACAATTCCTGTTTACTTTGTTTACAGATTGAACAGAAGTGACAAAAATGAACTTAAAGTAAACATTGATCAATTGGAAAAATTAAAGAAATTTCACATCAACACCATGAAGACTCTGATTGAGAAACAAAAGGTAAACTCTCTCTCTCTTACCCAGTTTGTATACATTCATTTTGATTCTTTCATAGAATATCTTGAGCTTCAAAAACCATCACTGAGGTTAGCCAAGTTCATACAGTACTGGATTACTAGCTGCAGACTGGATACCTCGCTTTAGAAAAGTGCGACGCCATAAAAAACTGATACTCTCTCATTTTAATTACTGAAAGTGCATTTTATTGGTAATTTACCTGTAGCTGGTTGCGTCTCGATAGCAATAAACAAATCCTTGATTTTCATCTGAAACTCTTTTTCAGACACTCGTTTATATCGAAATTTTTAAAATTATGTGAATTTGGATATAAATTTTAAATATTAATATTTGGACAATAACATTGCTTTAATGTTGATAAACTCGTTTAGGACTCGATACTGAACCTATTATTGTACCTAAATGTGAGCATGTCCATCTCTTTTCCCGTATTATCACGATAGCGCAAAGGCACAATGCTGTTGTTGTTTACTCTTCAGTAAAATGCATTAATTTTTTATTCCAGATACTTTGGAAGCTGAATGTGAATAGCAATAACCTAAAACGTGTAGACAAAGTAAAGTTGGACTATCTGAAAACTATTGAAGTTGAGGAAAAGATTAGATTGAAAATGAAACAGGTGTGTGTGTGTGTGTTGTGTGTGTGTGTGTGTGTGTGAAAGAGTTACGGTAGATGTGTGTGTGTGTGTGAGAGAGAGAGTTACAGTAGATTTTCTCCTTTAACAATTCGTTCTTTGCAATCCTTGGTGACACCATCGATGAACTATTAGTATTTATAGTTCATATATAATAATAATAATAATATTAACGACAGTTGCAGAAGTTCAAAATGATAATGGTAATAAAATAGCAATTACTTATTGTTAAACTTTATGGACATTTACATTACCAATATTTTTACATATTTCTAAGCATTCATTTACTGCTTACTGTTGAGGTCCTTTTCAT
The DNA here is from genome assembly GCA_021292105.1 of Anadara kagoshimensis. NCBI lineage: Eukaryota > Metazoa > Mollusca > Bivalvia > Arcoida > Arcidae > Anadara > Anadara kagoshimensis. The sequence continues at coordinate 35,293,589 of CM037869.1, forward strand.
AAGCATGTTTCAAATTTCTGTATTTTATTGTTTGTTAATTGCAGATTACTGAAAACATCAACACTGGATTGAAAGCCAAAGTATCAGAGAGATTAGTTAAATCCATAGATACACTAAGATGGTTGGCTGCCGAATTTACTGCTTATGAAAGGTAGATAGTCATAACGACGGGGTTAAAATGTCTCAGTTTTCAATACTGATTACCATCTCTTTTGATTGATAAATTGATCGATGATATTGCGATTAGTTCTGGAACATAGCCAGCTATACGTGAAGTGGCAGAAATCGGTATACCTTTGCAGTATAAGGACAATCTTTAGTGTGACACGCCTACTGTTTTGAATTTTTGTAGTATACTTAGACAATTGTTTATTTATTGCTACAAAACACTTATTGCTTTAAGATGAAGACAACCCTCAGTGAATTGAAAACTATTTAACAAAACAATTCTTAAATGGTTACCAAAACTTATTGGTATTTTAATTAAAATGATAATTTGGTCGTTTATTTTAAACAAAGTTTTTCAGCAAACTAAAATAAGTATATGGTATAATAAATAATTCCAATGTGTTTTATTGTTACAGGACAGATGAAATGTTGTCATACATCAATGGTTTAGATATAAACGTAATAACAGAGAACATTATAGAATCATTCTGTAAAAGATACAGATATGCCGTACCATCTGTAAGTAAACAAACACATCACATATCTAATATATACAATTAGTAGTCAACTACTCGCTAGTAATGAAAACAGAGAACCATTCTGCTAGATCTAAAGTACTGTCCTTTGCAGGGATGAAGCTTTACTGTTTTGAGTAGGGGACCCAGCTCACTTTTGAAGTTGGAATAGCAATATATAAACTTGGGGGCCCAGACAAATTTCTGGGGACCATTGGCTACTAGGCCACTGTTAATCACAATCCCTGATCTGACAGAAACTTGAAAATTTTAATACTTAACGTTTGATGAGAAATGTTTAGAGATGGAAAATAAAACAAATTATAACATTAGGAATATTTCAATAAAGGCATGCATACACAAATACACATGAACATACACCAATACAAGTAAGAGTACACCAATATAAACCAATACAATATAGACTTGCACACATACATAAATTGCAATATGCCAACATAGGTATGCAAATACAAAGGCACATGTACAGTCAAACCTGTCTATAAAGGCCACCCAAGGACACCAGTAAAAGTGGACTTTATGGCCAGGTGGCCTTAATATACAGGTTCAAATGATATGAATAAGGAACTATTGGGATACAATTTTACTGGCCTTAATAAGCAGATGGCCTTTATATAGAGGTGGTCCTTAATGCAGGTTAGACTGTACACAAATACATGTACACAAACAACATGCATGGGATTAACATTACCATAAAACACATTTATAACATTATTATTTTTTCAGGATTACTTTCATTTTATGGACTTTGATAACTATCTTCTTAAAGTACCACAACATTGTGAACCAGAGAAATTGACCTTATGCTTGGATTTACTGGAAGGTATGAGAAAAAATAATATATTTTATTATATTTTAATTATCTAATAAGTGATCTAAAATTATATGAAATGATTATATGGTGATGTCTAAAAAATAATACCTTTAAAATTTTATTTTATTATCCATTTAACTGCATTGCTCTTTGGAGTCCATCACTGACGGTAAATGACACTTTGTGCCACATTGAAGCCTTCATAGTGACAAACTAGATGAACATCTCCAATCAAACCAGAGATGATGGCAGTTTTGGTGAATATTTTTGTGGAATACTCTGCTCATTTTTTAGATTTTTTTTATCTTTCATTTTTAAGATTTGTTTTTTGAAATTCACATTATAAATATAATCTTAGTGTTTCATTGTATACAGACAAAGAGAGATAAATCTTCAAAGGGTATGGCTAAGTTTATAAACCAGGTACATTAATAATCACATTTGTATTTCAGATGAAGCCATGTCAGATTGTTTGTGCCTAAAGAGCTACCTTGTAAACAAAAAGTCAGGACTTGGAAGATTCTTCAACTTTCAAAGTAAATCTGGTAACTATCCTTAATAAAAAAACATACCAATTCATGTCCAAATCACAATACCAAAGTCAAAAACAGACATACCATGTCAAAATCACAATACCAAAGTCAAAAACAAACATACCAATCCATATCCAAATCACAATCCCAATGCAAAGTAAAAACAAACATACCAATCCATTTCTAAATCACAATCCTAAAGCAAAGTAAAACAAACATACCAATCCATGTCCAAATCACAATCCTAAAGCAAAGTAAAGGTTTTAAAAATGGCATAAAAGTTAAACACATGAATTTTCACCGGGGAAGTGGGGATTGAAGAATTTAATCAGTTTTGGCATGATGGGGAATCTGGAGTTCACAGAAAAAACAAGTTAACTGAAAAACTTTGTCACACTAGAATCTGTCCATGTGGAATCAGACCTAAGCAATAAGAAGTGCTCACATGTCCAGATGTTTGTGTCGACATGTGGTCGGTCAGCTAATGTGTAGAATGTAAAAGAGGCTGCAATCCATAAACCCACGCTTTATACCATTTAGGAGTAAAATCAATACAACTGTGTCTTGAGAGCCAAATACCCCCCCCCCCGCCCCTAACATTGACCTCCTGACCTTGACCTTTGACTTATGCACATAAATTTGGTACATGTATATGACACATCAACTCATGTAAGTTTACATTTGTGCCAAGTTTGATCAAAATACATCCATAGACATGGAAGATATGGAGCAGACACAATATTGGGACAGACAGATAGACAGACAGACAGACAGACAGACAGACAGACAGACAGAAGGATGATTATTATATGCCCCCTAACCTTCATCTGCAGGGGTATAATAATGTTGTTATATATTTACAGGTACAAAACAAGTCATTAAGACAAGGAATGAATTATACAATGATGCTTTAAAAGAAAAGATGAACCAGAAATCCGTCATTTGTACATATGTTTAGAACAAATAATGATTTGATAGTACAAATAGACAGTGAAATATGTACATAAAAACAAAAGAAATTGTGATGATTTAAATTCATTTTATCTATATATAATATAGTTTACGACAAGACTTATTTTAAGTGTGTGCATTTTAGTGCATGTGTACCTGACATTTTTATTTAAATTTTCTTTATGGTATCTTTTTACCATTTGTTTATTTTTTATTTATTTATATTTTATGAATTTTCATTTTATTTAATTTTGTTTTAATTTTAACATTGTTTCGTGAGAAAAGATTTATAACCAGGGTTTCACTATTATTTCTTGACTAAGATTTTCCTTAACTTTAGCAAATTTTGGTAATCTTTTCTTGGAACTACGAATAAATATTTTTGACAAAACTAACCACAATTTGATATTATCAACAAAATTGTAAACAAAACATCTTAATTTCCTAAATATCTTAAAAATTTACAAAACTATAAAGATTTGAAATTTTGTCAGATTTAAGTTAAAGAAAATCTTTGTTAAAGAAATATTATGGAAGTGGGGTCTGGTATAAAAAATGATATAGAAAATCAAGAAACAAGGCAGTTTTGGTAAGAAAAAACCAAACAAAAAAAGACAAAACCTTGTAGTTAGAGAGCTCAATTTCATTCATTTAACCTCTCTTAATGACATTCAACTCACTTTCCTTGAAAAACATGATTTACAAAAAAAAAGTTTATTTTTGATATTATTTTTAACAAAAAATGGTAAAACGTGTCATGGTCTTGCAGTTATAAATGTCAAATTTCTTTGATTCATTATTCTTTCAACTCAGTTTACAAGGTTAATTACAAGGAAACTGATAAACTTTGTAAATTGATGCTTTAATCAAAGCACTAGAGAAAGCACAATAACCTTTACAAAGGGCATAAATGGATGAAATTATAATCTTCATAATCACATTGTTTAAAAAAAGGATGAAGTTATTCTATGTCATACATGTTTATTGATTTTTCTCTCTGCAAGCAATAATCCGATAGTTCACAAAGTGTTTTACTTTGCTCAAGTTTCATTAAAAACATAATAATGTCACAACACTAATGGGATCAAGTGAGAAAAAAAAATCCCAATAATAAATGAAAATTCAATATTGATATATCAATGTCATTTTCTTTTTTCTTTTTAACTTAGAATAATATTAGAATTCAATTGCAAGTTGCTACATATTATTTGCTTTTCCATGAAAAGAATATCTTTGAATGAGTGGTACAAAAAATTTTTTATGTATCAAAATTATATTATTTCTTATCACTGTTTTTGGTTCAAACCAGTTTTAAATACCTCAATTTGAAAACAAGTAGTTTAAAACAGCGTATGCCTATAACATTTTCTAATTGTCTAAAGCTAGAATCTTACACTTCAATTGTTTAAAGCTGGACTAGCTAATATATGTTCATTATGCAAAAGTTAGAGAAAATTTTAATGGATGAATATGGATTGTAAAAATATTGAATACTCTATTTTCAACGAGTAAACATGGTCATTGTGTACATAATGTCACGAGTCCTAACACTACCCATGCATTGGGTAGATCATCTTATATATTTATTCCAAATTAAAGGTCAAGTGGACAGGTCATGGTTGTTTGCCTACAATTGTTATTTATAATGTTGATAGTTTAGTATACATATTCTAAAATTTTACAACAGTAAAAACCTGCAATATAATACCACATACCCATTAAGACCAGTGTTTAAGGTCAATTTCTTTCACATTTCAACTAAAAATACCTTTATCCATATACAAACTGTCTATTCAGTCCATATTTCTTCTGTCCTAAGGGTGGTCTTTATATACAGGTTTTATTGCATTGCTATTTTTCATCAAATCATATTTTTCACCATCATGAAATAATTTTTACAAATTTTTACAATTTTGAAATTTTAATGATGTTGAATCTTGTTACTCAGGTAGAAATTATACTGGTGTTGAGTGGTGTCATTTTTATCAATCATGTTCAAATTTCTATACAATGAAGCCTCATTATAATGGCCCTTGATTAGCTTGCCACCTCCCTTACTGTTAATCTGTTTTTAAATCCCAATACATATTAATGATTTACGGTACATTTATATAAAATTATGTTCTTAACACATAATGCTGACCAAGCTTTAAACAGCTACAACATTTTTTAAAATTATTATGTCCCGCAAACCTCCCAGGGGGTGGGGTGGGGGTGGGGGTAGTGTTTACTCCATTTCTATCACAAACATTTTGTTTGGCACTTTTTCATAAAATTATATATTTTACAGTTCTTTATGAAACTTCACAGGAACATTCGTCTTTGAGTGAAGTAAATGGGTCAATGGCTATTCCTTTTTTGATCATGCACATGGTTTTAGATTTCCAAGTTAGAGGATTATTTTTTTGGGGGGGGGGGATTTTTGAAATGGCATCCCATTTCAGTTATAACTTGTTTTATCAGCTATTCTGTTTAAGATTTAAGGGTACATGAGACATTTTGTTATTTTTATTTTGTATTTAAATTAATTTTATTTTACCATGTTAAATTATTTTTTATATTTTGTTATTTAAATCATGTTGAATTTATGTTTATATACTTATGTTGAAAATGATTTGTTTTTATGTTGATATCTATTTTTATATTACTGCATATTTATCAGAATATATTTATACCGATGTTATCAATACTATATTAATCATGTTAAAATGTATATACTATGCAACTGGCAAGCAAAATATCAGGAAAATACAGTTGAATTTGTTGAACAATCCATTTGTTTGTTGTTATTATTATAATAATGTGTCAGATAACAATTGACATATCGCCGACCATGCCTTTTATATTCCGACACTGGCCGCCATTACGGTACCAAAGCAACGTCACGGCAACTAATATGACTAGTGTCAGTGACGTCATCAAATGGCACAATTCAGGTCGAATTTTCAATCTTTTTGCATCCAATTCAAGCATGCCGGGTCTTTGTTGGAACATTATGGACTTGGCCAGCGATCTGTCACTTATAATCATAATATGACAATTCATTTGAAAGGGCCCTTAGGTAAACAAATCCAGAAATTTATTTTCTTTATTCGCTGTTTTCTTCATTATAAACGTGATAAAAGGATTGTTTGTAGGGCCCTTTTTACTTACAGAACATCATATATTATTACGAACACAAATAGTCTCAATAATGCGGGTCATTTTTATGCTAGGCGAGTTGGTGTCGAATGGTGTGCGTTCGAGCCCCTACAGTGGCAAAAAAATATTGTCTTTAATTTCATAAAAATGCAGTACTTATTCCAGTGTAAAATTCATAAAGAGTGAAACTCAGTGTTTACACTCAGGAATGTTAATAAGTTGACTGCTACAACTAATATATACATATAAGGTCGGCCACCCATTTGTGTACAGTATGACTCGCGTCAAAACATCATTTTAACAACTTTTCTTGAACTTGTCTCCGAGGTGCAATTAGTTAGGTCGCGTGTCATTCTTATGCTCTAGGCGAGTTGGCGTCGAAGGGTGTGCGCTCGAGCCCCTACAGTGGCAAAAAAATATTGTCTTTACTGGAATATGTTTAGTGAATCGGAACTGTACAACTAGTTATGTGAATGGAAAAACTACAACTCTGGTTGTATTGGAAATAGTCATCTATGCAGTTACTTAATAAATTTAAGTACAACCTTAAAATAAAGCAAACAACTACATGGCTTTAAAATATAAGGTTCGAGTTGAGTAATGTTTAACATCCCAGTCAAGAATATTTCACTTGTATTGAAATGCCACCAGTTATATGAGAAGGTGCAGAAATTATTTACTGTGCCTTGCGCTGATGTGGCATTACACAGCAGGGTTCCATATCATGCTATGCCTATTGTAAGGGACCTTGTTTAATTTTAAGTTCCCATCCGAAAGACCATGACATTTATAGTTTTATGCTGAGTGCTTGGCAAAGTACAGCAACTACCCAAATTCAAGTCTATGGTCAGACCTTGTCGGGGTTGGAACCCAATACCTCCCATTTACAGAGCAATCTCTCTACCAACTGAGCTACCGCAGTGGTTCCGCCATATAAGAAAAAACAAAACTAACAAGAAGAGTGAAGTAATAGTGTTTTATGCTCAGTCAAAATTCTTTCACTTATATTGAGGTGGTTAGTATTTTAATGGTGGAGGAAACCAGAGTTCCAAAACAAAACCACTGACTTTTGACAATGGAACTGACAGACTATTACACTAGGGTCTGACCATGTGGGATTTGAACCAGAGGCTCTGTAAACTAACAAGAGGCCCCATGTCTGAAATAATCATCCAGTAAATGATAACTGGTGATTTGACACTAATCATTGTGATCAAAGGGAGGTAATTCTTAAACATTCTTTCATAAAACTGAATGATACCAGGGCTGACATGATTTTGACGTATACTGTATAATACCAGTCATAGCATTTAAATAGCTTCGATGTAGCTTATTTGGTACCCAAGCAAAATAGTCAAGACCATGACACCACTTTGAAAAACTTTTCAAGAAAATGTCCATAATTAATCACTGCTTCTGTCCAAGTTTCATTGAAATCTGTCCAGTAGTTTTGGGAGTGATGCAAAAATATGCATGCATGTACAAACATGTTCTGTGCCATACACACACATGGCCTTTTGACCTGGTGAGATTTACCAACTATTTATAAAGAAACATTTGTCACATGAAGAAAACAAGACTTGAGTCTAAAATCTTTAGCAAAAAAATTACCATAAAAACAAACAATGCTTCATAAATGTTTATTTCATTATTTTCATTATTTTAAAAACATTCAAACTATCAATTTAAGTAAAGTCTAACTAAAGCTCAGTTACTAAATTCTCTGTTGTTAGTAGCTACAGACTAGATTATTTACCCATAATTCAAATTTAAACATGGCCATAAACTGTCTTCCTGATGATTCAGACTACTAAACCAACATTGATTTCTACAAAACAATAGCCTGTAGCCACTATATAACACATTATGAAAAGCTGGATTCTTTATGCATTTTGGAAACTTTTGAGTTCAAAATACCATAAAATTTGCTATAGCAAAAAGAGTTATACAAAATTGTTATTTCAGTAGATGCAGCCTGTGTGCAATGTCTACAACCAACAAGATCAGTTCCATTTGGCCAATGTTTGTAGCTAATTTTCAAAATATTTCTCAATTGATGGTTAAAGAGCAAAGGAGAGGAAAAAATTCAAAGGACCAGTTTGGTGTGGTCAATGCTTGGATTGTATCTGTTTTCAACTGTTTCTGAATTGACAATTAAAAAGCCCTGGAGAAGAAAATGAAAATCCCAAAAATTAATTAAAAACTTTCAGAGTTTCACAATGATGCTGATTTTGTATGCAGACATATACAATACATGTACATGGAGGCTCAACTGAACTTTGTGCATGTGAGCAAAATAGAAACCAGCAAAAACAATTTTTGACAGACTGGCTATAGATATACATCTAACAGATGAAAGCTTTCACCGAATCAAATAAAAAAATTGCTCAATTTTTAATTTTCAGCATCAACACAACATTGGACAACTAAATATGGTACTTTACGTAGCCATGTTTACCAAAACTTTAATGTCTGGTAATCTTTTACTTGCATACATGTATATGTTATACTTAGTGCTCAATAAACTGGAGTAATGGTGTACCACCCAGCCAAGATTCTTTCACTAATATTTTTAGTGGTCAAATCTTGTTTGTAGAAGAAACAGAAATGTTTAGAGAAAAGCCCTGAACTTTGCCAAGCAAACTAACAAAATTAATTGATCTGCTGAGTAGGACTTGAACCTAGGTAGTTAGGGCTGTTGTGATCCTTAAGCCCAACATGTGTTTTTGGGACTATTTGTATATTTGGGACAACATGTGTTTTTGAGACTATTTGTATATTTTGGACAACATGTGTTTTTGAGACTATTTGTATATTTGGGACAACATGTGTTTTTGGGACTATTTGTATATTTGGGACAACATGTGTTTTTGGGACTATTTGTATATTTGGGACAACATGTGTTTTTGAGACTATTTGTATATTTTGGACAACATGTGTTTTTGAGACTATTTGTATATTTTGGACAACATGTGTTTTTGAGACTATTTGTATATTTGGGACAACATGTGTTTTTGAGACTATTTGTATATTTTGGACAACATGTGTTTTTGAGACTATTTGTATATTTTGGACAACATGTGTTTTTGAGACTATTTGTATATTTGGAACAACATGTGTTTTTGAGACTATTTGTATATTTTGGACAACATGTGTTTTTGAGACTATTTGTATATTTGGGACAACATGTGTTTTTGGGACTATTTGTATATTTGGGACAACATGTGTTTTTGGGACTATTCAGTCAGTTCTGTATAGCTACTGGACTGATACATTGATCATGTAAATACATGTGTATATTTGATTGTCTGTGAACTGTATATTTTATCATTTCAATTCTAAATGATATGAATGTCAAAGACATTAACATTTTGAACATCAGCAGTAGCAACAAAAAATAAAGGACTAAATTTTACTGTGGTTTTACATGATTCTGTTTATACTCAACCAAAAGGAGTCCATAATGAACCAACATTTCCAATTTAACAAGTAGCTACATGTAAATTACTCATTAAATTACTTTATCAGAATTCATGATGAAAAGGGTAACATTCAAGTAACATTCAGTACTGACACATTTTCCGATCTTTTATAACTGACAATAAAGTTCAATAACAAAAATTTTCACAACTTGGTTCAAAATTCTAGGGTAAAATGAATCATGACAATACAACAACTGTACATGTATCACAATTTTTCCCTCATAATACAATATGATACACTTGTCTCAAAATCAATATGATATGTACTTAAAATCTTATTTTGATGCATTAAGATTATAAATTTAAAAGAACTCATCTTTCCCAGGTAGGATAGGTGCTTTAATATTTGGTACAGGTCTATTTAAATTTTTGTTACTTTAAAAGCTATTTGTTGCAAAACCTTTATTTCTCAAAAAAGTAGTTAAATAAAAATTCATACTTTCAAAAATCTTTCGAGAATTGCCACTTAAATGTTATTTTGCATAATATTGAAAAGTATCAAATTGTGACACATATCTATGAGGAGTGTGTATCATTTCACAACTACAATTTACACCTATCATTCAAAACTTCAGCAGACTTTGATCATTTCACAACACAGATGTATTTGTGCAAAAACATAACAAAACACATTAAAATTTACATCAAAATGCAAAAATGCAAACAAAAATAAATACATGACTTGAAATGTTGACAGCAAACTATAAATTGTCACTTAATAGTCAAATGGGATTCATCAGCATACTATATGATTAATATCCCTTAACATTAGTGCAGAATGTTATGAAAAATGTTTACATAACACATTCCCAGAGTATAGGTAACAACTTTGACCTGTATGTTTGACCTTTAAGTAGAAATAATCATATTGGAAGGTTTACTCAATACAAAAGTTGGGTTAGGATTTGCAGTTAATAGATATACACATTGCCAACGATTAGTGTTCATATCAGGTAGAGCAAATATACATGTGTGATCCCTTTAACTTAAATTTACCTGTCCATAATGAATATTCCTAATGAAAGGTCAAGTGGACAGGTCAATGTTGTTTACCTATAACATTGTTTTTTTGGGAAAATATAACTTATACAATTCTATATCAATAGAACATTATAGTTTTTACACACACATAATGTAGTATGCTGGCAAATTTTGTTTTGTTTTTGTCATAATTATTTCATCTCTTGGAACAGATACAGAATTTGTGAAAAATAATAGTGTTCTTTCATGGCAAGTATCTGTGTGAAGTGAAAACAACGTACAATGTTTTGACCAGTTCAATTCCAATTTACTAATTTATCATTAAACAATAGGAAAAGAAAAAGTTTGCAAAAAATTTAAATTATTCAAGTAATCAATAACACAAACACAGTGCAAATGTTGCTTAAAAAATGAAATCATACCTTCTGTTTCTTGACTTAAGGAAATCACTAATAGCCTACATGACCCACGACATATTAACTGTGAATGTACATATTTTCTGGGTTTCCCCCCTTCTTATTTAAATTAAAGTACCTTTCAATGAAAATTACATGTATGTTCTTAATTTAAATATCATTGCTTCACATAGTTTAAATCATGTGGTTATGCATGAATATTTTGAAAGTTATGATATTTTACATATTGTTACAGGGCATTCTCCTTCTACAAAATAAATCAACAACTGTTACAATGTAATTTGATTTATTTTGTAGAAGGAGAATGCCCTGTAACAATATGGAAAATATCATATTTTCAGCAATTCTACTTGTGTGAGAAAAATATGCATGATTTAAATACAAAAATTATGTAATAATTTAATATTAGGCAAGTAGCTATCTAATGAGTTAAGTAATGAAGGAATGTAGTAACGATATACATATGACAAAAAGACGGAATCATGATTATATCAACAGAAACATATACAATGTATGGACGCATATATATACTTTGAGCATAAATAAATACATGAGTTTTTAAGTATAGGCAGACAACACTGACCTGTCCGTTTGACCTTTTATTAGGAGTAAACGTCAATGCACTCGTCCATAATAAATATTTAAATTAAAGGTCAATGTTGTTTGCCTACACAATGCAAATGACAAATAATATACACAATGCATTAAGAAAACAAACCACACATAAATGTATATTTTAACAGTGAAAAATTACCAGAAATACCTAAACACATGAAATATTTGCATTTTAATTGACGGATCGCCGGCCACACCCACAATGTTCTGACAAAGGCTCAGGATGCTTGAATTACTTGTACACACAAAAAGAATGAAAACTCAACCTGAATTGTGCCATTTAATGACATCACTGAGACAAGAATGTCATTAGTTGCCGTGATGCTGCTTTGGTACCGTGATCGTGGCCTGTGTCGGAACACAAGGCGTGGCCAGCGATACATCAATTTATATATACATGTACATGTAAAAATGAATGGGATGATGAATTCTGGAATGTGCTGTTAGAAAACCTAACTAAACTAACAATAATACTGTGTAAAGACTGCAGCCAAATTAATACATGCGGTGTATAAAAAATAAACTTAATATAATAGCTGGCCTGTTTGGTTCACAACATACAAACATGATATACAAAAATGGACAGCAAACAGTACAATGAGACGTGGTACAGACAAACAACATTGACCTGTCCGCTTGATCTTTCATTAGGAATATTCATATAGAAGGATCCACCCAATAAATGGGTAGTAGTAGGATTCACAGTTGACCATGTGTAAATAGGGTCCTGGATTAGTGTTCACATTATGTGAGAAAATAAACCTACTTGATCCCTATATATAAATGCACTCATCCATAATAAATATTCAAATTAAAGGTCAAGCAGACAGGTTAAAGTTGTTAACCTAGATATCATTATTTTATTTTTAAATTACAACTCAATAAATAAATAAATATTTTGTAAATAAATTCTGTTGAAGCACTAAAATTTTATAATAATATAAAAATTTCTGTCAGAAAATAAATACATGGTAAACTGGTTCATTAATAATATATGTAAATCATAAAAATTCATTATTTGGATTTCAACACAAATAATGTTATAGACATTTTATTTAGATTAATTCTAGATTTAAAATGTCTAGCTATTTGTGAAGTAGATTGTGTGTTTGGGAATCGACAATATTCATGATAAATAATATTAATGGACGGAATGTTCAATTTGTTACAGTAAAGTTACTACATATTTGGCCTATAAAACAATAAGTGTATTTCCGCTAACCAGGGCTCAGTAACTCAGAGCCATCTTAGCAATTACAAATACTTATTAAATATATATTATATATTGGCAGACACTTGGTACTGTCACTTGCTTTCAAAGTCAAGGGTTGTGGGTTGGAACCTGCCTATAATAGAGCTGTAAAAAACTTGTTACTCAGTACTTGTAGTCTTTTGTTGAGACTCAAAACCGAGGTCCCGTGTCTCAGTTCATGTTAAAAAGAAACCTCTGTAGAGTTGAAAAAAGAGTAGGCCACCTGTTGCCGATACAGAGGATGCTTAGAAATGAGAAACATACTGAACAACATAAACATAAACCATATTGGCCTTAAGTGTTCATAACTGCTAACATAGTTTCGAGTTACCCAGCCAAGATGGACTCTAAATTTTTATGCCTACCCCAAAGTCTTTATGAAAATATTTAGACAAGCACTGTTCAAGTTGACATCCTTATGCCATATAGTCAATTAAAAAAATTGCCTACTCACTGAGCCTAATTTTTTTAGAGCATTAGTGGAAACACTTATTGTTTTGTTTTGGCCTCAGGAGATTTCCACATACATTTTTTTCCCTAAAGAGGAAATACAACAAGATTATTTGTCCTTTGGTTATATGAAGAAAAGTAAACATTAAAATTTCCCAATTAAAGTATATTGTATATGATTTAAACTTATCTTTAAAAATGCATTAAAAATATATATATAAATAATGAAAAATGGAATGTCAATGTCATAAATATGTAGGAAAAAATAAACAGACAGAACAAAAAAAAATCAGTCAACAAAACTAAGACTTTTGCTTAATTCCCTTACTCCCAGAAAATTTTATCAACTCATTCAAAGGAACCAAAAACAAAAAACAAAATAAAACAAAAACAAAATTGGAATGTAAAAACAATCACAGTAGAACTGTCTCTTGAGAGCCAAATACCCCCATTCCCAACATTTATTGTTGTACTGCAACCTTGACCTTTATATGACCTTGGCTCAAGGTCATGACACACCTATGGACCATGAAAATTATTCATGTGAAGTTTTATGACAGTCGTCGAAAGCAGCTTTGAGATATGGCCCGACAGACAGCCGGACAGACGGATATGGTGATTCCTAATAACCGCCCATAAACTAGTTTGCAGGGGGGATAATTAACAAAACTAGATCCTAAATGAATCTAATTTAAACAGCAATTTGAGATTCAAAGAGAAACAGATACTCAAGAGGAATATAAAAATACTAAAATGATATTTCTCTTGAAGAAATATTCATATATGCATTTTCATCAACATTTTCTTCATGATTTGATATTCCTAGTTATTTTTTACTTAAAAAAAAAACAATGGGAAAAAATGTGTTTACCCCCCCCCCCCCCCCCCCCCCGGAAAAAAAAATAAAATAGTAGCCTGTGCAGGGGTTCAAAATTCCTTAGGTCTGAGGTCCGGGACCTGCTGATTTTACATTGGGACCCTTGATATTTAAACTGTGAAAGTCAGATGGACCTTCTAATTTTTACCAGGATAATGATTTTTTCCTACATGGACCCAATTTTAATGTTAATATGAATTGGACTTTCAGAACTTTACGTTAGACCTACCAACAATAAAGAAATAAAGGTACAGGACTTTCCATAATTTTGAACCCCTGTTTTGGAAGAACAATGAAGCTCACCGGCACACTATTTAAATTACATTGATAGAAAAATTAACCAAAAAACCATAATGCAAGACATGGATATAGACCAAGACACTAATGCCATGGGGGTAGGTTTCTAATTAATTGGTAGTACTTACAGATTATTAGGTTGTTAAATTAGAGAAGTATACATGTATTTCTTGTAAAGAATAGTAAATCTAAAGACTTTAATTAACAATGAAAAAACTTGTTTCTACAGCTATGGGAAAAATTGCACATACACAAGTCTCTCAAAGCAATAACCCTTACAAAAATCAAACAATGCCATCAATGAAAAGCAGCTTCACAATTTGGTCTTCATGTCAGCAGTCAATGATAGTTTTCCTTACAAGTGCTGGAACACAACTTCTTTTAGAAGCCTTTAATACCAAATGTTCTTGCTAAAAGTTCTTAAAGAGAATTTTATCCTCAGTTTTAACACTACAAGCAATTTCATCTCCATATCCTACAAGTATTATCTTTACTACCTGAAATAGAGAAGAAAAATCCTATCACTATTTTTAAATCTAGCCCAACATATGCTAATTGTAGTGCTGAACATTCAAAAATATTTCAGAAACCCTCATTGGAAAATAAACTGATTGACCATTGATTGATCAGAATTTCAGATTTAAGCATATAATTTTTGTAATCATAAAGTGTATATTTATAAACGTAGCTTTATATAAAACAAGGCTTATATTAACTATTTTGAGTTGTTGGAAAGTGACTCGTGGTTGTATATGGCACCATTTGTTAGATTGCTTTCAGAAGTTTCTTTATGTTAATTTGTACTTCCCTCTACTATTGGAACACCCTTTTTCAGCAGCATGTCATTTGCCTATGACTGAATAGGCCAACTTCAAATCAATAATTGAAATTGACGTTTCATCACATACTTAATGCGGACTGAAATGGGTTAATGTTGAAATTTAGGAAAAGTGCTAGTTAAGGTCGCAAATGAAGACAAAACTGTACCTGTTATGATTGTGTTTCCTTCATAATTGAATGCACAACTAAAAATTTCATCGGTATGCCCCTCTAATATTTGTTTACATCTTCCGTCTTCAGGGTCCCATAGTCTGGCAGTTTTATCTGAGCTTGCTGTTAATACTGAAGTTCCTTGTGGGTTAAATGTTATCTACAAATAAATAAATAAATAAGTAAATAAATAAATAAATAAATAAATAAATAAATAAATGGGTTAAATGTTATCTACACATAAATAAATAAATAAATAAATAAATAAATAAATAAATAAATAAATAAAAAAAATAAATAAATAAAAAAAAATAAATAAATAAATAAAATGTAAATAAATAAACTAGAACTGTCTCTTGAGAGCCAACATCTACAAAGGTTTAATGTTTTCCCCGACCCTGACCTTTCTGATATGACCTTGGTTCAAGGTTATATCAGATTTTACACAGACTGACAGATGGATAGACCAACAGATATGGTATTCCTATATACCCCCTCAATCATTCCTTGTGTTGATAATTTCACATTTTCTATTGTGGTATATAGGAGACTATTAAAAAAGTAACCAGTTTTTCCCAAAAATTAACATGTCTCTTGGACTGGCTGTTATTTTGAACACTGATAAGTAATATGAATTCTTACCTTGGATATTTCACCTTCGTGACCTTCAAACTTTGTAAGTAATTTATGTGTAAGTACATCAAAACATTTAGCAGTACCATCAGCGGAGGCCGTTAGTAGTTTCTGTCCTGTGTAATCAAACGCCACATCTAATACTTCATCATCATGACCCTTCAGTGTGCCTATACAATTACCTGTAAATTAACATAAAAAATACAAAGTTCTTAATCCAAAGATAACACACATCAAAATGAAAGGGTATATGAACATCAATAGAGGGGAGTGGAGTGGAGTTGTATGCCCTAGTCAATATTCTTTCACTGTTGAGGCAGCTAGATCTGCAAAGATGGAAGAAACTAGAGAATCCACAGAAAAATCATCCACCTTTAGCAAGCAAACTCACAAACATTTTAAACAAGAATCTGTTCCAAGTGGTATTTGAATTCACACAGGTATAGTGATCCTTAATAAGTGTATGTCTTAGACCACTCTAACATTGATGCCCAACATCAATTGAGCTGCCATATTAACAAGAAAACTTGCCTGTGCACTTGTCCATCAAAAACTTTACCAAAAAACCTTATAGAAAATGACATAGTTTTTTTTCTATTACTCTTGCTTTAGAGTTACTTACTATTAAATCTAATTAAAAACATATTTCTTGACTTCAAGTAATCAGACAGAAACTAAACACTTTACAAAACCAAAGATTTTCTAACAACGATGGGTTTTCAAGTGACAATCCATCTGGTTAAAGGGAGACAACTGCTATAATGCCAAAAGATCAGTCTATATTTCTTTAGATTGGGAAATTATCCATATTTCTAAAACTAGAACTAGAACTAAAACTAGAAAGATGGGCCAGGGTTGCACTCGCAGATAGACAAAATTCTTATGATGGGACCAATTGTACATGGTCCCTTCTAAAATGAACACTATGACCTGATGTGACTTTCTAAATTGAACACTACTTCTTGATGTGATTACTATACCTGAAGCAGTGTCCCATATTTTACATGTCTTATCCATGGATCCTGTGGCTATATAAGAACAATCAAAGTTAAACTGTGCACTACTAATCTCTGCTTTATGACCAATTAATGTGTGCATACGTCTACAAAATAAAAACAGAAAACATGTTAAATGTTAGTTATTACCCCAACTATCACTTGAAATCTTACTATATCCACAGGACTTCTATAAGACCCTTTAATGTATAGATCTTCAAATAAATACAAAAAAAAAAAATTAATTACATGTACATGTATCACTGTAATCAGCACTCGAAATCTAAAACTATATTCTCAAGAGTTTAATAAGATCTGTGAAAGCATGCATCAAAAATTAATCAAGGTTTTCATTAATAGTGGGTATTACAATTAATATGAATGTGTGCTGTGCTGATGGCATTATACTGCAGGGTTCTTTATCATGCCAAGCCTACCATGACACGGGACCTCGTTTATTTTAAGTTCCCATCTGAACAAGCCATGATTTTCATTTTATAATGCCAAGTGTTTGGCAAAAGAACAGTCACTATTCACTTTTAATTCTTGGGTCAGACCTGATTGGGGTTCGAACCCATCACCTCCCACTTATAGATTGAGCACTCTACCAACTGAGCTACTGCAGTGGTTACCATAGAGTTAGAGGATCTGACCCAAGACTTGAAAGTTGGTACAACTTTGTAGAGTATGTGGAGAGCAGGAGAGTTCTTATCTTCCAGAATTTACATTCAACACTCATCCCACACTGACACAATGTGATCAAATGAACCAATAATTAATTACTTGTGATCCCAAGTCAGAAAAGACAGTTTTGTAAAGTATGTAGAAAGGTGGAGAGTTCTTACCTTCCAGAATTCACATCCCACACTGACACAGTGTGATCAAATGAACCGGTAATTACTTGTGATCCTGTTGAGTTAAATGATAATGAAATGATTTCTGCAGAATGTCCCTGAAAAAAGAAGAAAGTCAGAATTCTGAGATTATCAAATAGTTTTCAATCTATCGATACACATCTGGTTTTATCGGTAATTCAGTACATGTATATAGTGTAGGCCATCTTGCACAGGAGACTTATTTTAGCATAGCATATTTATAGTAATTATTTTAGTTTTCTTTTACTTTGTGTACATTAGCTTAGCATTTGTGAAAATGTCCTAATGTATTCAAATGTGAATGGGGTCCAAAGTCGGCCCCAAATATGGCCCAACAAGTGCCCAGATTTCTCATGATAGTTCACTTACACTTAGAGTGACTAATTCTTCTCCAGTTTGTACGTCCCATAACTTAGCCGTTGTATCCATACTACCCGTGGCTACTACAGAACTTTGTGGATTAAAACTTAAACATACCTAAAATGTAACAATGAAAACACATATAATGGCACATGTTTTATTAATAACATTTATAACCCCATTTTAAAGCCCCTCAATAACATAGCCTTGCTTATTGACAAATTATTTTGAAGTTCCAAAATAATTTTTTTTTAATCTTTTTATAAATAATATGAAAGAACTCAACACTTAACAGAATGCAAGTGGAGGTTTTATTTAGATTGACTGGTTTCCTTGGAGAAGTCCCGACGTCATCAGGATCTACTGCATCCAATCGAATCCAACAACAGACTCTAACAACACAACAATTTGGCACAACCAGGGTGTTGGTTCACTTCATTGTTGTTTTTTTTTTAAATTTTATATAACTAAAAAGGCCACCCAAGGAAAACAGTAAAAGTGACCTTTATGAGCAGGTGGCTTTTATATACAGGTTCTAATAATATGAATAAAAAACAATTGGAATACAATTCTAATCGCTTTTATAAGCAGGTGGCCCTTATATAGAGGTGGCCTTTAAGACAGTTTGGACTTTACATGTATGTTTCATAATATACTCATCTTCTGGCACTGCCACTGTTGATACTTTTCACCCAAGTTTTGTAAACTTTTGATAAACAGCTCTCAAAAATTGCTCTGGACAAGAATTTCTGATAAAAACTTCAGAGGGCCATAACTCCCAAGAAAAATGGGCGAACAAAATAATATGCATTGTCGTTACATTTAATAAACAGTGAATTTAGTCCAGACATGAATTTTCCAATGACAACTTCAAAGGGTCATAACTACAAAGGAAAAAAAAGGCGAGATAAAAAGAATTGGGATATTCAACTATTCATTAATTTATGAGTATTTTTAGAGTCCAACCATTAGTGTTCCATTTTGTTTCAAGTTTATGTTTCTTCATTCTCGTGACTACAATATACATTTCGACTTACTATTTCAGCAGTGTGACCTCTAAACGTGTGATAACATTTCCCAGTTTCTGAACTCCATAATTTACACGTTTTATCAAAAGAACCTGTGGCTATCTTATCTCTGCAAAAAGAAAGATATTTGACCTTAGAACATTAGGATTAGTGGATGTGTTTTTATTCAGTTTCTGGGTAGGTTTAACAGGTTTATCCTGCCTTAGAAGAAATGAGCAAAAAATGAATTATCTCCCCTTCACAAATCTATATACATTTAGCATGTTTAGCGAAAGTACCAAATGTTTGATCACTATTTTTCTTAACTAATATATCAAGGGTACTTTTAAAAAGGGGTTTACATGTATACTTCACAAAACAGAAATAAGTGTAAGCCTTGATTTGAACTGACTAATGCCTCAGGACAAATATTAACTCTTATAAAATCTCTTCAGTATTTTTATGTAGTCTATTTTTAACAATTATGAAGACACAAATATATTTGAAAAAAATGAGGGTTTTTCATTTGGTTAGATATGTAAACTGGTGGATTTTTTTTACTTGACTACTGAGAACAACCCACAAAACCAATCCATTTTACTTGTGATAGGTGATGATGCTTACCCATATGGATTATTAAATGCTATAGCGTATACAACATTCCTGTGACCCTCCAAAGTGTGTAATTCCTCACCAGACGCTGTGTCCCATACTTTACATGTTCTATCATAACTACCAGTGATAAAACTAAAAAATAATACAACAAAGACATAAATAATAATGATTACAAGATTCACTCCCTGGGCCAAAAAACTGTCTCAAATGGAGTGACGTAACGGTGGTTAACGCCTCAGTCAATAAAACCGGAG
This sequence comes from Anadara kagoshimensis, assembly GCA_021292105.1. NCBI lineage: Eukaryota > Metazoa > Mollusca > Bivalvia > Arcoida > Arcidae > Anadara > Anadara kagoshimensis. Next base: position 35,313,831 of record CM037869.1, read on the forward strand.
TGCCCAGAGAAAATCACCAGAGATTTATCAGGGTCTTTTGGGAAAAGGCCTTAAACTAAAAATTGGAAAAAACTATCAGCTTTTCGCTCATTTTGGGAAAACTTCGACATCATTTTTTATGCCATTAATGATTAAATCACTGACCTCTTCATCCCCAGAACTGGAATCTTTACTTTCAGCCACTGGGAATTTATAATTCTCATGATCACTTGTTGAATCAGAATAATTTTTTTCTGTCGCTTAGTGTTTATCAGTGCTTAATTTACTTTCGTTTTCATTTAAAAACAACACAATTGGGAATTTTCCAATTTTGGGAAAAAATCAATGTTTTTCCTTTGGGAAAGGGGCCGAATTTCGGCCCTAAATAGACCCTTGATAAATCCCTGACCACTGACCTTCAGTCAGTGAGGTGCAAACTTCCCCACACAAGAATCTGACCCAAATGGGATATGAACCTTGGCAATGACAGGTGCATAAGCATGGACTTTTGTCCACTTGTCAAGAACTGTCTAAAAAATTTATACTGGTATAACTTCTATTATTCTACAAAGCAAACTCTACTGGTATACTGGGTGGGTACATATACTTTAAACATAGCATTGTCGTGCTGTTGTACAGCGTAGTTGGGAAAATTGTGTTGTGGCAAGACAGAATATAACCGAAAATTCGTGGGGGGGGGTCGATCTATGCATAGTCCGACGGATGTTTTTTTTTGGAAAAGGAAACAATGTACCAAACCATGTATTGCTGAATTAAATGGTAGAAAATAATAATTTCATAAATATTTGAAAAAGACAATCGGTAATTAAAATTTAAAAAAGTTGTACCCGATCGTTTTGTCATTTCGGATAGAGAGAAAGTAGAGTTTTGCAGATCCTACCGTCGCTATGAGGGGGTACATTCTAGCGGTTGTATGTGTAACTGGATCATTTGCTGTTAATCTTGGTTAACCCAGATTATCACTCACAAAATTCCCGTTTCATGTTAATGGTGAAGTACAGTTGTTTTACCAGTTCCGATTTTTTACTACCGAATAATCTAAAATTTCAATCCCGTTCAATTAAAGGAATCGCAAAATAACTTTCTCAATATGTATGGGCATTAACTGTTTAAATAATATAAACTTCAACCGCTTCCTAAATGTATGTGCACGACAGGTCGACAGATTGTTGGTGACCTAGTTTAACGATGTAAACAAATCGTGATCACGGAAATGCTTTTTTCAAGAAAACATACTACCACGTGTTTTTGAGGACAGGTGTCGATATTTTGGAATCAGCAAACATTTGTATTATTACAACACATAAATTTTATTTCCTCTGCTTGTGGATGACGTCTGCAGCAGCGCTTATATGAAACCCTGTTCGGAACTGGTAAAAAGGCTGTATTTAAAATTTGCACACAACAACTGTACGAATTATCTCCCTTTCACGAACGTAAAATCTAATCGATAAACAGTTTTAAAATATGACACAATTGCCTCAACATCAAAATACGTTATCATAACCTTCAAAATAAATTTAAATTTCCGTAGATTTCACGAAGAATGAATTAAACAACCTGCAGTTGCTGTTCATTTCATAAAAAGTTATGATTTTACATCGTAGGACGCAAACTTCTCGAACTACTTTTTATTGTAAACATGAGATCAGTTCGCCAAATTGCAGAAATTATTAGATGCATCCCGTCGCAATATTTCACTAGATTCCGAAATGTATTTCGAAAATTTATTCCAAATGTGCATATGTAACCAAATGCATTACCCGTCTCAGAATACATATCTCACGATAAAACAGATATACTTCTTTCACGCTCATTTACCAGGCGCACTATTTCCAGGTGTACTCATATCTTATAATTTCATAGCAAAGAAGCTCGATATCTTGGAAGAAAGTGACAGCAATGTACACGCGTTCACTATCGTGAACGCTGTACAAAAAGGGGTTTGCTATAAATTTAGTTAGATCTACATAAAAGAACAACATAGGAGAAATAGATTTAAGGACTTCAAAATAGTATGACGATAAGCAGGTTGGCGAAGTTATTGGGGAGCATTATAATTCCTTTTACTATATAATACATACAGTGATACTGTTTAATATTATTACTATAAGAGAGAGAGAGAGAGAGAGAGAGGAGAGAGAGAGAGAGAGAGAGAGAGAGAGAGAGAGAGAATATTTTCAAATTCCATACCTAGAACCAGATTTATTGAATGCTACATTTGTTAATGGCAATATGTGAGCTCTTAGCACCTGTAAATAAATACAACACATAAGTAAATAATGGTTACTAATCTACAACTAAAAAATTCACTGGTTTTTTTTCAGTTTCTGGATTGAACTTGGCCAAAAGTTCTTAGATTATTCAATAATTATTCACTTGTATATTATTCTGCATATAAGGAATATTCTATTGTGTCAAAGATAAAAGTTTGATGACATTTCTTACTACATTGGTAAAACAGTCTGGATAACTTTAAGTTGGTTACAATATTTACATTGTGTAGATACAAAACATATACATTAAAAAGGCATCCATATGTTTGGGAATGGCCTGATTTTGTAGACAGAATGATGCATTTCCTAAATCTAATTTCCAAGATATAAAGAAATGATAACATGTATTTGTGATTTTCCTTTTAAAACCTCACAAACTGATTTTAATTGAAGCATATATTCTCCCAATCTTACAAATAAAAGTTGAAGCAATTGTTATCCCGAATACAGTAAAGTGTGTATATAAAAACACCCATAGGATCTAAAAATAGAGACTATGTTGTATATACATGTAGATAACATGATAGTGTTTATATTGAGGTTCGTCGTGTTAAAACATGAAACACAAGGCAGCCCTCAACGTGGGTTTAAAACTAAGTGGACAGCTTGCCACCAATGTAAAGTTTTAGGTGGCCAGTGAAAATTCCAACTGGCCAGGTAACATTTTCTTCTAAATGAATCTTTTAGGTATGGAGAGCAAAAATGCACATTTCTTAAACTGACTTACAATCACTTACATAATCAGTGTTATTAATAACAATATTGATGATGTAAAGTGTCCGTTATATTGCCTGAAATGGTCACAGTATTATGAAAATTCTGTAACACAGAAATAATATCTGTTCTCTGGTCACAAAAGTTCAAATTTAAAGTCGACAAGCTGGCCACCATTTACAAATTTTAGGTTGCCAGACACAATTCAAGGTTGATTTGGCCACCATTTTAGTAGACAAAATAGAGGGCTGCAAGGACCTTATACAACTAGTCTTAATGGACATGCTACATAACTGTAGCAAGTTTTACTATATTTCGACAGTTGATATTTTCGCTTACCTTAAATAAATAAAAATGATGATCGTCTTTTTGACTAAGTTTTTCCTGTAAACCTAGATTATATTAAGGAAATTTCATAATATTATGTAATATTCAGTCATTTGGGTAACAAAAAATTTTTTCTAAGTGTTTTTCAAATTTTGCAACTTTTGAACACAACTTTTGAACACTAACACTACTACAGCTTAAATTCTTTGAATCAATAATTATCAAATACATGTAATGGTATTTAGCATGGATAAGAGGGTTTGTGTGAAGGCAAATTTTTTATAGAACTAAAAATTCATGTTCTAGTGGTATGCTAGTAGATACTGACCAAAATGTCTTAAGAGATTGAAGTTAACAATAATCATAATATATCTAAACAACCATTTCAAATTAAATCATAACCTCAAATGTACAGCTAGACAGGGGATACTTTTTCATCTGGAACAGTGTCCTCACTTCCATGGAGGAAGTTTATGTGTGTTAAGATTAATTTGCAAACTTCTAAAATTATGTTTGCCTTTTGGTTTTTGATTTGGACATGGACTGGTATGTTTTTTGGTTCCTTTTGGGCTTCTGATTTGGACATAGAACAGTATTTTTGTGTTTGCTTTTTGGCTTTTGATTTGGACATGCACTGGTACGTTTTTTGGTTCCTTTTGGGCTTCTGATTTGGACATAGACCAGTATTTTTGTGTTTGCTTTTTGATTTAGACATGGACTGGTACGTTTTTTTGTTTGTTTTTGGACTTCTGATTTGGACATGGACCAGTATTTTTGTGTTTGATCTATAAAACATGTTAAAAGGATACGTATAATTAGTTTTCTGACTTGTTCTGTTTTAGAAGCTGTTATCAACGGTTCCTTTCTGGATATCTCATCCACAACAGCATCTACATCAGTTCTGAAATAATATAACAGAAATAAATCATTCAAACATAACCATTTATATAGTAATTTAAAACACACATAAAAAAACTAAAACTGTCTCTTGAGAGCCAATTACCCTTGCCCCAAACATTTAATGTTTTCCCTTGACCTTGATCTTTAAGACCTTGGTTTATGGTCATGACACACCTTTGGATCATGAAGATTATTCATGTGAACTTTTATGACAGTCTTCCAAAGCAGCTCTGAGATATGGCCCGGACACGATTTTACACTGACGGAGGGACAGTCAGGGTGCTTCCTATATACCCCCCCCCCTTCAAACTAGTTTGCAGGGGTATAATAATGGTTACATTGTGCTAGTTTGAAATGGAAAATGTCCCTCTCTCAACCTGTTACCGTACATATGTTTGTGGAATGGGATAAAATAATTGTGTCTAATAGTAATACCCCAGTTACAATTTTTTAGACTAAAACAAAGTGGAAACCAGAATACCTGTGAAAACCACTGACCTTTGGCAAGCAAACTTACAAATTTCTCTCACTAGGAACTGTAGATGTAGAATTCAAACTGGGACAGTCTGGCAGTGAGAGAAACTGTTTCACTATTTAAAGGCAAATAAATTGTAAATGACACCTTTTTGGCAACAGAATGTTCAAATCTGAAACACTATTTACAATCAGTGACATAGCCCTTAATAAAACCTTAAAGGACATACAGTCAAACCTGTCTATAAAGGCAACTCAAGGGAACTAGTAAATGTGGCCTTTATGGGCAGGTGGCCATTATATACAGGTTCAAATAATATAAGTAGAGAACAATTGGGATACAATTCTACTGGCCTTTATAAGCAGGTGGCCCTTATATAGAGGTGACCTTTAAGGCAGGTTGAAATGTATACCACCCAGTCTGGCCATGTATCAAAGTGAAACTTCTTGGGTCTTTGAACTTAATCACTGTCATATGTCTGCAACATAAGACCTAAAAAAGTCTGGAAAAGTTGCTGAATACACTTTTTCATTTATAGAATACTTACACTGATGTTAGATCAAGCAGATCTATTGACTTTGTCTTGAGATTGCCACCCTGTTCATACTCCAATATTATACCTTTAATAGAAAATAAAATGGACATAGATTGGCATGTTTGTTTTTGATGGAGCTAGTTTAACACAATGGAGATTTCATCAAGGTTGCAAATATTTTGCTCGATAAATAATGAAACATGTACATTCTAAGCAATTCTTGTGATCAATTGGATTGGTAGGTCATATAAATGCAATAGCTCTCAAAGTTTAATAGAAGACTGCCTCAGTGGCTTGGAGGTGGATGGTCTTTCTAGAGAGTAGAAGGATGCGAGTTCGAACCCCTGCCTGGCTGTCATACATAAGATTTTAAAATTTGAGATACTGCTTCTTCACCTTGCACTCCCGAATTAAGAGTACAGAGTATCGACTGGTTCAGGATGTGCCAGGATAATGTGTCTGGAGGAGTGGCAATGTGGCATGCTGCTTGTCTGCAAGTTATTGCTCTGATATGGCACTCTTAAGTTCTTTTGAGTATGCGCAAGGACAAGACAGACTATAAACACATTCGCACACCTCATACATATACAAACTTATTCTTCAGTCGGCACACTGACAGACAGGCCACATGCATTATGTCAAACTCTGACAATCATCACCTTTGATGGAACATTCTGTACTGCACTACAAATTGACCCACAGGCCTCATATGTAGATGCTAAATTCCATCAATATGCCATAGATTTATGGAGCAAAATAAGACCAGACTTTCTTTTGCAACTTCACCTCTCAAAAATAAATACAGAGCTGCAGATAAGTTAGTATTAACCCACTTCCAAACATATAGAAATGGGCAGTCAGATTTATCCTAGAAACACCCCCCCCCCCCCCGGCCATGCTTCTTAATGAAGGACCAATTTGATCTACTCGCAATGTATAAAACTCATTGAAACTTTTAGTTTTAACCATGTGTATATCATGATCTGAGTCGTGCTGTCGTATGTTAATATCGAAGCTAGTCTTGTTCATCGTAATTTTACAGAACAGGTTTTGACAGAGAACCAGACTGAAAATTTTTAAGGAATTCCCCTCGCTGGCGTGCGAAACTAGGCACCGGTTCCCGATGGAAATTGCATAAAATGTTTTACATATGAAAAGAATTGCGATTCTATGGAACAAATAAGAATGTAAGCTTTCATTTCGTTGACGATGTGTTCTTACCAGGTGGGTAATATCGCAAAAGAAAGCGTTTTAGTTTCATGTCTATTTGTGTACGGTTTCTACAAGCATCCAATATGGCAGAATAATGAGGCATGCTGGGAGTTTCTCTATGTATATTCTGCCGATGATAAGAGCACCATTCATTCATGGCAAAGTTTAACCTGCCTACGGGTGCTACATCTAGAACATATCTAATTTCTAGCTATTTATTGTATACTAATTAAATATGATTTTTTTTATTAATTTAAAGGACAATATACAGTTTCGACATTTGATGTCTCACAGACAAAGCAGAGACGTAGAGACGTATATAACAGTTCAGTAAACTAATTAGGTAGCTATATCACCGTATCTGGCCAAGTTGTAAATTGAAACTACTCAAGTTGAAGGTAATCCAAAATTATCGACAGTGTAATGTTCCTTTCACAATTAAAAAGTACTTTATCGTGAACTCTACAGCAATTTAAATAGTTGGTGACATAAGACTGAGGATTTCAATTTGTTCCAGTTGTCACTCAGTGTGGATTGGGATATAGACGTCTTGACTACTGAATAATATGGACACTCTGGTTAAACTTAGGGTAAAAATATTTGCCTACACTAATCTATACTACGAAGTTCAGGGGCTATATAGGACCAACATTTCCGGCTGTCCGTCTGTGTGCCTGTCCTTATCAATATCTTGTCCGCTTCATATCTCCCATATGTCCGGACGGATTTTAACCACACTTGGAACAAATGGAAACAAACAGGAGTCGATATGTCGCATTTCAAATTAAGGTACATAGGTCAAGGGTCATGACCCAATGATAAAACCTATGCGGAGGGTATATAAGTCAGCTTCATTGACAGTTCTGATTTTGTATGGTATCAGGGTCGAACTTCGGAATATTATCACTGCACATACAATACAGGACTGTCGAAAGTTTAACACTGAGAAACCGAAAAAAATCAACTACTGAGTGGCCCGGATAGATGTATAGCTAGTGGGCGAAAAGCTGCAGAGAGATAGATAGCACCTGTCGAAAAACTTTCTATATATAGCTAACGAGGGACCGAGATAAACTGCCAGACTCGGTATTAAGTGTTAAACTTTCGACAGGTCTGTACTGTATATACCTGTGGGCAAACCCAGAGTACCAGTGTAATAGTATGGGTCCAAGGGGGTTAACTTTTAAATATATAACGTTATTTATGAAAAAATATCTTTTTAAACAGCATGAAAATAAGATATTGGACCATAGTTCTTTACATATAGTATATGTGCCCTTTCGGAGCACCCGGCCTAATAGTCTATAACCTCCCTGGTGGAAGTTCATGTTAACCTTATTTGACAGTTTCAAAGTTTTTACTTTGCTTTGAGATTTTGATATAGATTACTATATCTGTTTGTGATTTTGATTCAAGAAGGCAATATTTTGTCAATATTTGGAAAATACCCGGCCAAAATACCCCCCAAAATTGAACAAAATCAACATTTCTTATTTTAAAACCGTAAATATTGTAAACATAAAAATACAAAAGCAAACTATGTTAAACATAGTTAAACATTTCTACATGGGTGTTTCATTATGTTTATAAATATAGATCTTACTATTTGACCTGGGCTCCAGAAAGAAAAAGAGAGGAAGACCAAGAGAGAGCTGGATACGAACAAACTGAGAGAAGGAAAGATGCTTTAAATAGGACGAAGTGGAGAGATGTGTGCCTCGCATTATGCTCCACTAAGAGCGAAGAGGATAGACAGGTAGGTAGGTAGATTTTACGATCTTAGATGCTAATTGCATCGCCAAGAATCATTTTCCTATTGTAATTGCAATATGTCCATTTACAGAAATTAAGTTTTGAAAAATTATTCCAAGAATGCTTCCAAGAAGATATCCTTGTAAAAGCAGTTCTAGATCTGTCATGTGCTGACAATATTGAATTTTTTATTAAAACAATGCATTAATTGATTTTGAATTCATTATTTTAATAAAAATTCAAAATCAGCTCCTGACAGTTCTGCCGCTTCGATATTAGTGGAAAAATCTTGACTATGGCGTAAAACACCATTACTCCATTTGATGTTTGATACAGCTTAACTAATAATTAATATCAGTTTTTTTAGTTCTCTATTTTCTATGCTTCAAGTAGTATCTACATACAAGGCTATTATTATACCAGTTACGAATAGCTGTATATCGTTATATTAAAAACTGATAAGAAGGTTTAAATCTTGATTGCAATGTACAATGCAGCAATAACCATGGAAATAGAAAAATGTCATATCAAGTATCAAAACATATAAAAATTTGATAGCGACAGATCTATACCGAGTATGCCATCTAGTTGATCTACAGTACAGACCTGTCGAAAGTTTTAACACTGAGCTAACGAAAATGAGTCGCAATTCGACCACCCAGTGGCCGAGAGAAGCCGCAGTTCGACCGCCCAGGGGACGAGAAATGAACAGCTGGAGAATGATAACATAGCTGCTGAGTGATTGATACAGCAGTTGTCGAGATATAGCTAACGAGAGGACCGTTCGAGATGAGCTGCCGATTCGGTACTAGTTCGTTAGCTAAATGTTAAACGTTCGACAGGCCGGTACTGTAGTTGGCATTTAAGCTTACCTTTTGAGCGAATGATCAGTCGTAATAAAGAGCACTGGTTCTATAGCAGCAGCATCATCATCATCATCATCCCCTAAAACCTGGGCGGGGCATGTACGTAGCTTATAGAGACTCGTGGTATAGACACAAAAGTAAAGGTTGAAGTGGAAATATTGGGAAATATTGTACACAAAAACGGTGAGCTTGTTGTTTTTCTTTCTTTTCATTCATTCATTCATTATTTTATTTATTTAATTAATCAATTATTTATCCATCCATTCATTCATTCATTCATTCATTCATTCATGCATTCATTCATTTATTTATTTTGTCATTAATTCATCCATCCATCCATTCATTCAATATTTTATTTATTTATTTATTTATTTATTTATTTTTTTTTATTTTTTATTTGACTTAATTTTATGTTTTATTTGTTTCGATAAATTATAACAAATTAATATTTCTTAATGGTCCTTTTCTTATAAACATGTACATGCATTTGAGCCCATTGTATATGTCGCGACTTCAGCGAGTTCATATCTGGGTACACGTGTACTCGTGCGATGTAAGGACGAAGTTATTATGAATGATTTAGACAAATTTTGAAATGGAAAGGTAATCCGGAGTGTTCTCACATCAAAGTGTTGTAATAATGCAGTACTTGTTATATCAAGTCGGTCAGTGAAGTTTTTGATGGTGCTGAGGAAACCAGAGTTTCAGGAGAAGCATGTGCATTTAGTGCATTTGGACGAGGATTCGAAGATCCGACGGGGACATGTTACGATCTTAATGAACGTTAATTAATTTCACATTGCTGCTGACTTACCCGTTGTCAGGATAGTGGACAAATGAAACTAAAACCTCTGCAACTGTTGTATCGGTGAGCTAGCGACTACAAATCGCCCTACGTGCGCTAGTACAAAGCAGACCTACACATAATACCTGTCATTGTCACATCGGGGTAATCCAGTGTGATCTGGCTGACACTAACATATCAATCCATAAATATTAAGATGCGCCCACACAAACCTTATGTTTACGAAAGAAGTCTTATAGCGAGGGAAAGAGAAAACCAGCAATGTCCTCAAAAATGTAAGCTAAACTGATTACTTTTTTCATAACAGTCTCTGTGGATTTATGGAAACATAAGGTATGAGAAACGCTGTGATCTGTTAGCCAGCGCTTTTGCCGGGACCCATCGATGTATTCAAAATATTAGTATTCATAATGCTTATTGTAAATGCCATTATTAATACAAAACGACTGTATCATGTGTTAGCTTTTTAAGATTAAAAAAATAGCAAATGATTCGAATTGTACATCCTTGCTTTACAACCATTATAATCCGACACATGGGACCACTTGGCTACTGGTGCCACTTGCACTCTGTAAAAGCACTATAGCTAGCCATAAACCGCACAAAACACACCACCAACAAGCTGATCTTAAATATTCCAGCATATATACCAGTAAATAGACATCTAATATAAAAGTCCAAGTGAAAAAACATACAAATTGAAACTCTCTCTCTCTCTCTCTCTCTCTCTCTCTCTCTCTCTCTCTCTCTCTCAATACATACCTGTATTTTTTCATTACCTTCTGTAATTTGACATTTTAATACGCCGTATCAAAATCTAAGTAATATACAGGTACAGTACGGACCTGTCGGAAGTTTAACACTGAGCTAACGAAAAGGAATCGAAACTAGGCACTCGAGTGGCCGAGATATGGATACCAAAAATGGCTCAAAAGAGATACAGTACAGACCTGTCGAAAGTTTAACACTGAGCTAACGAAAAAGAATCGAAGCCAGGAATCGAAGCTAGACAGTCGAGCGGTCGAGATATGGATGCCAAATGGCTAAAAAGTGATACAGTACAGACCTGTCGGAAGTTTAACACTGAGCTAACGAAAAGCAATCGAAGCTAGGAAGTCGAGTGGCCGACATATGGATACCAAATGGCTCAAAAGATATACAATACAGACCTGTCGGAAGTTTAACACAAAGCTTAGGAATTAGTACCAAATCAGTACCTCACCTCGTTAGCGATATCTCGACAGTTTTTTGGTAGCTTGTATCTATCTCTCGGCAGCTACTACAGCTATCTATATCTCGGTCCCTCGACTCCTCGTTAGCGATATCTCGACAGTTTTTTTGGTAGCTTGTATCTATCTCTCGGCAGCTACTACAGATATCCATATCTCGGTCCCTCGATAGCTGAGTCATGACTTTTTTCGTCATGTCGGTGTTAAAGTTTCGACAGGTGTGTACTGTAGGTAGTAGCAGAAGAAAAGTTTTGTAGAGCTAGGTAACGATGGTTTAATGTTGCTTAACGTCGCATCAGCAATTTTTTAGCTATTCGATACGAGAAATATTCTTAATTTATGAATAAGTCCGAGTATGCATATGAAGTGCGAATGTGTTTTATGGTCTGCCTTGTACCAGCGCGCACTCAGGACGACTTTAAGGTGCTAGCTCACCGAGTCAGTACGCCGCGGACAAGCGTATCACTTCCCCAGTCAAATTATACTGACACTGGGTGAACCAGTAAAGTCCAAAGGCAAGGAAAATTCACTTTCTCAAATGTGGTCTGAGCGAGACTCGAAATAACAGGGGCGCTGTGAGACTCTGGATTTGTAGACTGAAGTCTTCTCCATTAGACCAACGCGGCCTCGTAACGAGGGGTCGAGATGGGCTGTCCATTCACCAACAAATTTTCAGCTCAGTGTTAAACTTTCGACAGGTCTGTACTGTAATTGCTTAGATTGTTTTTTTACCGTCTTCAATGTCGAAAAATAATTTGTTTAGGTATAAACTAATGATTTAATAAAGGATATTGAAATATTGATTCATAAAAAAAACCCAACAGCGAATGACCTTAAAAGAAATTGGCAACACAATTATTTGTGTAATTCAATCCTTTTCAAGTACTGTTTGTTTGAGATATCCATTGCAAGAATCTGTTCAAACATATTTACAAGTTATAGTCTCAAACGGGTGCAAATTCCGGAAACAAAATGAGAAATATTAACGATAGATAAATAAATAAATACATAAATAAATAGACAATAAGAATAAATCGATTATCTTTAATTTACCAATTGAGAATTGTATGTAGGGTATGTAATGATGAACGATGAAGACGAATCATACCATTAGCGAGTTGAGATTGAGTTGAGTAATAGTGTTTAAAGCCCCAGTCAAGAGTATTTCACTTATATCCAAACGTCGCCAGCTATAGAAAATTTTGCCTGTGCGTTGTACTGATGGTATTACACAGCAGGATTCTTTATCATGCCACGCCTGCTATGACACGGGACCTCGTTTATTTTAAGCTCCCATCCGTGGGAACCGTTACTTTCGCAATTCCGAGTGCTTGGCGACGGAACAGTCACTATCCTTTCAAGTCTTGGGTCAGACCAGGTCGGGATTCGAACCCACGGCCTCCCACTTACAGAGCGAGCATCTTACTAACTGAGCTACCGCGGTGGTACATAAAAGAAAGAGAACGGCTCCAGGCCTCGGTTTCACAATCATTTCTTAACTAAGATTTTCCTTAACTTAAATTTAGCATATTTTGGTAATCTCTTTTTGGAACTACTGATGAATATTTTTGTTCAAACTAATGCAAATGTTTTAATCTAGAAATTACCTTAAAATGACACCTTAAATTCCTGAATATCTTGAAAATAAACAAAATTTTAAATATTTTACACTTTGCCAGATTTAAGTTAAGGAAAATCTTAGCTATGGAATGATTGTGAAACCGGGGCCTGTTTCACAATCATTTCTAAACTAAGATTTTTCATAACTTAAAATTAGCACATTTTCGTAATCGCTTTTTCGGAACCACGAGTTAACGCTTTTGACAAAACAAAATACAGATGTTTTAAGCTGGGAATGATCTGAATTGTCTTAAAAATAACAAAATTATTAGGATTTCAAATTTGTCAGATTTAAAGTAATTAATATCTTAGTTAAGGAATGGTTGAGTTGGTTGGTTGGTTGAATGTTGCTTAACGTCGCATCAGCAATTTTTCAGCTATTCGCGACGAGAACTATTTAATTAATCTCTATGGATTAATCTATGAACAATTTTGTGTGTGCATGTGAAGTGCGAGTGTGTTGTATGGTCTGCCTTGTACTAGCGCGCACTCAGGGCGACTTTACCGTGCTAGCTCACAGAGTCAGTACGCCGCAGACAAGCGTACCACTCCCCCAGTCCATTATACTGATACCAGGTGAATCAGAAAAGGCCAACGGCAAGGAAAATTCACTTTCCCACATGTCGTCCGAGCGGGACTCGAACTCACAGCGGTGAGAGACCCTGGATTTGAAGACTGACGTCTTATCCATTAGGCCTGGTTGAGAAACTGGGGCTTTAAAATTAACAAATTATTAACATTTCTGATTTTCTCGGATGGCCTTAATAGACAGGTTTCAGCGCACAGCATATACATAATCGTGATAATACATGCTTTATTATAAAATACTTTTATAAAAAATTAAATGAAATAAACACACAAATTAGCAAATTATTCTATAATCAGATAAAGTTGTCCACAAAGGATTAACTGACAGTATATCCCCTGTTGTCCAATATTATACTAAAAATGACAATTTCATTTGTTGATATCTGTTGATCTAGATCTGATATTAACAGACCGAGGCATTATTCCAAGTTGAAATACAGTACAGGCTTGTCGAAAGTTTAACACTGAGCTTAATCGAAACTGAGCTGTGGAGTGGCCGAGATATGGATAGAAAGCGGCCAAATGCAGTGCAAAGTGCAGTCCTAGGCCTGTCGAAAGTTTATCTCTGAGCACTTTGGTTGCCGAGTGACCAAAATATATAGGTATGTAGCTAATTAACCGAAAATCTTCCGAGAGATAGAAGCTGTCGATAAACTGTCGACAGAAAGCTAACGAGAGGTCGAGATGAGTTGTCGATTGGTTAACTTAGTGTTAAACTTTCGACAGGTCTGTACTGTATTTGCTGAGAGATGTATATACCAGGACCCGGTTTCACAATCATTCCTTAGCTAAGATTTTCCTTAACTTAAATCTTGCAAAATTTCAAATCTTCATAATTTTGTTATTTTTCAAGATTTTCAGGAATTAAAGACTTTATTTTTAAGATCACCTCAATATTAAAACATTTGCATTTAGTTTTGACAAAAATATTCATCAATAGTTCCAAAACGATAACACCAAAACTTGCTAAATTTAAGTTAAGGAAAATCTTAACTAAGGAATGATTGTGAAACCGGGACCAGCTGCCGAAAGGCTTTTGAGCTATATGAACCGAGATGAGCTGCCGATTCGGCATGAATTCGTTAGCTTAGTGTTAAACTTTCGACAGGTCTGTACTGTATATTTTCCCATTTTATGTCAGACCATATACAACAACAGAAAAATTCATAATTGTTTTATAAATTATCAAAACTTGATCAAGCTCAGTAAATTGCAAAATGGTAACCAGCTTCATAGTTGAAGTCAATGAAGGCATAAATTTCAGCCTTGATTGCATAATTAGATTATTGCAGTGGCTAGGTCCTGAGAGTGAATTCTCTGCAAGATGGTGTTCATGGGTTTGAACCCGTACATTGGAAATTTTTTAGAAATAGTGAGGCCAAGTACAACTTGTTACGGAGTTCACTTCTATATAAAGACCACCCATCTACGGCAACCAGTCTGAAGTATACAATAGTATACTGTCATATTATAACATTTTTGATTTTTTAAATGAAATATTTAAAATTTTATAATATGACAATTGTTCAATCTTATTTACGCTAACATCAATGATTTTAACTGTAAACGGTGGCTAATTATAATGCGATTCCTTATATTTAATTAAAATAAATGTTCCTTAAATGTTATATAGAGTATGATGTGATATGCCGACAGTTCTAGACCCCATAATTAGATTCAAAATTCCCCGATTCCGAGGTCCGGGATATTTTGATTTTATATTGAGACCCTTAATATTCAAACTGAATAAGTCCGATGGGCTTGCAATTTTTATTTACGAGGACCTCATTTTTAGATTATTCTCTGATAATATAATTGCACACGGATATTAAATTTTCAAAACCTAATATTGGACGTGCCAAAAATAAAGGCAAATGGTCCGGACCTTACATTATAAAACATAAATTTGAAAACCCCTGCACAGTGACTACGCATTTGAAGGGCCTTATAATTTTGTTGTCGTGTAAAATAAGTCTTACGTTATCGGTATATTGGCAATTTGTTTTGCATTATGTCACATCAGCAATTTTCAGTCATTGGCGACGACAATGAGCCCAAGGATGAACCTAAATCCGTTTATATATATGTGACACACGAGTTTTGTACAAGTGTCCCATACTTCAATGTTTCTTTCATTCACACGTGGCGGGTGTAGCCAACTAGACAGGAAGTGGGCACTCTACTGGAGCACCTGGCCTCACTTCCTGGAGGAAGTTCATGTGTTTAACCTAATTTGCAAGTTTTAAAGTTTTTTCTTTTCTTTTGCATGATACTTTGGACATGGATTAGCGTGGCTTGTTTTTAATTTTGTGCAAATGTTTTTATCTGCATTGTTCTAATGTGCTATTATTGCGACCTTTAGAGTGTCAGTGGATTTGGCGTCATATATCAGACAACATTACAAACCACAACTTTTTATGCTTCTATCGAACCACTAGGTAGATGCCTTCGACAAAGAAAAAATCTTTCTTTTGGATAAATCGGAATCGAACCCACGGTGACGAGATGTGAGTTTGAAAGCTGTTTCAACCACGTGTAAAACGAGGCTCCGGGTACCAAATTATGACCCCCCCCCCGACAAAATAAATCGATCGATTTTAGTTTTTCAGTTTATCTAATCTTCATACAATTTATTTTGAATATAAAAAATGAAATTTCTTTCACGACAAAACAGGTACACCTAGGCAGTTTATTTAATATACAAGTTTATTATTTTATTAAAACAAACATACCAATTCATGTCCAATTAAACCACAATGCCAAAGCAAAGTTAAAACTGAAACTGACAAACCAAGTTAAAAATGTGAACTTCCACCAGAGAAGTGAGACCGGGTGTTCCGGAAGGATAATCGCCTCCTATTAACTAATAACATGTAGCTACACCCGTCAAGTATAAAAAAAAATAAATCGAGAATGGAAAGAACATTGGACTTTGGGACATTAGTTTTTCAAATTGATTTGTTGAAATTTGATTATTGCGTGATTTCTAATCTATTGTGAAATTAAGGTTGAAAATTTTGAAAATGGATATAATTTCATCAAAGTCAAGAATATTGTTATAAACAATATTGATTTAATAATGATACTTTGGAATTTGTTGATATTTTGAATTTGTGTTAATCACTAATTAAAACTAATCAAGCTTCAAACAACTGGGCCCTCAGTTGTTGTGAACTTGATTAGTGTAATCAATTCATTAGTAAAAACTTGAATTTTGCTTATTTTCAAGTATGTTGTAAAATAAATGTTGAAAATATCGAAAGTGAATAGTGAATTTTATCAAACTGGAGTACATTGTCATAGAACTGTCGATTTCATGATGATATGTTGATTTTTATTACAACGTATGTTAAGAATTTTTGTTTATCACCGATTGAACTATTAAGCTTCCAGTATCTGAGTTCAAATATATCCACGTATAATTTTGGACATACTGACTTCATAATTTACATCAACAGTATTGTGATGACGGACATAACGTTTTGGTAAAATTGGATTTCGATTTTCAAGGGAAAATTACTTCGGGCCATCAAATATATCCACGTCATTTTGGACATACAGACATCATACATTACATCGACGGACATAACGTTTTGGTAAAAATTGATTTCTATATTCAAGGAATCCTCTTTATGAAAATTGTCATATGGCATATTTGACATTCATTTATATAACTGTAATATAACGTAATTTTGGACATACAGACACCATACTTAATTACATAAAAATATTGTGATGACGCCCATGACGTTTTGGCAAAAAAAAAAAAAAAAAAAAAAAAAAAAAAAAAAAAAAAAAAAAAAAAAAATCGTATTTCGATTTTCACGGAAGCCTCTTTATTAAAAGTGTCATATGGTCAATTGACATTTATTTATATAACTGTGACGCTGATATTAACCTATTTATTGACCATGTGTGGAATGCGTAGTATTTGATATATTAATAACTAGCCCAAATATCACATATATTAACATTTCAAAAAGATATTTATAAAAGAGAAAAACAATGATATAGTGTTGGTAACCTTTGTTTCCAATTTGTTTAATTTGCTATACAGTACAGAAAGTAACATAAACACTTAGGCTAAAGAACTAGTACTATATCCTCAGCTCATCTAGTATCGACGTTAGCTATAGTACAAACCTGCCGAAAGTTTAACACTAAGCTTACGAATTAGTACTGAATCTTAGCTCATCTCGGATGACGTTAGCCACAGCACAGACCTGCCGAAAGTTTAACACTTAGCTAACGAATAAGTGTCGAATCGGACAGCTCATCTGGGGTCGACGTTAGCTATAGTACAGACCTACCGAAAGTTTATCACTAAGCTAACGAATTAGATCCGAATCGGCAACTCATTTTGGATGACGTTAGATATAGTACAGACCTGCCGAAAGTTTAACACTTAGCTAACGAATTAGATCCGAATCGGCAACTCATCTGGGTCCCATAGCTAGAAAGCTTTTCGACAGCTGGGCCGAGTTGTTCGAAGCTTGATTAGTTTCATCAGTGATTATTACAAATTAAAAACATCAATTAACATCAACATAACATCATCAAATTGATATTTTTATTACAATGTGCTTTAGTTAGGTGAAAGTCTATTTATTTATTTATTTATTTATTTTTTTGAAAATCGAGTTTATTTTCACAACTTAATTGGAATTATGCAAAATTCAAATTTTGACTAATCAATTGATTAAACTAATCAAGTTTCGAACAACTGACTCCTGGTGTAAATCTTTCAGCAACTATATGACCGCTATCTATCCATATTTCGCCCATTCCACAGTCAAGCTACGACTCCTTTTTCGTTAGCTCGATGTTAAACTTTCAACAGGTCTGTACAGTGACATTTGCTCTGGTGTGATCAACTTACAGGTTGGTCTGACCGGGGTATATAAGACGGTTTCGGTTCGAAACTAAAGTAACTGTTAGAGAATTCAGCTACACTGTCATCACAGTTTGTTTAGGCAGTTTGTTTGGTAGGTATCCTTGTGATTACTTTGGCTCTTTCCTTGGATCTAAATATGTTGACTATTCAGAAGAAAATCAGAATCCAAATCAAGGTCGAGGGTTTGAATCCTGTCGTGAATACAGACACAGGGTGTGTTTCTATTTTTCAGTATTTTTCACTTGGTTGCTGTATTTAAGTTTATCAGATTATCTGTAAGAATTTTGCATAATTCGTCGTCATAGACACCGTGAAGCAGAAAATGGACAAGTCCCTCAATTTCATACTACATTGTCAACTGAATGAAGCGACTTTTGCAAATGCTCGCCCAATCCAAGTTGTAAGGACTGTTAAGTTTTGTAGCTTTAAGTGAAGGAAAATCTTAGCTAAGGAAGAACTATGAACATGGATAGGGCGAGCTCAATTTAGCTGTCCTTACTTAAGGCGGTTAAGTATCTATATCGGGAGTTAATGAGGAACCTCGTTTCAATTTTTACCAGAAATAAACACTCATATTTTTTCTATTTACTATTTTTAGCAACACACGTGCATTAGAAAAGAAATATAATTCATGATATTAGAAACAATGTCCACACCAGTAAGTATTACTGATTTTTTTTAATTCTGTATATTTACAGTTTTTTAATTCTGTATATTTACAGTCTTAATAATAACAAACGCATTTTTCTGGGCCTTGATGTTTTATTCCCCCAAATTAAAATCAAATACTGCCGAATGAATGTGGTACACACCAACAGAAATGCTACAGGCTTTGAAGAAGTAGTATTTATAATCTACCAAAATATAAAATAAATATAGAATAAAGTTTCATAATCAGATAATTTTTTGACTGATATGTTGTGAAATTTACATCCCTTTTAATTTGACATTTTGCGGCAGACTAATCATTTTGTATACTGTCACTTACACATCTTTCACTTAATATGTTCTATCAATTATTCATCAACAATTTAGATTTAGAAATTACTAGTTTTGTTGCAAGAGAGACATAATCGATAGAATTAGAATTGTCACAGTCTAAATATACAATTATTGCCTTTGTGATTCACGAATCAGGGAGATATGAGCATTTGTTCACCCGCAACAAGTCATATCTCCCTCACTCAAATGCAATAAATCACTCGTGGGATGGTGGAGGAAACATAATGTCCGGAGAAAACCACCGGGCTTTAGAGAGCAAACTGACAATTTTTTTCTGATCATTACCAATGTCCAATATCCTTTGATGAATATGTAATATGGTATCCGCGCATATCATTGGTGTTTTGATTACATATTGTATACATTGAGTTGAGTTGAGTTGAGTAATGGCGTTTAACGTCCCAGTCAAGAATATTTCACTTATATTGAGACGTTGCCAGCTATGGGCGAAGGTGCAGAAATTTTGCCTGTGCGTTGTGCTGTTGGCATTATACAGCAGGGTTCTTTAGCGTGCCAAGCCCACCGTGACACGGGACCTCGTTTATTTTAAGTTCCCATCCGAAAGAACCGTGACTTTCATTTCGTAATGCCGAGTGCTTGGCGAAAGAACAGTAACTACCAACTTTCATGTCTAGGGTCAGACCCGGCCGAGGATCGAACCCACGACCTTCCACTTACGAAGCGAGCACTCTACCAACTGAGCTACCGCAGTGGTTGCAAACAACATTGACCTCTCCGTATGACCTTTAATTAGGAATATTCATATAGAAAAAATCCACTCATTACATGGGTAGTGTTAGGATTCAAATTTAATGCATAAAGCATGCTGTAGATGAGTTTAACACCTGTGTTCCCTATAAATAGATGGGATAGCCTAATGGATAAGACGTCAGTCTTCAAATCCAGGGTCTCTCACCGCTGTGAGTTCGAGTCCCGCTCGGACCACATGTGGGACAGTGAATTTTTCTTACCGTTGGCCTTTACTGACTCACCTGGTATCAGTATAATGGACTGGAGGAGTGGTACGCTTGTCTGCAGCATACTGACTCTGTGAGCTAGCACGGTAAAGTCGCCCTGAGTGCGCGCTAGTACAAGGCAGACCATACAACACACTCGCACTTCACATGCATACACAAAAATTGTTCATAGATTAATCCATAGAGATTAATTAAATAGTTCTCGTCGCGAATAGCTGAAAAATTGCTGATGCGACGTTAAGCAACATTCAACCAACCAACCTATAAATAGATGTTCTGATCCATAATTAATTTTTAAAGTAAAGGTTAAGCGGACAGGTCAATGTTGTTTGACTATACATAGAGCATATTTGTCACAAACCATTTATATTACTTGCAGTTTGAGACAAAACAATATACATTGACTTTTATAACATTTAGGTATAACGGAGACATAAAGTCTAGATATACCGTTTCAATTTTGTACAACAATGTTAATATCATATTTTGCCAGAAGCTCTTAGGATTTTTGTTAAAACTCATTTTTAGGCTTATGTATTGTAATATTTTAGGCTTATGTATTGTAATATTTGAAATACATTACTATAGGAAAGCCACAATTCCACGGAATATACAGTTTGGCTCTATGTGAATATTCTGTTAGTTGGTGGCCAAAATAAAACCCCCAAAAATTCGAAATTTTGGTTTCTTTGCAAAAGTCACATTAGATGAATAGTAAAGAAATCGTTCTAAAGTGTTTTGCTATAGGCAAACACTATTGACCTATCCGTTTGACCTTTCATTAGGAATATTCATATAGGAGGGTCTAACCAATACTTAAGCAATGTTAGGATTAGCAGTCATCATCAAAACAAACACACTGATCAATGTCCGAACCACACCACAGAAGCAAAGTAAAAACTTTGTAACTGACAAGTTAGATTAAACAGTGAACTTAAACCAGGGGATTGAGGCCGGGTGCTCCGGACCTCCTATCTGTTTAGCTAGCTACATCCTCTATGTGTGTAATTAAAATTGGGTGAAAAGAACACGGAACTATGGAACGTAAAATATATCCAGGGTATTCCACGTCACTATAAAACTAGTGTATACACAAGGCACTTGATTAGTGTTCCCATTATGTAGACGAAAAAACACGTGTGTTCCCTATACATAAACACACTGGTCCATGATAAATATTTAAATTAAAGGTCAAGTGGACAGATCAATGTTGTTTAAGGGAAAATAAGTAAACAAGTAAACTAGATATTGGGTATAGGTCAACAACATTGACCTGTCCGTTTGACCTGTCATTAGGAATATTCATATATAAGAGGGTGTACCTAATACATAGGTAACGTTAGAATTCGCAGTTAATACATCTTCACATTGCCAATGATTAGTGTTCACATCAAGTAGACGAAATATAAACGTGTGATCCCTATTACTTAAATAACGCGTCAGCAATGAATATTACATGTACAATAAAAGGTCAAGCGGACAGGTCAATGTTGTTTACTATAAAAGTAATGATTATCTAACGTCTATATCATAGTAAAGCTTGGAGTTATCCATTATGGTATAGGTAAACAACATTGACCTGTCCGTTTGACCTTTCATTAGGAATATTCATATAGGAGTGTCCAACCAATAGATGGGTAGTGTCAAGTCAATACATACATATAACACAGGTTTACTCTATGGGTTGAGTATATCTCATGATATATACAGAATAAACACCTATGTTCCCTATACACAGATGTAATTGGTCTGTGATAAATATTTAAACGAAAGGTCAAGCGGACAGGTCAAAGTTGTTTACCTATATCATGGCCAGTCCCAAAAAGCCACGGGTTTTGTTTACTCGTTTAAATCTCATTCCAAACAGTTATACCTGTGAACAATAATAAAATCTTAATAACAAAATGTAACTGATATATACAGTGTTATGACGTCATTGGTTTCTTCTTACTTGCAATAAATCGATATTAAAGACGTAAAATATGAGCATTGCAAAAATATAGATACATTATATACAGGTAAACAACTTTGACCTGTCCGCTTGACCTTTCATTTAAATATTTATTACGGACCAAGTATATCTATGTATAGAGAGCACAGGTGTTTAGTTTGTATATATCATGAGATATACTCACCTCAAAGAGTAAATCTGTGTACTGTGTATGTATTAACTTGGATCTTAACACTACCCATTTATTAGATGGATCCTTCTATATGAATATTCCTAATGAAAGGTCAAACGGACAGGTCAATGTTGTTTGCCTATACATGTGTTCGCATTTTCAGTGAGATGAAAAAACAATCATTTCCTCAAGGTAAATACTTACTCTCAGAGCAGGTCTGTTTGTGACCTTGAATAATGCTTTATTTCTATAGAAAACCAAAAAAGAAAAAAAAATCTGAATAAAATTTGATATTAGTTACAGAAAATATGTCTGCGCATCCGTGATTAGCGTAGAATATTTCTACACAGAGCAAAATATTGGCGCTTTAGGGATTTAACATGTTGAAAAACCAGGTCACTGCAAATGGCGGATTCTCTTGCGTATAAGGTAAAAAGGTAAAAGGTATGAGGTAAAACGTCACCAAAGGCATCATTTCCGGTGTAAACATCGTCATTTTCGCTATGTAAAATCCCCATAGCGCCAACATTTTCAACATTCGGGTAGAAAATTGTGTTTTAGCAACTGTTTGAAATTTTTTCGTCCGATACTTCTGTCACCTCTAAGTAAAGAATGAAAAAAAATTCAAAAACAGGCATTTTTTACAGTTGAGAAACTGGTATCCAGTTAAAAGCTATATTTAAGGGGGCGATAGGCTGGAAACATTTGGGTTTGGCCTGTTTATATCTTATATATCATTTCACACAATTTTGATTACATACGTGACGGATGTAGCTAGCTAAACAGGAGGTGCTTACCCTTCCGGAACACCCGGCCTCACTTCCCTGGTGGAAGTTCACGTGTCTAACCTAACTTGTCAGTTCCAAAGTTTGCTTCTGGATTTTGATTCGGACATGTATTAGTATGTTTGTTTTTGATTATATATACTACATTGAATTTGATTTTTAGTTGCTTTTTCAAGAGTCGTTGGGTTTTTTTTAAAAAAAAATATTCTATATGTATCTGCTAGATGCGTGTTTTGTATTTTTTTATTTTTATTTTACAGGAAACAGGAAATAACACAGAAACGATTATAGATATGGTAACTCCAGAAGCGCCACCTATGGAGGAACAATCGAACGAATCAGCTGCAGACGAAACAACAACCACAAGCGTGACTGAAGTAAAGGACACACCTGTAATCCCTGTGATAACAACAGAATCAACAGAAACATCTGAAACCCCTTTAAACACAACAGAAACAAAAGAAGACTCAGCAGACTCTGAAAACTCTACAGACAAAGCAGACAATTCAGCAGATCCCTCAAGTAGTATAGACGACACAACAGCCACATCTCATAAGAACGCTGAAATGTCTACAACAGCGACAGAAAAATCAGAAAGCCCTACAAGTACAACAGTAACAATAGACAAATCTGCAATGTCATCAAGCATGACAACAAATGGAACATCAGAAAAACCATCAAATACAAACAAAACAACAACAAAAGCAACCGCACAATTAAAAAAACCGGAGACATCGAAGACAACAGACGACCAGAATCCAGATACAGAAGAGGAACTGAAAAAAGATTTGTAAGTCTATAGTTTCAATTTTCACTATTATAATATAATCAAATCCAATTCAACAGTGTCTATATTTTGGTCCTTCTGATTGGACATTTCGGCTTATGGAGAGTTTTGTTCCGAGATGGCCGTCTGCTGCTGCAAATCTGGAGCGGGTTTAATAATAGTAGAATTTCACTTAAGAATTGTTTTTAATTTTTGTTCGGTTTATTGAGAAATAACTTGAAGTCTGTATACTTTACATAATCCTGTGTAATCATAACTACATTGTAAATAACATAAACAAAGAGACCAAGAGAACAATGTCCTATGCTAGAAAAGTAAAAAAAGCACAAGTTTCCTAGGATATTTGCTGATACTCTTATTTGGCGACTGGGTAGATTCAGCAACGTGAAATTCAAGCTAGAACATTTGATTGTTGAACCACAAGTCTGCCAACTGAACCACTCAACCAAATGTTAAATAGGAATTTCAAAGAAACAGATTTGGCGACAATACCAGATATAATAAGCTCTTTCAAACACAGTTATATGAGTTGCGTAATGGTATTTAGCGCCCCAGTCAAGAATATTTCACTGATATCGAGACGTCGTCAGCTATAAGCGAAGTTGAAGAAACTTTGTCTGTGCGTTGCGCTGATGGCATTATACAGCAGGGGTCTTTATGTGCCAAGCCCATCGTGACACGGGACCTTGTTCATTTAAAGTTCACATCCGGAAAAAACCGTGACTTTTATTTCGTTATGCCGGGTGCCTAGCGTCACAGTCACTGCCCACTTCAAGTCTTGGGTCAGACCCGATCGAAGATCGAACCCACGACCTCCCACTTACAGTTATATGATTAATGATGTATATTCTGTTTCAGGGGTACAGATCACTACATGCATTTCTTGATCTGTGTGTTTTGTCCATGGTGGTTATTGATATGGATAGCTATGGTAAATATAAATGTGTGTGTGTGTGTGTGTGTGTGTGTGTGTGTGTGTGTGTGCACGGTTAAAGATAATATTTATCAGTGTAAAAAGGAATAATTAGATAAAGGTATGTACGATATTTAAAATAGAATATTAGAAATATAATTATCATAGATTTTACAAAACTGATGAATGCTGACGCCATGGTTTTTGTACAATATTGAAACAATAACTGTTTATTATAAAATTAATGCTTTATATATTATTGATTTTAAACACAGTTTTTTTCTGTATATTGAAACATTAAGTTATTTTTAAATCAGCAAATTCAGACAGCGGTATATTTTTAATTCTATTATAAGAATGACATTATGTATATATTAGGCAAAACTTTATGAAATGTTTTTTATTGTTCTCCAACACTTGTTAAAACTAAATCAATACATTGAAAGCTAAATATGAAAAAATGAAAAAAATATTAATTTTTCTTTATATTTCAGTGTGCAAGGGATATATACAGAGGTACGTGCTGCCAAGATAATGAAGAGGACTTAAGCACATGAGCTTTATTTTAACCAATTCAGTTACTGTTTTGTACAGTGTAAATGGAAAAATGAAGTAGAAACTCTTATGTAGAAACGGTGACAAAATTCATGCATAGAAGTGCTTTGAACAAAGAAAGTTTAAAAGATGCGCCCTGTCGTACGCATTTTGTATGGTAGTTTTTAAATTTTATTGTACACTGTATTGTTTGATATAATAATGTTATCATTTTATTTTGTTGCTAAGAGATCACTTACACATAGGCAAACGAAATTGGCCTGCCAGCTGGAGCCTTAATTGACGGATCGCCGGCCACGCCCACAATGTTCTGACATATGGCCGGTATGCTTGAATTAAACTCAAAAAGAATGGACCTGAATTATGACATGTAATGACGTCACTGATACTAGTCACCAGTCAAATTTTTCTTAATGGAATTGACTAATGTTTGGTAATCATTTACGATTCTTCATATTAAATACAACTCAAAGGGCAGGTCTCATAAACTCGAGATCATTAATAAATTCCAACAAAAGTAATAAAGGGACCAAGTCGATAAAAATATTATTAGGGCAGATATTACCCGATATTTGAAATCAAACCATGTCTTCTCATATGTATGCAATTGTTTTCATAGAAGGTAAACAATAGTGTTTTATTACCCTTTGGTTTTAATGTTATGCTTTAATTTTTAATTGAACATGTGTATTGGTTTAAAATTTTCAAATTTATTTTACATTTAATCACGTACACAGTGTAGATACTTACTTTATCAGAATCATAATATATGCATGAAACGATAATTGAAATGACACCTTACCTTTTGAATATCTTAAAATTTATATAAATATTAAGATTTCAGGTAGTATTAAGTTGAAGGAGATATTAGTTAAGGAAGTATTGTGAATCTTGTTTATCCATTCGCAAAAAGATAACAAGCGACTGAATTGTTAAGGTATCAAACTGAAAGATCTGGGTTGGCACCTCGGGACTGGGTTCGACCAGTGTAACGTACAGCTATAAAAGGATTTATTTTGCTACTGTTTAGCTGTTGAAATTTCAAACGTGTATGCAGCCATAGCGTATCAATGTTAATTTGCAGAGGAACTATAGTACTATTAAAGCCGTTTATATACATCATTTATATTAGTAAAAATTGTTAATGTCACTTAAACGATATAAAAACTAAATTTTCTCATAAAATTTCAGCTCATTTTTTAATTTACCACAGTAAATAAGTAAAATTTTTCTACATTGTTCATATGGAATTTAAAGAAACAATATTCAGCAATGTGTTGCATAGTTAAAAATGAGTCGGCTCTCATAATTCTCGAGATTCATTACTCACAAAAACCATTAATAGTTTGGTAGCTAGACAGAAGGTATTTACTCTTCTGTATTACATGGCCTTTCTTAAATGTGATCTTATGCAATTTACTTGCCTTTTTTTATATTTTTTGCTTTGGAAATTAGATATGGGCAGGTACGTTTGATTTCATATTCACTGACTGATGAAATTAAGTATTGGTACAGAAATGTTATTTATTTTGCAAAAATGTTAATCAATAACAAACAGATGCGTCGATGTTCAAATCACAATCCAAAAAAATAAAACATTGAAAACTGGCAAATCAAATGAAACACGTTAATTTCCACCAAGGCCAAGGGTGTGAGTCCTGGTGCTCCAGAAGGACAAGCCACCCCCGTCTAGCTAGCTACACGTGTGTTATTTGTAAAATAAGAAGTAGTAAATATGTTATGGATATTGCAAGCTTGGACTTATCAGGGTCCTTAAAATATTTATGACCGTCATCACAGTATTGTTGATGTCTTGATGTTTGATGTCTCTCTATCCAGGATCGCCCTGGCTATATTTGACGTTCCATATCTCCTCGTCCCTTTTACTAAATTTTGATTACATACGTGGTGGGTGTAACTAGCTAAACAGGAGGTGCTTACCCTTCCGGAGGCCCCGGCCTCACGTCTGGTGGAAGTTCACATGTTTAACTCAACTTGTCAGTTTCAAAGTTTTTACTTTAGTTCTGGATTGTGATTTGGAGATGGTATATTTGTTTAAATGATTATATACATTTGTAAATGCACATTATTAATTCTTTTTACACTTACATAATATATTTGTCTATAGGTGTATTGATTTGTTTGTATTGACCGGAGTAATGGATATCTATAGGTAAACAACTTTGACCTGTCCGCTTGATCTTTCATTTAAATATTTATCACAAACAAAGTATATCTGTGCATAGGGAACACAGGTTTTTATTCTGTATACATAATGAGACTCACCTCATAGAGTACACCTGTGGACTGTTTATGTATTAACTTGGATCTTAACATTACCCATTTATTGGTTGGACCCTCCTATATGAATATTCCTAATGACAGGTCAAACGGACAAGTCAAAGTTGTTTACCTATAGTCCGTCAGCGATATTGTGACAGAGTGTTTATAAACACGGGCGAGTTTATAATATACAAAAGGTATTAATATCGTATTATCGTATGCGTATATTCACGCTTTCATGCGTTCATTTGTCAACCACATCTTAATATATCCTAGCCTATCAACATTATATAGATTCGTCCATTTTATAAACACTCTGTCGCAATATCGCTGACGTACTATAGTGATTTATTTGGTTAATCTTATTGCCTATGATTTCGGTCCAATCAACCTTTTTTCAAAATCTTTTTATTTTCCCCACGTGTACTTAGTACAATGTCAAAATCATAACTACTGTTGAAATCACTCTGTTTGTGGGAGTGAATAACTTTATTTCCATCGAAAATCAAGTAAACTTGAATAAAGCTTAATATTTTTCACTTACTTGTACCTAGTCGTAAATGAAAATCTGTATGCACATCTGCCATTGTCATAAAGTATTTCTGTAGAAAGGAAAATGTTGGCGCTATGGGGATTTACATGACGAAAATGGCGATGTTTACACCGGAACTGGTGTCTTTGATGACATTTTACGTCATATTTGCAACGGATCCGTCATTTGCCTGTTTTTTTAACGTAATAAATTCCCATAGCGCCAACGTTTTACCATATGCATATGTATTGTAGGCTAATTACGTTTCGTATACAGATCTCCTGTTATGACTAGGTACAAGTAAGTTGAAAATATCAATCTTTATTCAAGGTTTTGATTTTCAATGGAAATAAAGAGTATTTCACTGTAATAAAAAAACCCATACTAATCAATGTTCGAATCACAATCCAGAACAAAGTAAAATCTTTCGAACGGACAAGTAAGCTTAGACACGTGAACTTCCACGAGGGAAGTGAGGCCGGGTGCTCCAACAAACATAGTGAATCCAACAATATAGTTAATTGATGAAACTTGATGCAACGTATCTTGTATACTTATAAACGTCATGTCATGTTATTAATCTTTTGAAAGAAATAATATATAAACAGATATCAAAAACCATTGTTTAAATGCGTATTTAGTGATGTTTTCCTATAGGACTACTTTTTGCTCATTGTAAAATATAGTTTTTCTTAGGAAAACATTGTTATAATATGACAACTCTTGTTATTGATATTATTTATATATTTTTCCAAAATGTTTATATTAATATGTGTACTGTTGTTAAGGGGTTTTTGTTTTATACTTTCTCTTTATTACATATAAAAATGTAAATATCTGAATCTATTTTTAAATTGTAAAATTTATAGTATTCTACTTCAAAGATCAAATTAAAGTTGTTCAAACAACAAATTATATATATTTATTTCTACAAAGAAACATTGCTTATCGCCACAGTATTTTGAACTCACAAATAGCACGGGGCTATCCCAGTTCATCTCAAGATTTACCAACATCAGTTCTGCATGTTGCCTGGTAAATTCGTTCAGCAGTTGGATGGATTGAAATATTATAACACATTTTAATGCCATATGCTGGACGTACCATACTTTTACCTTTATTTACTTAGCTCTCTCTCTATATATATATGCAACTATTTACAATGATTTGCAACGTAGAATATGTGCGTGGTAGCCGAGGGAAGCAAGGGATTACTTACACGGTCTGCTAGCTGTTGAATGTTGAATAGGTGAGATTTATTTGGTGACCTACATAAACAATATTGCCATCATAACAGTTTGCCATTAAACCAATGAATGTTTGTCTTGTGTATTGTTTTATTATTTTGACAATTTGCTGTTAATGTATATTAAAAGTGGGGTTTTGGTTGGGAAAAACATTTTCCTGATACTATTATACATGTACACATAAAATATTACAGAGCATATCGACATGTTTTACATTAGTAACCTATCTTTTGGTGTGAATTTTTAATCAAAATCAGCCACTTTTAGCTAGTGACAAACTCAGATTTTTACATTTAATTTCATAGCCTCAAATTATGGTTGTTCTAAGAAAAGATACTTTTTAGTTGCCTGCTAATTTGTGGATACGGTACCTGATAATATACATGCATGTCTACATTAAAAAATATATTCGTAGATATGTGAATTCGTGGATAAAGGTGTTTGTTTAGACAACGATAATTTTAACACCAGATCAATTAATCAGCCTCAGCAAAACTAGTACCAGCCATGATTAATGACAAACTGTGTATATTTGTAATAAAGGACGACTACATTTGATTTACAAGTATTATATATAAAAGACAATTTAATTTTATATACTAGCATAATAAGAGCAACGAACTATGTCAAGATAATTGTTATGGAGCAGAACGAAATTAAAAAAAAAAGGCGATAAAAGACGATATATGTAAGCAAAAAGTCCACGTTAGATGAGACAGACAAAAATGGCTTGATATAATCCAGTAACCTAAGGCAAGACTAAAAGTGAATTTCAATAACATGAAATGTTATATTACAATAATATGTTTTGTAATATAGAATAGCTAATATTGTCATTTTATCAGATCAATGTCAAGTTAGTTTTGAATAGATAGATAGATAGATAGATAGATAGATAGATAGATGATAAATAGATAGAAAAGTAGATTGACGGATAGATGGATACAAGGACGGACGGGCGGACGGACGGACAGACAGATAAATTCACAGAGAGGGAACGCATTAGGAGACAATTGGTGGCCTTCCCTTTAAACAAAGACAATTTGATTTTTATACACTGTCAGGATTTTTCACAAGGACCATGAAATCAAAAAAGGTCGCTTTTAGTCGTTAAAAAGGTTTTCTGCAATTCATTGTAAATCCACAAGAATAGTGAATCATGTTCAAATCTGTCTTGGTGTTTCCCTATTGGTCGTAAACGTTTTGAGTATCATAACGCAAGTCGGCATAGTAATGAAGCCGACATTTTGAATCGAGTCGAGTCGTAACTCAAACGTTTGTTTGCAAAACGACACACAACGACAACTTACGACTTACGATACTATTACAACTTGAATCAATTTCCGACCGCTCACACTGCAACCACATATACTTCATCCTGCGAAATCCAAGACTTGCGTATTAAAACAAAACATGAGCTGTTATGTTTTATTTTGACAAGCAAGAAGACAATATATATATAGAACTAGATAGTTAATAGACATCTCCAACATACCTTTATACACTGACTATGACCGTGAATGTGAACTTAATGAGGGGTTATATCAATTTTTCCAAATTAATAAAACAATTCCAAATAGCTCTGTCTTTTCAGTATATTACCTTTGTAATTCAATATCCTGGACAAACTATATTTCCCCTTAAAATGTGAATTTTAAAACAAGTTAGACTGGTTTTTACAAGTATGGTTTTCATTTATAAACGAAAGAGGCGTTAACACCGGGCAGAAAATGCTAAAAATGTCGAAATTTTACGTCTCGGCAACCGCCAAATTGTTCCAACAGTCGTGTAGATTTTTTTATTTCCCGGATTGCATGTTCAACTTGCACTGTATATTATTTATAACTTCGTTAAACTTTTTACATTTATGTCTTATATTTGAGTTTTTCTATTTATTTGATGTCTTTTGTAAAGGGTTACTAAAGAATACATATACGTTGAAAAATCTTAGCTGCTAGAATCAACCATTTGGCAGGAAATTGAAGTTCCGAATTAAGTTCTATGTTTGGTTAACTTGTAACGAAAACTTTGGGCGTCATTCTCAAGGCCACGAAAATCACTGAATACCGCAATTATTAACAATGACCAGTGTATTTATATAGTGAGCGTGTCTCTGACCACTGTTATATAACTGTTGAGGTTCTATACTAGACTTTTAAAAAGCGCTAGAAGTTTCATCTTTTGCAGCAACAGCACCATATAATTTTTCTCTCATGACTCTCTACTATTTCATAATATTACTACTACTACTGTTAACAACAATAATAAACAACTCCTGGAATAGGTAAACAACATTGACATGTTCGATTAAACTTTAACTTGTGTAGAGAACGTAGGAGTTCATATAGTCTACTACATCGCGAGTGATATTCAACTCATAAAGTAGGCACGTGCGCTGTGTATGTATTATCTTGAATCTTAACACTACCAATTTATTGGGTGGATTGTCCTATATTAATGTTCCTAATAAAAAGTCAAGCGGACAGGTCAATGCTGTTTGCCTATATAGGTCATCACGAATCTATTTTAATATTAGGGAAATTGTAACGAATAAAGCGTGTGCCGGCGTGATTATACTAATAAGTTAATACGCTATTTACACATGTATGCGTTATTTAAGCCGCCCGTGTTTATAATCAAATCGTGGACGGACTATAATATAACATATGTATGAATATGTGCAATATATTATATTTACAAGTATAATGCAAAGTTAAATTTTGAAAGGGCCCCCGTGTTTAGTTCACATACATGGCCATAGTCAGCGTATACAGGTAGGTTGGCGATGTCTAATATTTAATACAAATACGTTTATCAATGTCCAAATCATAATCCCAAAGAAAGCTGGAAACATAAGAAACAAAAAACCCAAATTAGGTTAAAACCGTTGAAATTCATTTGGAAAGTGAGGCAGGGTGCTCTGGAACGATATGAAAGTAAGCTTTCAAAATGTAAAATGATTGATACCTGGTTATATCCTACCTCTCACTAGTTTCTGTGAATTTCATTCCACGATGCCGATCACGTGGTGACCTAATATAATCCATGTCGGGTCAGGCCTGTTCATATCTAGTCAGTATGAGAGTTATTTCCCTTGATCAACGTCAATGGCGCCGGCCTCGTAGTGAACACGTCATATTTATCACAAATATTTACGGCAAATACGGACACTAGTAAAGAAGTTGTGATATTGAAACAAAATATTTGATTTCTATGGATGAACGTGCAATTGATTTCTTTGACGGAAGTTCCTAGTAAGTCAAATTCGTTATTATTTCCAATATTCAGTCAGACAGAATGCCAAACGACGGTATTTCTAACTCAGTCACCAGTCACATGTCGCTGTGTGGATACATTCAAATTGGTTTTGTAAATGATTTATTTATGTGATCGGTATGATATAATCGTTACACAGTGTTTTAGTGACATAATATGGTATATAAAAGTTAATTTGGTTTGTCTAGGGACAGATATAGGTTACTAAAACATACAGCAGGGATATAATCTCGAGCTTCTCTCTCGCCCGATATGGAATTTACTGACCCTGTATAAACCATATTAAGTGACCAACAGACTGTGTAACTAATAATATCTTATTTTATGTAGAACGTTTTCACGTGTTGAACTAATGTCGTAGTAGGTGATGGCGGAGTACCAATTAATCCCTGGCTACTTATTAAATATTGAATAATGTTGTCATGGGATATTGTATTATAGAAGTACTTTAACTGTGGTTGATCGCGACACTTTTTTGGTAGATTCGAAGTGAAATTTCGATGATGTAGCAGTACAAACATAGAACAGTCTTGGCATAGACGTGAAACGATTTTATCGTGTTAAAGTTGGCCCAACATCGCACGATAAGTTTGAAATCTTTATTACGGTTGGCACAGTGTGACAGGGTTTTAAAAATTAAAAAAAAAAATAGCGGGGTCATCCCAAAATTAATCTACTCACATACAGTGTGAAAGGGTTTTAAAAATAGCCGGTTTGTAAAAATACGATAAAATAACTTCAAAATTAATCTACTTAATACAGTGTGACAGGGTTTTAGAAAATAAAATAGCGGATCGCGGACAAGAAAAAATGATAAAAATAGCGGTGACGTAATTAAAATTAATCTACTTAATACAGTGTGACAGGGTTTTAAGAATGAAATAGCGGGATCGAGGGCGTCAAAATATGATAAAATATACTTAATGCAGTGTGACAAGTTTTTAGAAATTAAATAGCAGGATAATGGGCGTAAAAATACGATAAAATAAAATAACGATGACGTAATTAAAATAATCTACGTAATACAGTGTGACAGAGTTTAAAGAATGAAATAGCGGGGTCGTAAAAATACGATATCATAATATAGCCGTTTCGTTATCCAATTAATTTACTTACATAGACGCTACAGTTTAGGAAGTAAGATATAATTACTTAATTAAAAGTTCAACGAAAAATATAGTGTAGAAAGCATTTTAAAAACAAATATTTAGATAAACCTTTGGAATGTTTTTTTCGTTTAATATAAAACCAGTATAAATGTAAATCAATTTTGTAAATATTTTTTTCGCCTTAAATTTTGATTGACATAAACTATGTGCCAATGCTTGTCGATTTCTCTTTTATTGATATGAATCATAGATGACGTTCTATCTCTTAATTATCCCAAATTACGTTCTATCTTTTAATAATCCTAAATAATTTTAAATCCTAAATATATTCTAATGATATATGAATGTCATTTATCCTAGTCAGGGAGATGACCGATTCTCATATTTGGATTATACTTCAGTTATAAATGGAATGAAGCCCTGCTTTGAGCTATATGGCAAACGTGACGACTTTATTTAGCTTTTGGTAACCTTTCTTAATCTACGTGCTTTTCCTGTGCATGGTGTACATGTATTTATTTCACAGTTAATACATTATGGTAAATTTTGTTTCCATTGCGGGATCTTTAAAACAGGTACTGTTGACTCCAGAATACTACAAAAGTAAGCACTGAAATTGTATTTGGCATTCATCACAAAAGTGTGTGTGTTTTGGACTTGGAATGGTATGTTTATGTTTGAATTTTAAAATTGTTTTGGTAAAAAAGGCGAAGTGTTAGCTTTTTAAACAAATATGTTTTCGTTGTTTTTTTTTTCAATATGGATCGTTAGGTGCAACAAAATTGAAAAATATGACACCAATACTGTATATAATTTATATAGGTAAAACACGTATTTCCTAGAAAATTATATTCAACATGTTTTTTTATTTTATAGCAATGTAAAGAAAATAACTTATAATTTTGGATCCTTCTTTAAATTGTAGTTTTTTTTATACTAAATGTTTGTATTCAAAATTAGAATTTTTAAGATGCTATGGTGGTATTGAACGTATTGATAAGGACTCAGATTTTGTGCCCTAGGATATAAGTTGATATATTACCTGCTTCGACATTCTTGTATATAACAGGTAGATATAAACTAAAAGGTATTATAACTATTTCAGTATTTTTTCTGCACTAAGAATCGAAATGTAAAGCGTTGTGTGAAATAAGATCTTAATCGTTTTCAAATAAACTGATTTTTCCCTCACAGCATTAAGTTTGATCTTGAGTGTAAATCAATGGTATTATATTTCCAGCATTTTTTAAATATATCTACCATTTCCATGGAAACAAATGAGAAAAGGTTTTCAATTTTATGATTTTTTAGAATTATTTTTACAAATCATATCTCTGCTGGTGGATGTTTCCTCGAGGATATCATCAACTCAGTAGGCATTACTTTTGTACTGTCAAAAAATACTATTGTCTAAATTTCCTGCCAGTTAAATTGTATAATGCCTTCAAAATTAAGGTATTCCTTCTCATGCAAAGTATTTCATACGCTGAATTTGGAAAAATATATTTGGTTTTATAGATATTTTCCAAGATGACTTCCTAAATGGCAGTCTAAAAATTAAATTTGTATAATATGTAATTGAAAGCGTAATCGTAAAAATGTTCTATTAGAATACCAATATATATTTTCCTGTACATGAAAAAAAGTCAACGACTTACGTAAAAGTTACTATCATTTAAACTTCTACCCGAGGAAAAAGGGACTGAAGACTAAAACATAGTATAATCATTATGATGCAAATTTCATTTTTTAAACAACGTCCAGTTTAACTTCCCAGCCATTGATTCACAATCTGACCTAGAAACTTTTTATTCAATTAATTATATTCTGTTGAATATCGCATAAAATATGTATTTATTTAACCTTCAATTTATGTCAATTTTCTACAAACTGTAAACTAGCCGTTTTTATTGCAATACACTTTGACAAATAAACGTTTAATAAAATGGAATTATAAGCACAAAGAGAGATCGAGACATTTTTGTTTAGCGTCAGGAATATATTACTTAAAATATGAAAGCCATTTATCTATCGTCCAACATAGGACAAAAGGCTTAAGAATTTACAGTCACACGAATATTAGCACGTACAAATGTATCAAAAATATGACTGGTAATTTTTATTTTAGGAAATGTTTTTCCATTTAACGACAGAGAACACAAGATAATGTCCGTTTCATCAACAAACGTAGCGCCATTTAATGCTGTTTTTGATGATGTTCCTGCAAACGGCAAATGTTTCAAAGTCATACAAGATACGAAACCAAAAACAAACATACGAATCAATGTCCAATTCACAATCCCAATAGAAAGTAAAAAGTTTGAATTCAATATTATACCAGTTTTAATTTTACAACAATAGACAACCGTTTCGGAATAAAATTCGTTATCTGTAGTGCTTGGACCAAAATAATGAAACCAAAACTTTTTTCCCAAGATGTTGAAAAAACCCAAAGGACCAAAATATATTTTACCAAAATCAGCAAAGGAAATACTTTGCATCAGGGAGTATTTCAAATTTTAACTAGCAGCAAATTAAGACAATATTATATTTCTGACAATGATACACAATTATTGCCTACTGATTTTGTGATAATTATTGCGAGCAGTTCCACAAGGGAAGTGATACAGGCTGCTCTGGAAGGGTTAGCATCTCATGTTTGCCTAGCTACACCCGTGACGTGTGTAATCAAAATCTAGTGTGAAAGGAACTTGGAACTACGTCTGTATGTGGAGTTGAATGATTTAGTGACAGTCTTCTTTCCAGATTTAACTAGAAGGTTCTGCATAAATTAAGCTTCATACGAATAAAGAAATGAATCAGCAAGTATTAATAGGCTGTTTCTATTGTGTTTTAAAGTGGGAGGTCGTGGGTTCGATCTCCGGCCGGGTCTGACCCAAGACTTGAAAGTGGGTAGTGACTGTTCTTTCGCCAAGCACTCGGCATTACGAAATGAAAGTCAAGGTTCTTTCGGATGGGAACTTAAAATAAACGAGGTCCCGTGTCACGGTGGGCTTGGCACGCAAAAAAACCCTGCTGTATAATGCCATCAGCGCAACGCAGAGGCAAAATTTCTGCACCTTCGCCTATGGCTGGCGATGTCTCGATATAAGTGAAATATTCTTGACTGGGACATTAAAAACTATTACTCACTCATTATTGTGTTTTACGAATAAGTGTTAGATTTGTTGTATCAGTAAGACAAAATCAAACGATAAATCCGTTTATGTGCATTTTGTAGTTAAATTAATGCAATTAAATAAATATGAATCTTAACTTACACTTTATTGTTTATTTTTTTAATTAAAATTAATTGAGAAAAATATTAAATATATAACAATATAGATCATTGCAAATACAGGCAAGGTGTCTTAATCAGCTTATCAGAATAAAGCAGCCTTACATTTCCTAATTTCTTTAGTCATACTCATTTTCTCTCTCTCTCTCTCTCTCTCTCTCTCCTCTCTCTCTCTCTGTGCACACAAAATGAGTTTTTATTTTACATTTCCTACATTCCATTACATTTCCTAATTTCTAAACTCTCTCGCTCACCTCTCTCTCTGTGCGCACAAAATTAGTTTTTATACTTTAGTCACAAGAATGGCAATATAAACGTACATGTACATTGTAATTAAAAGTCATCACATAAAAGCGTTACATTACATTGCAATGTATACATCCCTCAGCCATGTCACAGTTTCAATAGTAATTTTTTTAATTTATCACCTGGTCGGAGATATAGTCAAACCTGCCTTAAAGGCCACCTCTATATAAGGGCCACCTGCTTATAAAGGCCAGTAAAGTTTTATCCCAATTACTCTTTATTCATATTATTCGAACCTGTATATAAAAGCCACCTGCCTATAAAGGTCACTTATACTAGTTTCCTAGGGTGGCCTTTATATACAGGTTTGACTGTACATCACTGTTTAAATTATGTTTTTATTGTTGAAATGCAAACTAACTGAAAGATCAAGTGTAGCATTTATTTCCCATCTTTTTTTCATATTCCTTTAAAAGTGATAAATTCAATACAACCTCATTAGGTATTTAAAATAAGAAGTGGTCTCCTTAAAAAAAATCTTATTCGAGTCAGGAAATCAAAAACAAACATAATAATCCATGTCTGAATCACAATCCAGAAACAAAGTATTAACTTTGAAACTGACCAATTAGGTCAAACACGTGAACTTCCACCAGGGAAGTGAGGCCGGATGCTCCGGAAGGCTGAGTGTCTCCTATTTATCTAGCGATACCCGTCACGTGTGTAATCAAAATGGTGTGAAAGGAACCTTGGAATTATTGGGCGTCAAATATAATTAGGACAATCCTAGACACAGAGACATTATGCTTATAAGTCTCGCAAATTTAATGAATATGAGGACCCAGATATATTTTATTTCTTCGCTACTTCGTTTTAAAGACGATGTTTTATTCGACAGCTATGTCAACACTATGTAGATACACATACAATATTGGTTCCTTGTACTTCCTTTAATTCAACGTGCCATGAATTCCGATGATGTAAATATACATAAGTTGTCAACCACTATTGCTAATAATAAAAGGTTCAAAATGTATTTGCTGTTTATGTCACAGAAATCCTTTAACAAGCCATATATTTTCTTCTAACCATTCTCAAATGTTTACACGAGTTTGTACTGAAATGAATAAAATATAAATTAAAGAGACAATGGTCTGATTTAATAACATATTATACCAGTATTAATTTTACAGCATAAGACGATAGTTTCCGAAAACAGTTCCTCATCAGTAGTGCTTGGACCAAAATATAGTATATTCAAAATAAGCAACTTAGTCACTGGTGATTTGTATTCCAAATGTGATCTTGGTTCCCCCAGGTTGATAAATAAATCGGACAACAGAAATTAATGCAATAACACTTTTAATTTAAATAGTATTTAAAACTGTTAGAAATAATCGTGTGTTTCGAATAATTGGACTTTTTCAGTATTTATGCGACATGTTCCGAATTACGAGTACTCGCTTCAATGTAAACCAGAATTATGAGTTTGCATCTTATTGTGGCATCAAACAGAATTATATAACGAAGCTTTTTTTCAAATTCAATCTGATGTCCGTCAAAAATGGGAAAGTTTCTAATCGATTGTTCCATGATGTGCCATTCTTTTTTTGTATTTTCTTGATTTGGCAGTTTATTATAAACATGCATTTTTCATGTTCTTGGTAGAGTTGGTTGTTGCAACGGTATGTTCTTCGGAGCAAAGATCTATCATGTATTTAAAACAAATATCCAATTGATTAACTTACTGGGAACTTTTTTTTTTTGATAACTACACATTTCACCAGTTTTAATTTTAAAGTAATAAAGGACTTTTTCGGAATACAAATTCCTCATTATTAGCGTTTGGGAGAAACACAATTCTTCATCATTAGCGCTTAGACCAAAATTGTGAAACCAAAATTTATTTATAGACGACACAAAACAGAGACAAGACGTGTCGTTTTTTAAGGTAAGGTCAACGCTATTTATATTTTAATGGGAAAAAACTTTTTTCATCTGTATGTTTAACTATTTTGCATGTTTTTGTTGTTATTATTATTGGTTACCTTGCCTCTTAAATGAAAATCCATATCTACGCGTATTAAAAGTAGCATATACTTTAAAATGTGTGAAATCAT
The DNA here is from genome assembly GCA_021292105.1 of Anadara kagoshimensis. Lineage (NCBI taxonomy): Eukaryota > Metazoa > Mollusca > Bivalvia > Arcoida > Arcidae > Anadara > Anadara kagoshimensis. The sequence continues at coordinate 35,353,277 of CM037869.1, forward strand.
TAACTGCATTTAAGAACATAAACACTGATCAAAACTATTATGATTCTTTAAGGTAAACCCCAAAATATTAACCACCAAACTACCCAAATATCAGAGCAAGTTAAACGATATATTTTACCAACCTGATCCTAAATGTTTACAAACAAAAATTGTATCATTGTTCCGAATACCACCATAAATGTTAAGCTTTTTATACTTAGGATAACTGCGTTTCCAGTGTTGGTTTGTACTGTAAAGGAAATCAAAATGAATCAAAATTCCGAATGTTAAAAATAACAATTAAAAACTATGCATTAGTGTTTTATTTTCTTTGGTGTTTTCTGTGTGTCTTGTTTGCATAATACCCTTATAATCCAGGGAAAAGAGTTGAGTTTGGTAATGGTGTTTAACGTCCCAGTCAAAAAATATTTCATTTATATCGAGACGTCGCCAGATATAGGTAAAGGTGTAGAAATTTTGCCTGTTCGTTGCGCTGTTGGCATTATACAACAGGTTTCTTTATCGTGTCAAGCCTACAAAGAACGGTACCTCGTTTATTTTTAGTTCCCATCCGAAAGAACCGTGACTTTCATTTTGTAATGCCGAGTGCTTGGCGAAATAACAGTCACTTCCCCCTTTTAAGTTTTAGGACAGACCTGGCCAGTGTTCGAACCCACGACCTCCCTCTTACGGAGCGAGCACTCTACCAACTGTGCTACCGCAGTGGTTTCCAAAGAAAAAAGGTAAGTACCTTCTGTTTAGCTAGTTTTACCCACCACGTATATAAACAAAATTAATAATGAAAGCATTATGAAACTATGTGACGTCTTATGTATCCAGGGTAATTTTAACAAAACAAGTTTAACACCATATTCAGCAACGTAACTATAAGGTGAGTTACAGCTTTTTGTAGTACACTAACAGTATGAAACTCCAAATTATGTCTCCAGAATTCTTTAAATGATTCTTTATCCTAATATCATTTTTGAGTTACTAAAAAATTGCTATGCTTTAAAACAGAGTGCCTAAAGGCTATACCTGGTGGTCTTGGATTGTGGTGTGGCAAGCTGGGTTTTGCTTTATTACCATTGTTTTTCGTACCGAGATTACTCGATTCTTTAACTGCCAGTTAAAAAATTTAAAAGAAAAATCATTAAAAAGTCAATCAATTTTAAAGGTAATCTGCGTAATTTTTAAAACCTTCAATCTTTTATTCATTAATACATGAAAGTTGTTTTGATTTTAAATCTTTTGTCACAAAAATATTGCCTTGTTTAATTTTGAAATTTTGTTGTTGCTTCTTTGGCTATAATAATGGTCACTGATTAATACAAAAACAAAGTAATATATAAGCGATCCCTTTGAACATTTCTACTCGCTACTTGTATTGTGTATTTAGCCAAAACAGAACCATTTGTTCTCTACTACTGAAAAGTTTAAATCAATATTGTTTCTGCCTTAGATAAGTCGTAAGATCATTTTGGCTTAAAGCAAATAATGAAACAATTTATATAAATTGATTTTTGCCGCTTAATGGACACACCAATAAGTCACTCTTTTGAAATAAGATAAATCTTAAATGCTTTGGCTAGTTAATTTGAAAATAAATTGGAGAAATCTGAGTTTCTATTTAGTCGATATAAACATATTATATAACTTACCTTCTAGTTTACATTCAAAGTTGCTCGTTGTCCATTTTCCATCGCTTTTACATATGATAGTGGAATATCCGCTGCTGATATATCCATCGTTACAATGATAGTTAACCTTTGACCCAAAATAAGTTGATGTGTAGCGAGGTCCTGCAAAGCGTATAGCAGGTGGGTCTCCACAATCTGCAAAATTACTTAATTTATTATTTTATCACGTTTGGTCATCAATATGAATATAGCAGGTATGTATGTCTCATGTGACTAGGGTAAATTCTCGAAACCAATGGTTGTGATTTGAAACCATATTCATTTTATTGGAACAAATCGTCATTTAATCAAAAACAAACATACTAATCCATGTCAGAATCACAATCCAGAAGCAAAGTAAAAACGTTGAAACTGACACGTGAACCGGGTGCTTCGTAAGTGTAAGCACCTCCTGTTTAATTTGCTACACCAGCCACGTGTGTAATAGAAATTGTGTGAAAGAAACATGGAACTATGGGACGTCAAATATATCTAGGACATTCGTAGACACAGTGACATCAAACTTATCAACAAAACTGTGATGTCGGCCAAGACAAATCTTTGTAGAAAAGTTATAATGATTAATAACCCTGTTTTAATTTTACAGGACTGAACGACTTTTCCGTAATAAAATTCATTCCTGATCAATGGTGATCGGACAAAAATTAAAATAGTTTTAAGATGTTGAAATAACAAAAATCAGGTCAAAAATTTGTTATACAAAATGCACCCGAATCATTCTTGTAATATACACACATTCAGATCCAACGGAATACATACTCCAATGCAGAATACATAACTTATCTGCGAGATCACTTGTGGTCTAAACATTCCTATGCTGTGTAAAATAAATGTAAGAGAAAAGGGGTATAACTCCAATATTTAGGTAGAAACTTCTTGATTTTAAAACATGTAGCCCTACAGGCAATAACAAAATACGTATACAAAATTTTGTGAATTACCATTCCAAACATGGAGCACAGAAGTCAAAATATAAAAAAATGAATTTTATTAGACAGACGGAGTGACGGACAGATGAACAGGTCGACAGTAATTTAACAAAATACGCACAGTTTTGTTCTAAAAGTATTCGTATGAAATGAGTTTATATTAATTAATATTCTTCTGAAAGATATGAAATTGTTTTTAAATGTGTCTTTTCATTCAGAGGGATCATTAGGTCCTCTTTATGATTCATGGTGGAAGTTTATATATAAACAGATATTTATAACATTTGACAGTGTGATACAGAACCCAACATCATTTTTATTTTGTTTATACGACTATGGACGTTATAATTTAATATTCAAATTTCTATTCGTTTTCGGTCTCTACGCCTATGAACGTTTTAAAAAGGACCGTGTTTTCGGCCTGTACGCCTATGGACGCTTTAATTTAAGATAACAATTTTATTCGATTTCGGTCTGGGCGCCTATGGCGTTTTTAATTAAGATTGTGTTTTTCAGGGTGCTTGCCTATAACCTTTATAACTTAAGATTTATTGCATCTTAGTGGACATACCCACCAGTCACTCTTTTGAAGTAAAATAAATCTTAAATGCTTGGGCTAGTTAATTTGAAAACAAATTGGAGAAATCTAAGTTTCTATTTAGCCGATATTGAGATCATAATTAACATACCCACTGGTTTACATTCAAAGTTGCTCATTGTCCATTTTCCATCGCTTTTACATGTGATAGTGGGATATCCGTTGCTGATATATCCATCGATACAACGATAGTTAACCTTTGACCCAAAATAAGTTGATGTGTAGCTAGGTCTTGCAAAGCGTATAGTAGGTGGGTCTCCACAATCTGCAAATGTTACTTAATTTATTATTTTATAACGTTTGGTCATCAATATGAATATAACAGGTCTGTATGTCTCATGTGACTAGGGTGAATTCTGGAAACCACTGGTTGTGATTTAAAAACCATATTCTCTTTGTTGGAAACATATCGTCATTTAATCACAAACAAACATACTAATCCATGTCCGGATCACAATCCAGAAAGCAAAGTAAAAACATTGGAACTAACAAGTCAGGTTAGACATGTCAACTTTTACCAGGGTAGTGAGGCCGGGTGCTCCGGAAGGGTAAACACCTCCTGTTTAGCTACCTACACCCGCCACGTGTGCAATCAAAATTACTTGAAACAAACTTCTCACGTCGATTTATGTTTTTGCAACCTTGGGTATGACGTAAGATCTTAGTTTGTCAAGTATTTCTAGAGTGTGGTTAGATATCATACTTGTCAACAATATACTAAAACTATTGATAGGTTTGAGACAATCTGAAATGAACCAAAAATATGTTTGAAATCGAAGGCACCAATGATGAAACTTGATACTGTGTTAATCACCTCGTGTTGTAACAAATAGCGACAATAAGTGATCCTTAAGCGATTCCTTTAGATATTCTACTCGCTACTTGTATTGTGTTTTGGTCAAAGCTTTATTTTTTGTTCATCTTTACTTTAAACTAATGCTGTTTCTGTCTTAAATAAGTCGTAAGAAAGCTAATAATGAGACAATATATCTAAATTAAGTTTTGCCGCTTAATGGACATAACAACAAGTCACTCTTTTGAAGTAAAATGAATCTCAAATGGTTTGGGAAGTTAAAATGAAAACAAATTGGAGAAATCAAAGCTTTTATTTAGTCAATATTAAGATTATATATAACATACCCGCTAGTTTACATTCAAAGTTGCTCATTGTCCATTTTCCATCGCTTTTACATGTGATAGTGGAATATCCGCGGCTGATATACCTGCTGTTACAATGATAGTTAACCTTTGACCCAAAATAAGTTGATGTGTAGCTAGGTCTTGCAAAGCGTATAGTAGGTGGGTCTCCACAATCTGCAAATATTGCATTCGTTATCGCATTACGTTTGGTCATCAATATGAATATAACAGGTCCTGTTTGCCTCATGTGACGAGTGTGAATTTTGGAAACCAATGGTTCTTATTTGAAACCGTATTTCTTTTGTTGGAACAAATCGTCATTTAATCAAAAACAAACATTCTTATCAAGGTCCGAATCACAATCCAGAAGCGAGGTATAAACTTTGGAACGGACAAGTCAGGCTAGACATGTCAACTTCTACCAGGGTAGTGAGGCCGGGTGCTCCGGAAGGGTAAACCCGTCATGTGTGCGATCAAAATTACTTGAAACAAATTTCTCACGTCGATTAATGTTTTTACTTGGATATGACGTAAGATCTAAGTTTGTCAAATATTTCCAGATTATTGTTTGATATTACATTGGTCAACAACATACTTAAACTATCGTTAGGTTTCGGAAATTTGAAATGAATCAGAAATCAATGGCTCCATTTATGAAAGTCGATAATTTGTTTGACTAATGCAATGCAAACACAAACATGCTGGTTCATGTGCAAATCACAATCACAAAAGCAAAGTAATAGAACAGACGTAAAAGTTTCACCAGAAAAATGAGGCCGGGTGTATGGTAGAGTAAGCATCTCCTGTAAGGTTAGCTACAGCTACCAGATGTTAAATTGAAATTGGAAATGAAAGGAACATAGAACTGTTGAACGCCAAATATATCTAGGATAAAAGATAATGGTGAACACACATACATCGTAATTAAAAACAAAATTATGATGACGGCCATACACCATTTTCAGGGCCTTGATAAGCCTAGACATACAATATCCATGCGTCAACAATTTATTTGGAACTAGTTTGGTTGGTTGTGTAAATTTCCTGTAGTGGGAACAAGCTGTATCATTGCGTATTAGTTGTGAAACATGCATTAAATTCAATAGAAGCAATTATATTGCTGCATATTAAAGGGAAGTGAACAATAAAAAAATAAAGCAATCACGTTTGTAATACATTTTCAACAATATTCTTTCATGGTTGTCCTATTTGTCCTATTTGCGGGTGAAGCTAGCTAAACAGGAGGTGCTTATCCTTCCGGAGCACCCGGCCCCACTTCCTTGGTGGAAGTTCAGGTGTCTAACCTAACTTTTCAGTTCCAAAGTTTTTACTTTGCTTCTGGATTGTGATTCGGACATGGATTAGTATGTTTGTTTTTGACGTATAATGCTAAATATGAAGCAGAACATTAGGATTAGCAGTATCTTTTCTTTTCAAGCACAATAGAATAGAATTGCATAATATGATATATTTGTATGTTTGGTCGAATGATTTAGCGACAGTCTCTGCGACAGTCTCGGAATGTTGTCGGGCCAATGCAGTCTTTAAAAAAAGAAGACAATGGAATTCAAATCAATTGAATTATTCTGTTACCTTTTAAGCACGAAAATATCACGGGTGACCATTCTCCATAGCTGTTACAAACTATATTTGGTTCTCCCACGGGGACGTATCCACTCCGGCAATGATAAGATGTAATTGCGCCTGACATGTTACCATTTATTTGGTGTGTACTGAACGGTATATCTGGCGGTTTTTCACAGTCTAAATAAAATAAATGAAAAATACAGTCCAACCTGCCTTAAAGACCACCTCTATATAAAAGACACCTGGTTATAAAGGTAAGTAGAATTGTATTCCAATTGTTCTTTATGCATATTATTTGAACCTGTATATAAAGGCCATCTGCCCATAAACGCCACTTTTGTCGGTTTCCTTGTGTGACTATTATAGACAGGCTTGACTGTATAATTCTAAAAAAATTCGAAAAAAAAAAATTTTGATGGCATTTCACAATTTTTGTTAACAACATGGATCAACATAACCGCAAATATCCGATGTTTTTCCCGCTATGGGATATATTATCAACTTTGAATATATCGCTCCATCACGGAGTAGTCTTAAGCGAATGACTAGACGTGACGTAGCATGTAAAGTTCACCAATACTATAACCGACATTTAATATCTACTTTTATAACTATTATATTGTTGTATATATTTTAAATCACACACGCACACATACACACAGCAGAGAGAGAGAGAGAGAGAGAGAGAGAGAGAGAGAGAGAGAGAGAGAGAGAGAGAGAGAGAGAGAGAGAGAGAGAGAGGGGTAAATTATCACATTTCAAACAGCTTAAGTTGACAGTTGACCATTTTCCGTCTTGACAGACAATTGATGAATCACCAACTGGATAAAACCCGATATGACACTGATAGGAAGCAAATACACCTGACTTGTTTACGGATTTGTTGCTTGTACTATTCAAAACATCTGGAATTTTAGGACAATCTAAAATAAATGAACAAATCATTTGTAATCGTATGACCAAATTAAGCAAAGTATGTGACAATATTTCGTATTTCAACCTCTTAATATTTGTATTTCCCTTATTTTGAACCAAATACTACAAATAAATAAAAAAGTGTCGTGGAATCCAATAAAACAATCAAAAAAAAAGTTTGACCAATTAAATATTCAATTTTGATAATTTTAAAGGTAATTAAATAAATTTAAATTAGTTGAATTATTCTGTTACCTTTTAAGCACGATAATTTCACGGGTGACCATTCTCCATTGCTGTTACAAACTATATTAGGTTCTCCCACTAGGATAAAATCATCCAGACAGTGATAAGATGTGTTTGATCCAGAAATATAACCATTTATTTGTTGTTTACTGAACTGTATATCTGGCGGTTTTCCACAGTCTAAAATTAAAAATATAAAAATTAAAAAAAAATCTGAAAAAATGTTGGATGGCCGCTAGACATTTTATATAAACATTGTGCATTAACATATCCCAAATGTTGTTTAATTTTGCCGCTGAAGAATCTTTAATTATCTATTAGTATATCGTTCCATCTAACCAAATAACTAGACGCATCATAGCAATTAAAGTTTACCAATTTCATGGCTCTCATATGCTGTTTATAAATTAAAGCATTCAAAAGTAGCACATGACATGACCTACAATTAACATCCTGTTGAACCATTATAGCGTTGTATATAGTTCAATTCTGAAAGAGAGAAAGAGAGAGATATAGATAGAAAGATAGATAGATAGAGAGAAAGAGTAGTAGTAGTAGTAGTAGTAGTAGCAGTAAATAATCACATTTCGAACAGTTAAAGTTGACGGTTGACCATTTTCCGTCTTGACAGACAATTGATGAATCACCAACTGAATAAAACCCGATATGACACTGATAGGAAGCAAATACACCTGACTTGTTAACGGATTTGTTGCTTGTACTATTCAAAACATCTGGAGGTTTTGGACAATCTAAAAATAGATCATAAACACATTTGCATGCGTAAGATCAAACAAAGCAATGTACACTGTATTTGATAATACAACCACAGCTAAGGGAATTAAACCAATTTAATTTATCCCCAACTTCCCTAAAATCTGTGGTAGTGTTAAGTTCATGGCATTTTGTTTTTACCGGATACCAGTCATAAAAGTACATTTTCCAAGTATTGAAAGTAAAAAAGCCGCCCCATGGGTTCAACTTTTCATTTTAAAACATTTTTAAAATATGTTTTAATTCTGTATAATTATATGAAAATCTCGGGAATATTGAATAATTCCTTAAACTTTTTCTATATTTTTTCGTCACGTGTTTAATAAATATAGATGTAAACTATGTCGGCTGCAATTGGAGTCTTTTACTTTATTTTATCCAATCTTCATTTGAAATATTTTTGCACCAGGTAGATATAGTATTTGAGTGAATTCAAAAACTTGTGTCACTTAGACTAATTTAAATATAATATATTCTTTTCACAATATATTTGGATGGCATCATGTTTAAACGGATATACTTGATCGCTTTTTTCGTTTTAATTTTTTTCATTTAAACAAATTATGTTTAAATCCAAATTAAACTATTCAAAATATAATTTTTGAAAGATAACTACCAATCCATATGACCCCCATGAACTTTCTCAGTTTTTAAAAATGGTATCTACTGCAAAGGTTTTGTTTACAGACGATATTTTGGGGTATATAAAGAACAAAATTACATATTACACCAGTTTTAATTTTAAATAACCAATTTTTCCGACTTTGTAATTGAAGTGACAAGAAATTTAAGATGAAATTCAAATGTTTATTTTTAACTAACAATCACTATTACAGTTTTCCTATAAACTGTCAGTACCACGAACTTTAGCGACGCAAGGATAAACTGTTACCTTTTAAACACGATAAATTGACGTTTGACCATTTCCCATGTTTGCTACAAACTACATTTGTTTCTCCCACAGGGACGTATCCATCCAGACAATGATAAGATATAATTGCTCCAGAAATGTTACCATTCATTTGGTGTTTACTGAACTGTATTTCTGGAGGTAATCCACAGTCTAAAATATAAAAAATATAATAATTTTACAGTTCGACGAGTTTTTGATGGGGCAAAACCACAGTTTATAATGTAAACCACATACACAATCATGTCCGATATAATCACAAAATTCGTCTAGGCGGTCAATAATATGCCATGCTGCAAAATTATTATTGACATGTAGATAATTGATGTATTTTGAAATTTGGAAAGTTGGAAAGTTGGAGTTGAAAACTGGTGTCCTATAACCAAATAAATTAGGTAATTGTAATAGGATTCCTGTTTTGTTTTAAAATTGTGATTTATTATCAGATATGTCTGATGATTTCCACTACTAATAAGTACATGTTTCTTCAACTATACTATACATTATAATACTATACAATTGCAGACAATATATATATATATATATATATATATATATATATATATATATATATATATATATATATATATATATATATAGAGAGAGAGAGAGAGAGAGAGACACTTATGAAAATACCCTATAACGAAATGTAAGACTTATTGAGCCTGTGTGTGTGTGTGTGTGTGTGTGTGTGAGAGAGAGAGAGAGAGAGAGAGAGAGAGAGAGAGAGTACTCTATTCACATTTTGAACAAGAAAACTTTATGAGTGACCAATTTCCGTCTTGGCATTCGATTGTTGTTTCTCCTACCGGATGAAAGCCGTCCTTACACCAGTAGGACGCTTTCACACCTGATACAGTGCTTGTGCTATCCATTACATCTGGTGGATTTGGGCACTCTGTAATAAAACAAAGTTAAAAGGTTGTGATAGTATTCGTTTTATTATTGTACCAAGACAAGGTGCACTAAGGGTGATTTGGAAGTGGATTTTCTTAAATTTTTCAAGCTAGCAAGTTGAAATACCAAAAAATAAAAGTTAGTTTAAAGAGTTTAAAGGTGATTTAAAGTAGTTGATTGTGCATATAAGCCAATTTCAACCTATCATGTTGATAGTAGCAATATTACTTTTTTGCGGCAGCTATCTTAAAGATGACAAAGAATACCCTGAATTCCCCCAAAAAATCAAAAATCATAGTGCTTTGGCAAGCAAATCGACACCCTTTAAACACTCATAAAAAGAATAGATACATAGACTTAGTTGTTTTGATTCAGGGTCAGAATGTTTAAAAATACAAACAAAATACAGTACAGACATGTCGAAAATTTAACACTATGATAACGAAATTGTACTGAATGGAAATAATAGAATCTTACACAGGTAACAGGGTAAGACAGAGATATCTCAAACGAGGATGAATATTTTCCTGTACAGAACGAGCTTTAGTGAGTTCTAGACATTGAAAATATTCATCCGAGTTTGAGATATCTCTGTCTTACCCTGTTACTGGTGTAGGATTCTTTTTCTCACACATTTGCAACATAAAACATGATTTGTAAACAAAAAACTGCATCAAATGTTCAGTTTTCGTGTCACCGTCCATGCCTGCTGAAAATGACGTAATCAATTTTTGTTGACGTTCGCATTAAAATAATTATGACGTCATCAGTTAAGCGTGTGTAAGTGATTGTGACGTTGAAAATATTGTTGGTTGACTTCGGAACTTTTCTTATTTTAATAAGTTCTTTAAACGATAATTCCAGAGCAGGTATCACTAAGCGGGAAATTTAGCGTGTAGCCTGTCTCAACCCTAGGATGAGACAAGGAAATCCCACATGGGTAAAAACACGGGATTTCCATGTCACAGGTGTGAGAATCTTATATCTGCTCCCCTGTAATATAGTTTTTGACAGCTGCTATGTATCTCTCGCAGCTCTTTTCGGTCACTTTGTATCGGTATCCAAATCTCGACTACTTAGTCAGCCCAGTTCGGCTTTATGTCGTCAGTACAGTGTTACTGAACTATCGATAGGTCTGTACAGAAGTTATCCACGTCGCTAAGCCTAAAAGCATACCAGGGGGTAACGCATTGGAATTCCGATTACTGCAACTGAAGATAATCAAAAAACCAGTTAATCATCAACTTTAATGTCTACAATATTAACACTTAATCTTGCGAAAACAAAATTGGTTGGAAATTGAAACCTGGAATTTTCATTGTAAACCCGACGATACACTTTTTGTTAAATAAATAACAATTGCCCTACGCTTCCATGGTTGTAATAAACATGATACAACGATTCTAATTTTACACTAAATTGACTATAATAAGACTTTTTAATGAAAGTACGTATAACATATTAATGGTTTAATCACAATTTGAATTACAGTGCAGACATACAAGAATCATCCATGTATGAATTATATAATCAAAAACAAACATACTTATCCATTTCCGAATCACAACCCAGAATATATAGTGCGTCAAGTTTGATCTTTAATTTGAATGTACCGGTATATAAAGACATAGCCATTGTATTATATAGGGTCTATATGAAGTTAAAATATCAGGATAGATGAAGGTAATACTTGGTGTTTATGGAAATGAAACATGCTGTCTTTCCTAAATCACAGTCTATTAGCCCCATGTAATATTCAAATTAAAGGCCAATCTCGACGCACTATACAGGTATAATTGTTGCGTTTTAGAGGCTGCCATTATCGGTCTGGTTTTCAGAATTAATAAAACACAAACACACTGGTCAATAACTATTAATTATTTTACAATTCACAGAAATTGCATTTAATAATGAATTTATTGATGAATATTCATGTAGATAAATCAGACTAAACATTAAACATCTATTTTTCAACATGAAATAGGTTTATTTAAACTTAAAGTGGAAATGTAACACGTACTGCAAATCGGATAATTTTCGCTTTTCTTAAATTTTGGAATATAAATTCGAAAATGAAAATGACAAATTTGCGAGAATGTAATAGCTATATTATAGTATTTGCACAGACGCAAAAATTTCCGATTTTACAGTACCTGAACATTAAAAAATGATTGTAAATTTGAAAATTACCTTCTATACAAACAAAAGTAGATTTTGACCATTGTCCTTTCGAATATAAATTCGAAAATGAAAACGACAAATTTGCGAGAATTTAATAGTAATATTATAGTATTTACACAGACGCGAAATTTTTCCGATTTTTCAGTACCTCGACATTAAAAAATAATAGTAAATTTAAACATTACCTTCAATACAGACAAAAGTAGACTTTGACCATTGTCCGTCGTCTTGGCAGAAGATTTCTTCATCTCCAATACCGAGGTATCCATCCATACATTGATAAACTGAAACAGCGCCCGGAGTATTACCGTTTTTCAAATACCTGCTATGATTCACATTTGGTGGCGTGGCACATTCTGAAACTAGAAACACTCATACCATGTAGGTTATAACTAGAATATTTGTTTATGATGTTTGGTTTCACTCAAACAATAATGGCACTAAAGGAAGGAAAAACATATATATATTCAGTGTCAAAACAACTCGTACCCTGGATAAAACAAACTCGTACTAATGCGACTTTTTTGTTTTTCATTATTATTTTGTTTTGCTTTTTTACATCGAAACAACTCGTACCCAACCCGAGACAACTTGTATCAAATAATAATAATAATAATAATAATAATAATAATAAAAATTTGAGCTCACTTTGAGCTACTGCTAAAAAAGATTTTTCATTCTTAAACTAATTTTATTTCATTTTTTCTAACTCATTAGACATTGCTAGTAAACATGTAAAAAATCATATTTTGATTAGATTTTAAAAAATTCGTGCCGAACAAAACATGATAATAACATTTTTAGTAATCCTAACGTCACCAGATATCTAGAAGACTACTTACTGGCAATATTCTTTTGGCCTATAATTTATTGTGAGTAATTGTCCTGAATATGTGACGTCCCATAGTTTCATGTTCCTTTTACACAATTTTGATTACAGACGTGGCGGGTGTAGTAAGCTAAACAGGAAGTGCTTACCCTTCCAGAACGCATTTCCCTGGTGGAAGTTCACGTGTCTAGCCTACCTTGTCAGTTCTAAAGTGTTTACTTTGCTTCTGGGTTGTGATTTAGACATGGATTAGTATGTTTATTTTTTATTAAACTACCCAGTCAAGTATATTTCATATTTATCGATATGTCATGATGTAAGAGACCATACTTTTTCATTGCGATGAAATAAGGGCAATAAGCATTGAGAAGTTTTTAAATTTGCGTAATGATGTTTACGTCCATGTCGAGCTATAGGTGAAGTAACAGTACCACTAAACACTCAACATCCCCATTCATTATTATTACTTGTTTTTTGTTAATCAAGAACATGCATTTGCTGTTAATATTCCCCATACTTTTCAACTAGATTGCTAGAAAACTGATACACAGACATGATACTTAAAAAAGGAACGTTAGTTTTCTCATATTGTTTTCTTGGATTCGAGCTACTGTTTCAGGTTGGTAATGAGTTGTTTAGGTACGAATTTTTCTGGGTATGAGATGTCCAACAATCATATATTTCTATTTGGGTATTAATCAAACGAGTTTTAAATCGATGGCAAGAGAGATCCTTGCAAATATCATACATGTATATATTTCTATTTTATTGTATTGATCAAATCATCAACAACAAACATATTAATCTATGTTTGATTCACAATCCAAATTAAAAACTTTGGAACTGAGAAGTTAGTCAGGTGAACTTGTACCATAGAAGTGAGCCCGAATGTATGTTGGAAGGGTAAGCTGTTTAGCTAGCTACACCCGCCACGTGCGTAATCAAAACCATGTGAAAAGAACATGGAACTATGGGACGTGAAATATATCCAGGGCAATTCTGGACGCAGAGACATCCAACTTATCAAAAATACTGTGATGACGACCATAACACTTTTAAGGGCCTTGATAAGCCTTGGCTTGCAATATCCCCGAGTCAACAATTTATTTGCAAGCAGCCTGCTTCGTTGTTCAATTGAAAATTCAATTACCAATCATCAAACAATAATGCTTCGTTGTAAAATTTATATTTAAAAAAATGTTTTTTTACTTTCATTAAATAAATTCGCTCATAACCTGTTCAACAAAATATACAAGTGTTTTAACCATGTTTGTATAGTGTTTAGTCAATTTAAAAATCAATTCAACTTTTAATATAATCAAACTTAAAAATACATTGGTCTTCTGTTTATTAGTAAAAAAACAAATATACTTATCTATTTTTTTAAATCAAAATCAAGAAGCAAAGGAACGACTTTGAAACTGACAAATTATGTTAGACACGTGATATTTCACCAGGGAGTTAAGTCCGGTTGGTCCGAAAGGGTTATTATTATTATTATGATCCTAATTAAAACATACTGCCATTCGTATGAATAAAATTACTGTCAATTGTAGTGCATTCAATAAAAGTGCTAAACAGGTTGTTCAACGAAATACATGATTATTAATAAATATTTTTTAAAAATCAAGATTGAAATAGTTGATCCACGGTGTTTTTGAGAAGGTTTCCCTTAGCTTACCAGTACTGGCGATCGATGTGCATTTAATTATTATCTCCACTATTATCAGCAAAACTATAGCACAAACTGCTACCATAATGACAAACTTTATTCTGCATAATCGTCTAGTTTTTTGTTGTTTCAATGTTCTTTCCTCTTCAGAATCACGCGTTTCGTTGTCCATTAATTTACTACTTTGAGAATCATGTGATTCTTCTTTCTTATAGTTCAGTAAATTATCATTATGAGAATCTTGCGTTTCATTTTCCCGTAATTTCCAAATTTCAGAATCGCAGTTTTCTTTCTCCAGCGTTTCAATGTTTTTGCCAATTGCCATGTTGATTAAATGTTGTGAAAACTGAAAACACAATCAACATAATAATGATAATAACAATAAATAAAAACAAACATAATAATTCATGTCTAAATCATAATCCAGAATCAAAGTTAAAACTTTGGAACTGTCAAGTTGGGTTAGACACATGAACTTCCACCAGGGAAGTGAGGCTGTGTGCTCCGGATGACAGCACCACATGTTTTAGCTAGCGACATCCGCAACGTGTGTACTCAAAATTGTGTGAAAGGAACATGGGAGTATTTTGGGACGTCATATATAAAGGACAAATTATACAATTCAAGGAATGAATATATAGTATATTTATACATGTATATTACAACGAGGTAAACTAAATTACCAACAAAGAAATCCAATATGTTTAATCAATTCAAATGCCTCTGATAATAATTATGTGACATTTTTATTCGCGAAATATATTTGTTTATATTATACGGTTACACAGTAACTGATATTAAAGACTTGAAAGTAGATAGTTACTGTTCTTTCACCAAACACTCGGCATTACAAAATACTCAAATTCCAGCATCTTCGCCAACAGCTGGCGAAGTCTCGATATTAATGAAAAATATTCTTTACTGAGACGTTTAACACAATTTATTTACTTTTTACTATTATTAATAATATTAGTAATTACTTACCAATGTGGTTGCGATCAACAGAATGAAACCATGAGGATGTCTAAATCATCTGCATAATAAAACCTTTTCTGAAAGTCATTTAATGAACTATTGAGTTTTAAGTATGACGTACCCTAACGTTCATTTTCTGAAAATCCCTGGGTTATATTTATGATCAAAATTATCTTATTATACATATACGTGTAAGTACAACGATAGCATTATATTATATTTAAAGTACATCAAGTGATAACACACTAAGCTGAATTTAAGTAGACCTCTGATTTAGGGTAGATAATTTTTTCCTACCCGATTTACAGAAAATCAACCATGATCTTATACTGAATATTGCTTTTGGTGACATAATATGATTTATACAGGGTCAGTAAATTTCATATGGTTCGCCCTCGCCTGATATGGAATTTACTGACCCTGTATATACCATATTAGGTCGCCAATAGACTGTGTAACGATTATATCCCACCGATCACCCTGAAGAACCACAGTGGATATAGATACACGGAAACGGAGATCGGAGTGTAGTTCAGGATGAGACACTGCTCTGTATAGTAACCTATAGCTCTCCCTTAGACAGACTAAACTAACCCTTTATATATCAGACCAAACTAACCCTTAATATTATATCACTAAAACACTGTGTAACAATTATATCATACCGATCACATCAATAAATCATTTAAAAAACCAATTTGAATGTATCAATACAGCGACATATGACTTGTGACTGAGTTAGAAATACCGTCGTTTGGCATTCTGTCTGACAAAATATTGAAAATAATAATGAATTTGACTTACTAGCAACTTCCGTCAAAGAAATCAATTGCACTTTCATCCTTGGAAATCAAATATTTTGTTTCAATATCACAACATCTTTACTAGTGTCCGTATTTGCCGTAAATATATGTGATAAATATGACGTGTTTACTACGAGGCGGGCGCCATTGACGTTGGTCAGGAGAAATAACTCTCATACTGACTAGATATGAACAGGCCTGACCCGATATGGATTATATTTGGTCACCACGTGACCAGCATCGTCGAATAAGATTCACAGAAACTAGTGAGAGGTAGGATATAAAAAAATATCCTACCTTTATTGCAAATATATGTTAATGTGAATGATTACCTTCGTTAGAGCGCGTATTCTTAGCTAGAATATGTCGCAGTTTACGTTGCTGGTGTCATTGTGACCACACAAATAAAACAAGACTATATTAATTATCAAATATTTACATTTGTGATGTTTAAATGTATTAAACTTTGTTTAAGACTAGATGGCAGTTATAGGAGTATAAATGCCACTGCTAATGTGACGTCACTCATCTTTTCCTTGCGGCTATACGCGTGACGTCATTGATTTGCTGTTCCAGCGATTGAAAATACAGTCGTACACGAAAGTATTTTAAAGTTTTTGTAGAATTAAAATACCAAAAAAAAAGGTTTTCAAAAAATGAGAAATGTAAATATAACCATTGAACTGTCTAGAAATGTCGTTTATAGTGCTGTAACTGCCATTGCCGTGCAAAGCAAAACTAACTACAATGCGCTAACGCGCATTATTCAGTTTGCTTTGCACGGCAATGGCAGTTACAGCACTATAAACGACATTTCTAGACAGTTTAATGGTTCATTAATGAACTAGAAGAATTTATTTGATAACAAAGAACATAAAGTAATGACCATTACCGATCTCGTAAAGATCACTATCAGCAAAGCAGGAATTACAGTTTCGTTTATTCATCAATTTTTAAGAGGCAAATTTCGCAAATGGCAATTTAGGTATCATTTAAACCTGGTGGAAGTTAACGTGTTTAACCTATCTTGTAAGTTTTAAAGTTTAAGCCTTGCTTCTGGATTGTTTTGGACATGGGTTAGTACGTTTATTTTTGATTTGATCATATAAAAAGAACAAGACTATATTAATGATCAATTGATGATTCATTGACCTAGAGGAATTATTACAATAGTACCAAAACATGTAATATCCTTTGAAATGAAATGACGTCACTCATCTTTTCCTTGCGGCTATACGCGTGACGTCATTGATTTGCTGTTCCAGCGATTGAAAATACAGTCGTACACGACAGTATTTTAAAGTTTTTGTAGAATTAAAATACCAAAAAAAAAAAGGTTTTCAAAAAAATGAGAAATGTAAATATAACCATTGAACTGTCTAGAAATGTCGTTTATAGTGCTGTAACTGCCATTGCCGTGCAAAGCAAAACTAACTACAATGCGCTAACGCGCATTATACAGTTTGCTTTGTACGGCAATGGCAGTTACAGCACTATTAACGCCATTTCTAGACAGTTCAATGGTTAATTAATGAACTAGAAGAATAAATTGATAACATAGAACATAAAGTGATGACCATTACCGATCTAGTAAAGATCACTATCAGCAAAGCAGGGATTACAGTTTCCTTTATTCATCAATTTTTAAGAGGCAAATTTCGCAAATGGCAATTTGGGTATCATTTAAACCTGGTGGAAGTTCACGTGTTTAACCTATCTTGTGAGTTTTAAAGTTTTAGCCTTGCTTCTGGATTGTTTTGGACATGGGTTAGTACGTTTGTTTTTGATTTGATCATATAAAAAGAACAAGACTATATTAATGATCAATTGATGATTCATTGACCTAGAGGAATTAGGAATTATAAAAATAGTACCAAAACATGCAATATCCTTTGAAATGAAATGAAAATTACCGGTCTATTAAAGATGATTTGGCAAGGCAAGGATTAAAGATTCGTTTTTGCTGAATGTTTTACGAATACCATTCGGTGGTAATATTCTGAAATAATTTCATTAATTTTATAAGTAACAACAGTCAAATAAGTTAATGTGCGATAAAATGGGAAAGGAAATAGTTTATTAGAGTTGAGTAATGGTGTTTAACGTCCCAGTCAAGAATATTTCACTTATATCGAGACGTCGCAAGCTATAGACTAAGGTCAAGAAATTGTTCCTGTGCGTTGCGCGAAGGACATTTATACAGCAGGGACCTCGTTTATTTTACGTTCCCACCCGAAAGAACCGCGACTTTCATTTTGTTACCACTTATCCATTGCATTTTACTAGCATTAATGACGGTATTAAGTTATACAGGATATTTAGTGTCAATGAGACAAAAACATAATTGTTTCTAGGTATATATTTTACTTATACCTCAATTACGACGCCCATGAAAAGTTACATTTGAAACACACGTGATTTTTCTATTGTCAACTTTTCTATTCTATGCAACAATATACCTCCTACTCCTGCTTATGATTTATTTGGTTCCCAATTAATATGCTATGGTATAGTTTGCTCCCACTACGGGAACTTTGAACAACAAAGCAAGCAGCTTGCAAATTGTTGACCCAGAGATATTGCAAGTCTAGGCTAATCAAGGCCCTCAAAATGTTTTATGGCTGTCATCACAGTATTGTTGATAAGTTGATACGTTCGTATCTCTGTGTCAAGGATTGACCTAGATATATTTGACGTCCCATAGTTTTATGTTCCTCTTACACAATTTCGTTTACACACGTGGCAGATGTAGCTAGCTAAACAAGAGAAGCTAACCCTTCCGGAGCATTCGACCACATTTTACTGTTGGAAGTTCACGTGTCTAATTTAAAGTTTTTTACTTTGCTTCTGGATTGTGATTCGGACATAAAATAGTATGTCTGTTTTTGATAGTGACATTCAATGAATATGATTCTAAATTTACTTAATTTTTATTTTTATTTCACAAATTATATTACATGACTGAAGTGCAATAAAATAAAATTGAAAATTATAAATAATATATATAGATATAAATATCAGATCCGGTTTTATACTCAGATTTTATCCCTCTCTCTCTCTCTCTCTCTCTCTCTCTCTCCCCTCTCTCCATCTTACTGTACACACAAATAGCTGCTTCATGTATGCTTAACACACACACACACACACACACACACACACACACACGTGTTAACCGTAGTTATTAATGCTAAGATAAAAGCGAACACATTTCATAACTTACTTGCATAAAATGCAAACAAAGCTACATATCAAACTATAATTTATAATTTCTTAGTTGTGTCATGGATTATTTACAAAAATATTACTTTCCTTAAATATTATATACAATAAAATTCCAATTTAAATTGGGAAGACAATACAACATTTCACATTTTAAAAGAAACGTCAATAAATGAAACATATGTCGCTGAGTCTGCAACGTCGTTGAATCAAATATGTGTCACTTATTCGCCCCACTGACGTTTTAAAGATAATGTGTACATACAGTATTGATATAAATAATTCCTTCAAATTTTTACTTCATTCACTGCAAATTTCAACGACGGGAATAATAAGATAAGATAAATAGCACCAGAAGCAACATCAAATTATATGTCAGCGAGTCACTCCACTTTTTACATCATTTTAATGACTTTTTATTTTTTTTTGTTTGTTTAGTGACACAAAAGATGCATACAGGCATCGGTTTCACAATCATTCTTTAGCTAAGATTTTCCTTGACTTAAATCTTGCAAATTTTCAAATCTTTATAAATGTGTACTTTTCATGATATTGAGGAATTGATGGTGTCATTTTTAAGATCACATCTAGATTAAAACATTTGCATTTAGTTTTGACAAAAATATTCACCAGTAGTTTCAAAATTTGCTATATTTAAGTTAAGGGAAATCTTAGCTTAGGAATTATTGTGAAACTGGGGCCAGGAATTACAAATACAATGTCAAACACTAATTGAACAAAAATAATTAAATTAAATGGCAGTAATAGTTACAGTTTTCTTGAATATAATATTAATATTAAAAGTATTAATTTCAGCAATAATGATAAAATAATACTAGTAAAACGAGACTTACATATAGGTATTGTGTATATTGCGCAAGTATTAATATAAATGGTAATAAATTAACAGTTAAACGGGACAAAGATATAACGCTAGCATACCTAGTCAAAAATATACAAGTATAGAAAAATATTTCTTTATTATTTTAATGAAGATACGAAATGCAGACTGACCAATCAAATTTATTTATTTGTCCAGATTGGTAGATAAGTGCGTAAAGTTGCCATTTGGGTACTTTTTTATCGCTACGTGTTTGATTAGTACAAATTTCATACAAAAAATCTGAATTTCTAGTAGATTCGATTTTTAATTATAGAAAACGCCAAAAACGAAAAATTCTGTCTAATTTGACCTTTTCATTTATTCGTCCGTTTATCCGTTTTTATGGTACAAATCCGTCAAAAACGGATAAATCCGTCGAATTGGTCAGCCTGCACAATGTGCACATATAGAATTGGTATATCTCAATAATTTGAAAGATAAATTACTATCTCTCAACAATCCATTAAAAACTATGTTTCATTTACTAATTATCCCAATGATGGAAAATCTACAATACAAAACTGCCGAAAGTTTAACACTGGTGTGTGGGGAAGGGGTCGAATGACGGCTGTTTAGTGGCCGTGGTACGAATAGCCAGTAGCCGCAATGCCATAGATAGCAGCTCTGGAGAAGCTTTTGAGATATAATTAACAAGGGCCCGAGATAATCCATCGATTCGAAACTTATTTGTTGGCTTAGTGTTTAACATTCGACAGGTAGGTACTGTACAATTATACTACTTTTTATAATCCATTAATGTTGTACAATAAAATCAAAACAAAATACAAATCTACTTGACGAATACTTCCTCCTTTATCAGAATCAAGATGTTCACACAGGTTTGTACTGAAATAAAAATAATATATTTATCAGCTGAGGCAATGATTTTATGTCAACGATAAATGCATTTCTCCCCATTTTTCTTACGCCTATCTTTCGAAGTACAAAAAAACATTTAGTAGTAATAAGTAGAATATTATACTACGCACGTGACGGGTGAAGCAAACTGAACAGAAGGTGCTTACCCTTTCTGAGCACCTGACCCCACCTTTCTGATTCACTTGTTTAAACGGTTTTACTTTGGGATAGTGTCTCAATTCCTTCGAGGAGGTCAATGTTTACTATCCTAGACTGTCCGTTATGGTATGATAATTTGTATCATTGGCATTTACATTACAATATCACATACTGGTCTACGCGCTTGAAATTAGAATGTGTAGAATATTTTTAGACCGATAAAGACGCCTATCAGCATTAATATAATGTGAAGAAAGGCGACACTCAAAATGACCGAATAGTAAACGGTATTAACACCGGAGGTACGTATATACCTGGATAGCGAATTAAACAAGGATAGCCAAATATTTTACAAACCTGTTTGCTAAATGCTCAAAAGGACCACTTTTACCATTATCCCGAATACCAACGTAAATGTCCAGCTTCTTATGCTCGGAATAATTACATTAGCGCTGCTTGTTTCTTAAATAAAAACAAATAATTGATGTCATTCCAGATACATGTATATACAATATTGATGAATTAAAATATTATTAAAAAAATTTCAATTTTCTTTGTTCATTTTCTGACTGCATGAACATAATGCTTTTCTATTATATTCTTTTGTTCATTACTTATCTATTTTCAGGTAATCAATGAACTCTTTATCCATTGAATTTAAAACAAACGCGCGCGTGACGATTGTAAAATTTCAGTCTCGTACAGATTGTGTCAGAAATCCTGACAAACGTAACTTGTAAGTTTATATAAAACTATGCATAATCAACTTTGATGATGATGTCTCTTTATCCAAAATTACCATGGATGCATGTGGCGTCCCATAGTTCAATGTTCCTTTCATTCTAAATTTTGATTTCAAACATGATGGGTGTAGCTAGCTAAACAAGAGGTGGTGAACCTTTCGGAACACCTGGCCTCCAATCCCTGGTGGAAGTTCACGTCTTTATCTGAATTTGCTAGTTTCAAAAGATTAACTTTGGGATTGTGATTTTAACACAAAACACTGGTTTATTCGTGAAAAACTAACCGTCGTTTTAAATGCAGTTAATAATATATTTCAATTCATAGCCATAAAGTCCCAACCGGGATTCGGTCAGGTCAGTTCAAGGATGTGTTAACCACCCACCGTCGATTAGCGATAAGCGAACTTACAAAGGATCTTGGCCGAGTGGAACAAGAATTTTTTTCCTTTACAATTTTTTATGTTTTCTTTGTAGCGTTCAATTCTTCTTTCTTTTATATTTATTGTGAACGATGGTAGACCATTTGTTTTAAAATACATTAGTTATTAATGGATTAGTATGTTAGTTTTTTATTGAAATAGCTGATCGTGTTCAAGATTTATAGTACATGTTGGGTTATTTAACATTAAAATATTTTACACATACCTGGTTGTTTACAATAGAAGTTGTTCATAAACCAATTTCCATCGCTTATACATGTGGCAGTTGGATTGCCGAAATGGGTAAATCCGCTCTTACAACTGTAAATAGCCTTCGAACCAGAGTAAGTGGTTTTGTAATAAGCTTCGGCGAAGTATTTAGATGGCGGGAATCCACAATCTGTAAATATAATATATAATTGTAATTACATGTAAAACATTGGAATAACAATGTGAAATATTACGTTTCCCATGTGACATCATGGAACGAGCGTCAATTTTAAAATTTCCATTTGTAAAATTAATCGTCATAAATAGAAACTAGGTCGCGTAAGAATTCATATAGGAATTTATTTAAACCAAAAAACAACTGAGAACACTTTGCAACACAATGATGACAAGAGTTGAGTAATAGGGTTTTACGTCCGTCAGGACGATTTCAATTATATCGATACGTCGCCAGATATAGGCAAAGGTGCAGAACTTTATTCTGTGCGTTGCACTGGTGGTATTATACAGAAGGGTTCTTCATCGTACCAAGCCTACCAAGACACGGGGCCTCGTTTATTATAAGTTTCCATCCGGAAGAAACGTGACTTTTATTTCGTAGCGCCGAGTTCTTGGCTACTACCTACTTTGAAGTCTTGAGTCAGACCCGGCTTTAAATCCAAGACATCCCACCTCCCACTTACGGAGCGAGCACTCTACCTACTGAGATACCACAGTGGTGGTAATGAAGAATGAAAAAAGGTATCAAAATGTGCAAATACGTAAAATATGGTCGTTAATGTTACATAAAAACAAATACTATAGGGTAATTTAGGTTGTAACTAACAACATGCAGTTGCAAATGAAGAAATCAAGACATAACACAATAATAAAAGTCTGATATTTATATATTTTCTTACAAAGGTATTATTGGGACACCTTTGTATCAGGTTTTGGATTCATTTTGAATTTGGGTTTTTTGTCTTTGGCATTGTGATTGGGACGAGGTTATGCTATATAGGGAAAGGAAGTTAAACTGCATTCAATGTAAATGCCCCTCGTTTTTTCTAACATTCAAACTCAGCACACATTTCCTCAAATACATTTCACATATGGTGGACGTAATAAGCTAGACAGGATGTATAAACCCTTCCGGAGCATCTGACCTCACCTCCCTAGTGGAAGTTTACGTCGTTAACTTTATTTGTCAGTTTAAAAAGTTTATACCTTGTTTTTGGGATTGTAAAATAACAATATAATGCGAGTTCTATGTCAATATTTTGGCTATACAATCTTTATAAAAACACTGCATGATTCTATTCACTTGTACAGCCATTTCAGAAAAAAAAATATTGATTATATATTTTAAAATCTGTTTGGGATTGTAATTTTGACATAGACTTATATGATTTTCAATTTAATAAGACAAGTAAGAACATTACCTATCAAGCAAGAAAGATCTGGGGTTGACCATTTCCCGTTGCTTTCACAAAAAATATTCCTATCCCCTACAGGAATATACCCAGAACTGCACTGGTAGGATGTTTTTGCACCAGACTTGTTACCTTCTATACGACTTGTACTGTAGGGTACTATTGGTGGTGAACCACAGTCTAGAATAAAAGGAATGCAGAAAACATTATGTATTAGATATATCGCTATTTCTGCCATATACAACATGTATAAATAATACTGCCATGTGCAACATATTTCATAAAAATTTAAAAGTACAAGGGCACGCAAATTGAAAATTTGTTAAAAGATTACATGTATTGGTTTAATATGTTGTTTTAGTATTGGATGTATATATAAAATGTTTTTGATAATGCCTGACCATTCTGTTCTGTAACATATATGGAATAATAAAAATAAAGAACATAAAAATACTGTCATGTGTTAAAAATTCGAAAGTAGCACATGCCAATACTTTAAGTCTTAAGTCTTAATATTCGAGCCCGTTTAATTTTCATTAAAATTCGCGCGAATAAGAACATGCGAAAATAAAACATCCTGATCCTTTTCCAGCAAAGTGAAAATAAAAGTACAAGTATGTCAGTATGTTAAAATTGTGACTTTCGCCAAAATAAACTGCCGTCAAAAATTTCAGCGCTTACATCTTACAGTAAAATGATCTAAAATCTAATTTTCTCCTATTATTGAATTGTGTTGAACATATCCACATGTTCAAACCATTTAAAAATAAGAAAAAAAAACAAGCAATGAATTTTTATTGTCATATATACATGGTTGAAACTATATCATAAGACCTATTGTTGTCCTTTCAAGCGTATTTAAATAATTTATTTATTTATTTACATGTTGAGAACTGAAATTTTAAAATGAGTTGGACAATGGTGTCCTATAACTATATAAATCAAGTTATTATTATAGGATTCTTGTAATACCCCCGCTTAAAAAGTAGGGGTATATAGTGATAGGGGTGTCCGTCCGTCCTTCCGTTACACCTTAGGGTACCTATCTCTTATCCGCAACTCCTCCTAAACCCTTCACTGGATTTTCATGAAACTTTCACACAATCTTTGTAGATAATGTAGATGTGCATTTCTTATTTAAAAATTTGATCCGATGCATTTTTGGGAGCGGGGGGTATTTTTTGTAAGCTTGTGGTTCACAGATTTTCTAGTTTTGTTTTAATATTGTGATTTATTGTGACATATTTCTGATGGTTTCCACTAATAACGAGTACATGTTTCTTTAGCTACATTTTACATTATGATACATTATACAGTTGCAGTCAACTGACATTTGTAGAAATACCCTAAACTGATATTGAGAGAGAGAGAGAGAGAGAGCAAAGTAAATAATTACATTTATAACAAGAAAACTTGACTGCTGACCAAACTCCATCTTCACAGACAATTGATGGTTGACCAACTAAGTAAAACCCGAGATCACACCGATAGGCAGCATATACACCTGACTTGTTAGCGGATTTCCATCCTGCACTATTCAAAACATCTGGAGGTTCCGGACAATCTGAAATTATTCATCAAATATTTAAAATCGTATGGGCTAAAAAAATTCATTCAATTTGTTGTTTGACTCATGCTATGAAAAAAAAATAATTCAAACCTTCCGGGCGTACCTGCCTATACAGGAGGTGCTTACCCCCTCCTTAAAAGCCTGCCTTAATTCACTGTTGGAAGTTAATGTGTTTAACTCTATTTGTCAAAGTTTTCACATTGCTTCGGTGTAATGATTTTGACATGGATTGGTATGTTTGTTGTTGATTATTTATAGTGTTACCTAGGCTTGTAACATTCATGAGTCAAACATTTATGTACAAGCATTTTGCTTAGTCCTATTATAGATTATTTACTATGAAACAAGAATACGATACGCAGACAAAGACAAAATATAAATCTAATATTAGTTGAGTTATTTTGTTACCTTTTAAGCATGATAATTTCACGGATGACCATTCTCCATTGCTATCACAAACTATATTAGGTTCTCCCACAGGGACGTATCCACTCAAGCAATTATAGGCCGTTTTAGCTCCAGAAATATTACCATTCATTTGGTTTGTACTAAACGGTATATCTGGTGGTGATCCACAGTCTAAAATATAATTAAATAAATATAATAATGACACAATGTTAAGAAGTTATTGCTCTAGAAATGTTACCATTTACTCGGTTTGTACCGAACTGTATATCTGGTGGTAATCCAGTCTTAAATTAACAAAATACGTATTATAATCAAAACACATGTTTCTGGAAAAATTTTATGGATCAAAGTTATGTTCTAATGTAAACAACACAGCTGAGTTTTGGTTGCCGATTTTGGTCCAAGTAATGTTGATAACAAATGGTGTTCCGAAACGGCCGTCTAGTGCTGTAAAATGAAAATTGGTGTAATATATAATTACTCCAGTTTTAAGACACTTTAAAGCTAAGATAAAATCAGTAGTTTGCAAAAACAGCATATTAGATGATATTACCTGGATAGGAGGTCAAGATATATCAAGTGATCGAAAAGTTACCGAGGGAGAATACTCACATTTAGAACAGGAAAACCTAATAGTTGACCAATTTCCGTCTTGACATTCAATAGTTGTATCGCCAACTGGATAGAACCCGTCATTACACCGATAGGAAGCCTGTAAACCTGATATCATGTTTGTACTATTCATTACATTTGGTGGGGATTGGCAATCTGTAATAAAACAAAGTATGAGTTGAGTAATGGTGTTTAACGTCCCAGTAAAGAATATTTCACTTGTAATGTTAACATCCGAATTCATACAGCTAATGCATAGTTTTAGTGTCGACATATTGTATGTTTGTTCCAAAAGTTTTGTCAATTATCTGTTACAAATGATATATAAATGAAAATTGAATAACAAACTTTAAGACAAAAGCAAGCAAGAATGTTTTACTTATATCGAGACGTCACCAGCTATATATAGACAAAGGTGCAGATTTTTGTCTTTGTGTTGCGATGATGGCATTATACAGTAGGGTTCTTTATCATGCTATATCTATAGTGACACTGTGCCTCGTGTAATTTAAGTTCGCATCGCAACTTTCATTTCGTAATGCCGAGTGCTTGGCGAAGAAAGGTCACTACGCACTTTCAAGTCTTGGGTAAGACTCGGTCGAGATTCGAACCCACGACCTATCACTTACGGAGCGAACACCTTTCTATAAAGGTCACCCAAGGGAACAAGTAAGTTTCGCCTTTTTTGACAGGTGACTTTTATATATAGGTTAAAATAATATGAATAAAAACAATTGGGGCACAATTCTACTGTCTCTTATAAGCAGGTGACCCTTATATAGAGGTGGTCTTTATAACAGATTGG
This sequence comes from Anadara kagoshimensis, assembly GCA_021292105.1. NCBI lineage: Eukaryota > Metazoa > Mollusca > Bivalvia > Arcoida > Arcidae > Anadara > Anadara kagoshimensis. The sequence continues at coordinate 35,380,728 of CM037869.1, forward strand.
ACTGTACAAGATCCTACAATATTCGCACCCAGAGAATATCATAATAAAAATTTGTTGGATGACAAAGATATTTAATTTTTCTGGTATTTATTTTTGATTTTACGCATAGCGGATGTAGCTACATGTAGCTAAACAGTAAGTATTTACACTTCCAGAGTACCCAGCCTAACTTTCGGGGAAGAGGTTCACGTGTGTCATCTTATTTGCCAGTTTTAGCATTTTTAATTTGCTTTTGGGTTGTGATTTGGTATATTTATGTAGTTTGATCATTCTTAAGATATCACATGAACATTTTAAATAAATTGTTAAAACTTTAACTGACCTTTATTACAAACAAAAGTAGACTTTGACCATTGTCCATCGTTCTGACAGAAGATTTCCTTATCTCCTATTCCAATGTACCCCTTCGTACAGTTGAGGACAGAAACAGAACCGGGGATATTACCAATTGTTGAGTACCCGCCATGGTTTACATTTGGTGGAGCACCACATTCTGAAACAAGAAAAATGAACGTTTTAAGGATAATGATTGAATCTTTGTTCAATGTTATAGAGTATTTTTTTCAAACAAAAAGGTAAGGGTGTTATCTGATCATAGGAGACATCCAGAATTAAACCGGGACGTTTTAAGGATAATTATTGAATCTTTGTTGGATGTTGTAGAGTATTTTCTTAAACAAACAGGTAAAGGTGTTATTTGAATTGATTATAGGAAACATCCAGAATTACTCCGGGATGTTTATGAACAGAGAAAGGAAATAAATATATATTTGTATGCAACAAAAATAACAGAACGCCCGAAAGCTGACTTGAATACATGTAAACGACAAATAAAACCAACCCCTGTTTTGCAGCGGAGATACACGGTTAGTTTCCTTGTTTGACCAATGACGCCATAGTTTAAATATATTAAAAATTTAGCATTTCGAATTCTCTTCCTTAAAGCTAACGGGCCTTTGATAGACTGGGCCCAAATGACCCCCTCTCTCTGTCTCAAAAATAAATAAATAAATAAATAAATAAATAAATAAATAAATAAATAAATAAATAAATAAACAAAAACACCCGAATCCTTCAACAGTATGGCTCAGTCCACAATAAATAAGTTATATTCGAAAAAATTATGTATAAAACAGTCATTACAAGGTATTTTGTGAATGTTCCACTTACCAGTTGTATTGTTGTCGGTTGCTGTACATTTCTTTGTTATATCCACGATTATGGACACTAACATCAGCAAAGCCATGGCAACCACTGCTACCGTAATGATAATCTTTATTTTACTTAATTTTCTGGCTTTCCGTTGTTCCTGTAGTTTACAGCTTTGAAGTTCCAGTTTTTCTTGTGTCACATTATTCAGTTTATCACATTGATAATCCTGTTTTTCTTGTGTTTCATTATTCAGTAGTTTATCATTTTGCACATTCAACTTTTCCTTTTCCAGATTTTTTTCGTTATCGCCCATCATCATCTTCTTTATATTTTTTAAAAACTGTCAACATAAAAAGTATGATTAAGTTGCAGATTTTACACCAAAATGATAAATTTTAAGCAATAAATTAATGTTTTTTTTTAAATATAAACACATTTTACAAAGGCGAGTTTAAAAAAAAAGTTCATAAAAATTTAACTGTAAAATCATAAATTTTCATGGTTTCACTTCGTCGTTTTCTTGGACACTGACCAACTAATTTAAACGTCAACGAAAAAAACTCATAGATGTATTACAAATTAACCCTAAACATACCCCCCCCCCCCAAAAAAAAAAAAAAAATTACAAAAAATAAAAAGCCGAAATTTTCACCCCACGAAATGATCGATATCACTTACTTTCCACGTAAATTGGACACAGTGAAGTTAAATGATTTCACAGTTAACTAAAACAATTATTAAAATATCGCATTTGTCACAGAAATTAAACTATTGCAAATTTACGACATACAAACCATTTTGTGCAAACACCAATTACATAATACTACGTATCCATACGCCATGTAGGTACGAACTTATCTGATCATGACCTTTCACTCATGTATCGTTCTTTTTTTTAAGGTTTTTTACTGTTTTTAAAAAAAATCGGAGAATAGTTTTAATCTGTTTTATCTGTTTTCTATGATTGAATTATAAGTTTTACCATAAAAGAATAATTCACCTATCCCGCAATTATGACTTGTTTTTCTTGCGTATGAATATATCTAAAAATATTCTTTTATAAAAACCCATGACTATTTTTAGAAACTGAAAATCCCCACGCATCAGACTTGGCAGCTCGCCAAAGTTATTTGCGATTATTAAATAATAGACAAAGGTTAAAATTTCATATACTACCTTCGCTAGTAACATGCATAAAAGCTGTCTGCTAACAAATACACATTTAATTTAAAAATAAATAAGTATGTTTAAACGACTCGTTTCAGATTTAAGATTGTGGTAGAAACCTGAGCGCTCAGAGAAAACAATTGACCCGGCAAGCGAACTGAAATCTAAGATACAAGATTCAAGATTCAAGATTCTTTATTACACTCCGTACCACGGAGGTGGTATTAGAGGTTAAACTATACAATATATATCTATATACAATGGCGGTACACATATTACAAAATTATATTACAACAAAATATTATTAAAACGATCTACAATAATTACTCAGTATGATAGATATCAATAAATACATGTTATAAACAGGGGAAAAAAAAGAAATAAAATTGATATTTAAGTATAATATTTTAAACCCTCTTTTAGAAATTTGCATAAATTTAACAGTTCAACTTAATTTGTACTAGTCATTAACATTTGTAATTTTAGAATATTTGGTCTGATATAATATTTTTTCTTTATATATTTTTTCTTATTTTCAAAAAGCTACATTCCAATAAAAAATTATACTCATCACCAATTCTGTTTAGATAAAGGAAATGTCTTGACTGAGCTCGAGGTTCGAGCCTAGGTGATGGGAGAGGCACTATGATCAGAAATCGCTTAACTCATATAAATTACAATGTGCAATGAATATACTAATTAGCGCCATATATACACCTATCTTTCTCATGGGGCCACATGTAGTTCACTGGCCCAGCGTTAAACGTGTCAATATGCATCAAAGTGGTTCTCGTCTTCAAGATTTGTATCCTTCGACATATTAATAAGGTATTACCCTTTAACTCGTGCCATTTTGTACGATTCTATTCATAAAATTCTAATATCTATAACGTATAACGGGGGGTGGGGGTGGGGGTGGAGTCGGGGGAGAGAAGTTATGCAAACTTTCAGTTTCACCAAATACAATAATATTCATGCTTTCCGAGTTTAATAATTACCTGGTGATGATGTAAATAGTCTAATTGAAATAATGTAAGATCGTTAAGTATAATAATAGAGCATGTATTTTGATGTTGTTTTTCAGTATATAAGCCGATGCATGATCGGAATGCATGTTTGCTACTTCTGACTGCATACAATAAGAATACTGTTTAGTGGGGGACCATTTCAAAAATAAAATTTTACTTATGTTGTGGATATACAAAACTTAAAATTAAACATGCTGCAGTTTACTTACTAAAGATTCTACAAATGAAACAAACTATTATTATTTTCTTTACGATTTTAAGTCTTTAAGCGGATGATGCCGGGTGCCGTTTACTACTCTGTATTGACGATTTCGAAAACACAAAGTCTCGCGTCTACCGAAGTCTCGTTTAAGTCTCGTGGGGGGGCAAGTCCTACAGGTTGCTGAAGAAAGTCACATTGAGATGCGGTTACGCTATTCAAAATTAATTAAATTAGTTGTTTTATGTTATCGTTATCGTTATGACCAAGAATTATGACGAAAAAGAAGAAGTTAGATAATAAAGAAAGTGAAATGGTATGTATTTATCAGTTATTTTGTAAGATATTTTAATACTGCAACCTAAATGGAAACAGAAAGTTGACACCTGTTAAAAAAACAAGATGTCCAGATTTGTAAATTTACCTGTGGTTGGTAGTTCCTATGTGTCAAAAAAGTGGTATATAAATAAGGGAAAGACTTTCATTTGTACCCCACCCCCTTTCAAAATTTTAATTTTGACTGAAAAAAAGCCCAAAAATCAATTTGACAAAATCAAGTCATTAACTCATTTTGACCATTAGTTTTCAATATCTAATTTAATAGGTGGGGATTACAAAAGGAAGTCTTAACTAAATAAGTAAATATTATGTTACAGACCGCTTTTAGTTAGTAATGGTTAATGTTGAAAAAATAAATCACTGGCATGCTGCTTTTTTAAATAATAAAAATTACAAGTCCCTATTGTAAAACATGTTGTGATTATTAATGATAATTTGTAGATTTGATTTCAAATAAATATTATTTGTATTTGTACGTCACCTCAGCGATTCATTGGAAAAGATGAAAAGATTATCTAAAATAGAACAGACACAGAAAAATATTTTGGCAGGGCACAAAATTAAACTAATGGGGTTAGGGGAAAGTCTGTTTATTTAAGTAACCCGGAAGTAAAGGGTAAGGAAGAAACTAAAAGTAATAAAAGTTTGAACATGAAAGAGACAACGAAAATTGGTAAATGGTTTTAAGTTGGTTGAACATGACATCAGGACTATGTTTGGACTAGAAGAATTAAGTTCAGGGCTAGTAAAAAGTCTCAGAACTAGCCCAACTGGTCTAGTCTTGTTGAAACCCGTTGCATTTAAAATATGATGAATTTAATTTTTTTTTCTCAGAATGATATGTCTAGGCACTTATATAATAACATATTATCTCTCGTATGAGGGGCTTTAAAATTATTAATATTGTCCTATTTTAATATATGGTATTAATCATATTGTTAAGATAGCCAATATTGTTCATGGTATTGTCTGCAGATTGGTAAATTAGTACTGTTAATTTCAGTAAAGGATCATCTCCCTCAGTGTCACATTTACTATTGATTGTTGATAAGTATCTGGTGTCATTACCCTTCAGGTAATACCAGTTAACACCTACAAATAACTAACTCCCCTCCTTTAACCGAGCAATTATCCCTTTTCAGTCCAAGTTACACTAAAGTTGATTATTAGTATCTGGTGTCATGTACTTGTAATTCACACCTGGAAATCACCAATCCCCCTCAATTAACAAACTGATTATCTCTTTTTCAGTTCATAATACACTAGAGTTGTTGATTTTGCTTCCTGTATAAAACCACACATGTACTAAAAATGTAAAACTGTTATTTAAAATTATCAAGGGAAAAAACTTAAAATTGTATATTTTCTTAAAATTATTAAATGAAAAAAAAAAAAATTCATAAACATGTGATATACTGTTTTACATAAATGAATAAATAAATAAATGTACAAGTACAGATTTCATTGATTTGACTGAAAATGTATTTGTTGTTATTGTTAGCTTTTTCTTGTCAATAGAAATCCCTTGTGATGCCAATGGGTTTTAATAAATAAATAAATAAATAAAAATAAATAAATAAATAAATAAATAAAATATTAATGGCAGATTTTAATAAATTGAGTTATCATTTTCTGTCGAATACAAATTTTCTTTGATTCATGATTTTACTAAAATAAATTAATTAATATTGAGAAATTATAACAGATTTACTGAAAATGAAACAACTTCTCAAAAATGTATTGTTGGCATTTTTTATCAAATAGATTTTTTTTCTGATACATGGTTTTATTTTTAAAAAAAATATTAATGTTGACAAATCATAATTTGTATTAATTCGAAGAAAAAAAATGTTCAAAATTATGTATCCTGGGTATGAATACAATTCTTTATTTATTTAATCACTTAATATTATTAAGATACATGTATATGTCTAACATGTTGGCATTTTTTTTATCTTGCAGATTATTCTACCAACAAACTTCAGGGAAGTTACAAATTTGACGAATGGTGTTTTGAATAGTCTATTGAGACAATTTGGCCTATCAACAAAAGGGAAAAGAAATCATAAGATTACTCTTTTGGCATCACAGCTAAATATTCCAACAACAGGCAGCGAGACTGGTGATCCGTTTGTCCAGACTTTGAAACAAGTGAAGAATTTGAAAGATGGATGGACAACAAATATTAGACTGGTTCCAGAAATTAAACTACAAGACATTTCTGATTATCTTATTGCCGCACATGATATAACAGTTCAGGTTGAGAATGGTGTGTACGAACAGTTTTCAAGAGAAACTATGAGCAGATACAAAGCTTTGAGATCATATGACCTGTGGGAATCTGGGCACATTGGAAATATAAGATTTAACCCGTTGGAAAATATTGAGAGTTTTTGTGCTGTTAAGTGTGATGCTAATCCTTCTGGAGACACTTCAGGAACACAGTACAATGTAGTTATAATTTTAAATTGTGATGGTGGAAAACCTGTTGGTGCTTCTTGCACTTGTGTTGCAGGATTAGGGGAAGCATGCACACATGTTGCAGGGTTATTATTTGCCATTGAAGACTTTGTCAGCAGAGGTTTCAAAGACCTGCCTGATGACTTAGCTACTACCGAAAAGCTTTGCAAGTGGATTGTCCCGAAAGGAACAGTAGTGGACCCAAAACCAATCAATGATGTCGATGTGGTTAAGCCATCACATGGTAAACAGAAAAAGGAGAAGTTGTACAATGCAAGCAAGTACAATCCAGTACCTGAAAACAAACGGGATGTAATTTATGATGATCTTGTAACCCTTAAGCAAACACTAAGCTTGCACTATCCTAATATACCATGGCTGTCATCTGTGGCACCAGCTATGATGGAAAAGTATAGACCAGAAACGGAGGCAAAACCAGATGTAAAGGGTGTTGTATCCATGCCTGAAGTTGTTGTGATTGAGGATCCAGCCCTTGTTCCAGCATATGAAGTCACTGTTACAACTACAACTGAACCACTTACAGCTGTTGAAAAGGCAAAATTGTTTGTGTCTGCTAAGAAAACAATTGATAGTATAGATGGAACAAGTAAACAATTTACTGATAGTTTGAATTGGACAGAAAAAGATTGTGACAAAATTCAAGAGCTGACTTTAGACCAGGCCACATCACCATACTGGATGCTCTACAGAAAAGGCTTGATTACAGCATCAAATTTTCAGAGGGTATCAAGCAGAGTAAACGTCATGAAGAAGTCAAAAACTGACCAAACAACTGCTAACACAAGACTAGTTAATGACTTAGTTCATGGAAACAATTTTAAAGGGAACATATCCACAGAATATGGAAAAAAGATGGAGAGGAAAGCTGTGTCGGCATACCAGTCAAAAATGAAAAATGAACACAAAAACTTTGCTGTTTCGAAATGTGGCTTGTTTGTACATAAGAAACATGGATTTTTGGGAGCAAGTCCAGATGGAATATCGAATTGTTCATGTCATCAAAAAACATTAGTGGAAGTGAAGTGCCCGAAATCAATCGAAAAGGGTGGAAACCTTCAAAAGTTAGATTACATGACAAAAACATCTACAGGGCAGTACATACTCAAAGAATCCAGCCAAGGCTACTATGCGCAGGTTCAGGGACAAATGGCCATTACTGGTATACATAAGTGTCATTTTGTAGTGTACAATGGTGTTGAAGCTACTGTTACAACTGTTGAATTTGACCAAGAATATTGGAATGTATTATATGAGAAACTATATTTCTTCTATTATACTTGTATTTCTCCAGCATTGTTGGAAATACAGATTAGTAAACCTGCATGTTCTGATGACATCAATCCATTATGTAAGGCAATTATGTCTGAAGTGTGTGAGGCAACCAAACGTTATCCATGTGGCAGTTGTGGCAAAGAACTGATAGAATCAGAAAATCTTTTAAAAGATACAGATGCTAGTGTAGCTTGTGATTGTGATTGTAAGTGCAATTTGTGGTTCCACTGGAAATGTGTTAATTTCAATGATACGGAGGAGGATGAATTTGAAGAGGAATTGAAATGGTTCTGTCCAGGGTGTGTTAGAAATTGTGATGTTATCTATTAATAAATTCAGACTATGCATAATTTGAAATGAATACAGTGAGCAACTGTATATAGAGACCACCCACTGATTACCAATGTTTGAGATTTCATTTACTTCTTATTTCAATCAAAAATACCCTCTCTTTTTTTTAAAGAGCACTTGCCTAAAATCACATACTTACTGGTCCCAATGATTGGTCTTTATATTCAGGCTTTACTGTATTTATAGTATACTTTATATGCTGTCTTCAATAAATTATCATACATATTTAAAACTGGTCCTATCACATTAGACTCAAAATCTTCACAAAATTAAATAGTTGAAAACATCATTGTGCTAAATCTGAATGTTATTCAGCTAAAACAGTGTTTTTCTTGAAAAATGTTATTTTCCCAAATTTATATATTTTCCCCCAATTTCAGAAAATTCCAAGAAAATTGATCTTCAAGAAAAACAACATAATTGCATACATTTAGATCATAAATTTAAGATATCGTTTCAAATACAGAAAAAAATTAATATTCCAATTGTATAAACAAAACTTGATATGATCTTATGGGAAATATAAATTTGTATATAGTTATTTATGTAGGGCAGTGTATTATTACAGTGATTGTGATATACGGGTAGTTTATTTAAAATTAGATTAATTAAATTATTTAAAGATAAAGTTATTTATTTTAAACTTTGTTATTAATTTCATTACTGTTTATAAGTAGAAACATTCACTGTTTATTTTGTGAACTTATCAACCAGTTGAAATTAAAGATTACCGTGAAAACTGGAAATATTTTAATCTAGCTTACATTTGTTAATGCCAATAATTTAGTGAATGTTTCTACTTATAGTAATACAATATCTTTTAACTTATTTGGTTGTTTATGTGAAACCATTTTATTTATTTGGAAGTTATTAAAATCATTAAATATTAAAGTTTTAAAATATTCCATTTTTAGAGTTAAGTTTATAAGTAATTGTTGCGGAGTCATGGAATCAAACTGATGCAGCTAGCTATCCAAGTTTTTTGTTGTCCCACTCAATGTTATTTTACTTAAACTGAGGCGATCAAATATGAGATGGTAGAGCAAACCAGAGTACCTTTAGAAAACCTGCATGTTAACTTACAAAGTTTCTCGCACTAGAATCGAGAATTTGGAACCTAGCTGGACATGAAAAACATGTGTTGCAAATTATACCAGTTTTTAATGACTTCAAAATGTCAGTTGTCTCGACAAGGCTGAAGCAACTTACATTTAATGTCTTAGTATGGCATATACTGGAAAAAACAAGCCACAGCAAATGAATGAAACAGTATATTAAGACCACTGATTATAGAACTTCTGTTTTCAATCTCATGAAGGATGGTTGTAATAAGTTAAGTAATGGTGTTAAACGTCCCAGTCAAGAATATTTTACTTATACCGAGATGTCGCCAACTATGGATGAAAGTGCAGAAAATTTTGCCTGTGCATTGCACTAAAGGCATTATATAGTAGGGTCCTTTATTATGCCAAGCCAACCTAGATATAGGACCCTGTTTATTTCAAGTTCCCATCCGAAACAACCATGACTTTCATTTCGTAATGCTGAGTACTTGGCGTAAGAACAGTCACTACCCACTTTCAAGTCTTGAGTCAGACCTGGCCAGGGTTTCCAACACACAACCTCCTATGGTAGCTGGTCAACTTGCCCCCTCAATATCAGCAGCAATGATAACACTTCTCACCACCTAGGTTCAAATCCTGTTAAGCATTTTCTGTTGTGAAATATGTGTCAAGTTTGCTTTTTAGTGTGTCAGATTTTGCAGTGGGGGTTACTCCATTTTCCTCACTATTTCGGACGACTGCCTTGGTAAATGAATTGGGGACAAAATCTTGGTGGGGTGTAAATCACCATTAGTCCACACAACCATCCCAGAACTGATCAGCTGAATATAAATGAAAGAATCTTGACTGTAAAACAAAAATATTCCACTCAACATACTCCAGAAATGACCACATAAGTGAAAGAATCTTAAATAGGGCCTAAAATCAGAAAAAAACAATATTAAAAAAATTCTCCTTAAATTTACAGTCTTGATGGAAATAAGTGAAAGAATCTTGACTTGCACAAAGTTTAAAAGTGGAAATAATAATTACAAATTAAATGAATCTATACACTTACATATATTTATTTGAATCATATTATACTTTACAAACATTTACAGCTACAATTTATACATTTAACCACCTGATTCTGCAAAGATTCTAACCACATAAACAATAAGACATCAGTATGTCAGACCTGGCATACCAGTATATACTAGTATAGTCCATTAGCGATATTGTGGCAGTGTTTATAAACATGGAAGAGTCTATATAATGTAGACATCTATAAAGGTGGCGTTCACAAATGAACTCATGAAGGTGTGAATATACTTATATGATAACACCGTTTAAATACCTATTGGTGTAGCATAAATTCAACAGTGTTTATAAACACTCTGCCACAATATCACTGATGGACTTTATCAGTGAAATAATCTTGAACAGACATAAAATAAAACAGGAAGACCAATCTTTTCTTGGTAAACACAAGATCAATAATACTATGAATTTTATGAACTTATAATGAACAAAAAACATAAAAAATAACACTTATTGTCACAACAATCTGTATATTTATATTTAATTTTACACTGACCATATAAAGGAAATAAAATTATCCGCTTATTTAGACATATTGCATTATATTAAGAAAATATAACCAGATTTAGAATTTCATCACATAGACGTTATTCAAAAATAGATATGTTCCACTAGAAAACTCACAGACTGAGGTAATATTTACATCATGCAACTATAAACATTACTATTTACTGTACATTCATAACTTTATAATCATTATTCGTGAGATTACTTTGTCAGGAGGATTACCTCCCTTTAACTGTATTGCCCAATTTAGGGCTCTTGATTGGCCAATAAACATTATTATAGGGCTTTGTAATTGTGCAAGCAATGTAAGTATTCACAAAATCTCTTAAATAGACATGATTATGAATTTTACTTCAGACCTATCAAGCAAGTGGAACATACTTTTTTTGGCACAACCCAAGTGACAACTAATTTTTAATACACAAGTGTCTATTTATATGAAGCTGCTGAAGTCTCAAATAGAAATAAATTAACTTGCACATTTTAAAAAAGGATCCTGAAAATTTACGAGATATCCGCAGGCTTTGAACATGTTTTCATACACATTGATTTGTGACAATCTCACTTCATGTTTCAACACAAGAAATTGCTTAATTCTTCTTATAGCTCTCTCAATGTGAACTCTAGCTTCTGAAATTTTCTTGTTCTGTTGTATTTCTGTTTTCGTAAACTGGGTTTTGTCCTTATGTTTAAATCCGGGGATTATAAGTTTAACTCCAGATGGCAAGTTTTCTTCTATGGTGAACCCCCTATCTGCCATAACCTTTTCGCCAGGAAGCAATTCATTAATTAAATCCGATGAACAACTTGTAATGTACTTATCTGAAGACCTTCCACCAAACATACTAGAAATATAAGTAATTGCTCCACCACAATTCATTCCAACTAAAAATTTCACAGTTGAATGATGTTTATAATTCGAATGAAACTGTTTGTGTGCATTTAATGATGATGGTGTTTCAGAAAACAGTTCTGTACAGTCGATCACAATTTTCACATTTGAAAAATCATTGAAGCAGTCAGCTGCAAGATTCTCATCAAGACAATCAGTTGGTGGCAGTTTGTTAATTTTTTCCAATTCAATAGAAAGTAAAGTCACCCATGCGGTAAATATACTAGAAAACGTAGCGTCAGATATTCCGAAACGAATTGCCGTGTCCGTTGAAGGCAAACCCAATTTTAATCTAACAAGCACCATAAATAACTCCTGATCAAGTGTTGTTCCCCTTTGACGACCTGGTCTTCTACTCATTCCTTTGTCCTCAAAATGGCTGTGTTGCATTGTCCGTTCACCATAGGGATATTTCATGCACTCTGCTTTAGGTTTAAGATAATTAAAAAGTGCCAAAAAAACAATATAATCTGGTAGACCTGTATAGTATTTCATCAGTTTTGGATTATCTTTTACATTATCCAGCGATAGAATTTGTGCAGAATCATTCATTTTATCCAGTTTATCTGCTTTTGATTTGTATTCTTCAAATCTGTGGCACATATCTGCTAACTCTGGGTTTTCCACCATCACTTCATATGAAGTCCAATCACAAGTTGTTTCCATGTAATCATGGCACTTTAACACTGCTGGTTTCTCTGGTGAAGTGTTGCAAGAAGCATCACACTTTGCTTTCTTGATCGGTTCAACCACATCTTGCTAGAGAAATAAAAAAAAAGAATAGCAATAAATTAAATAGTTCTAACTTGGCAGTGTATTGAGTGAAAACTCAATGACAACTTCATAAAAATTCTAAGTAAGCAGGTGCTCGTCTGTCATCATTTTTAGTTTTCTAGTTCTTGGCTGGCTTGAAATATCAGAGGGCCCAATACATGACTTGACTTTAAACAAGCTTTTGGGCTTGGGAAGTCGGAGATGAAGCTTAACTATTTTGAGTTAGGTGCCCAGCTCACTTCAGAAAAGAAGTTGTAATAGAAATTAAGAGCTAAAATGTGTAAACATTAAGGGATCCGGAATGACTTTAGTAGCCATTGGCTACTGGGCATCTGCTAATCTTCATCCCTAGTTCAAAGGTTAACACAATTTTTTTTCATTTACTTTGATTAATATTAAGCTCTCTCTGGTTTTCTTTTAACAAAAATGTAATAAATGCATCTTGTTTGAAAGTTGGTGAATTGTTATATGGATTTTAGCTATGAAGAGATTTAGAATAAACATTACGATTTTAAAAAAAAAAAAATAGCTCAAAACATGCAACCCGTCTTGAAACTTTAAGAATCAAAATAAAATATGTACTTCATCGAAATTTTCATTTGTATTAAAATGGGAAAGTTCGTACTCTAAAATTTAGTTTTAGCTTAAAAAGTAATAAAGTAATTTGAAAATTTTTCACGTAGACTTTAAATTTTAATGGTTGATGTTACAACTTACCTCTGGAGTTTGTTCTAGCTGTGGTTGAATATTTTCAACATCTTGGAACAATTTTCTTTTTCTGGGTCTAGGATCAAAAGTTGGCCTGTTAGTTGATTTCGTCGTTGATCTCGTTGGTTTTTGACAGATGTGGGCAAATTTTGTTGGCACTGCAAACTTGTTTTGAGGATTTGGTGGTTTTTCAAAATGGCAGCTGCAAAGTCTTGAATGTTCTCTAGGAGTCCACGCTACCGTCTTCCCATTTACTTTTTCTTCCCTCTTAATTTTGTTGAGCCAAGATAATCTTAACCACTGTGGTTCTTTAGGGATTCTATGCATAGAACATGTCGCTCCTCTGTCTCGCTGATGTGAACAACCTGGAGCACAACAAAAGTCTTTCTTTCCCATTTCTAATAACACGCTGAAGAGGACGGATGTAGTTTGCCCCCCCAAGCCTCGTTTTCGTTCATAAGGGTTATCTCCCCTGTCGTGTTTTCGAAATGGTCAATATTTCATGCATTATCGCGTGCTCACGCAAAATAATTACTTTCGTGTAAGTATGCAAAACTATTGAGTGAGCAAGAAAAATATTTCGTTATCACGTTATCACTTTCGCATCAGCACAAAGTTTGCTTGTCGAAGGTCGCTGGATTTCTCCGGGAACTCTGGAATTCTCCACTATTCCTGACTGGGGGTTGTTAAGAACCAGTTAAAACTTTTACTGCGAACATCGGCAGAGGCGGATCCAGAATTTTAGAAAGGGGTGTGGGGTGTATAATGTGAGAGTGGAAGGTTCGAACCATCTAGGGGGGGGGGGGGGGGGTCCGGAAAATTTTGAAAAAATGGCGCAAAAATCCTGCATTCTCGTAGAATCTGAGCTGCATCAAAGAGGAAAAAATCTTTCATTAAAATGCCTGTATCATAGTATGAAAATATGTATTATTAGCGACATAAAGGGGGGGGGGCGTACGTCCCCTACGCCCCCCCCCCCCCCCCCACTGAATCCGCCACTGATCGGAGTACCTATGCGTTATGATTTGAGTGTCACATCAGTTAAAAAATTATATCTATTTCATGTGGTCAGGTTAGGACTGCTAAAAATAGTGATCCATACTGTATAGAACTATATGATAACTTATGAAATTTCTCACCTATTCAACTGTTCAGCTGTTTAGTGATTCTGTTATGCAGCTTATGTGAAAGTATGTTGTTTTCGGAATTTTTTCTTCAAATTTATTTATTCGTCTCTTTTTCTATCTTTCTTTCCTCATTACGTTTTTTACTTCAAAAAGAAAGGCTTTGTCCTTCATCGAATTTGGCACGCGCCACACTGTCTTGCATTACCCCTTGACACACCATGAGCAGAATGTTATTTTTTATATTTACAATTCTTTCTTTTAATAAATATTTTGATTTGTTTTAACCCTTGGCGCTATTTTTTCTATAGATAGAATTTTAAGCCATGCGAGGTCGGTGTATGACATGACCACATGACCCCCTGTGTAGGACATGACGTAATAATGCGGGAAAATTGATACACACCTAGGGTCATGATCCCAATTGTCTTTTATGGGAATTGCAATACAATTGCTTCTGTATGTTTCATCGAAGACATGTACAGTCATATTGTAAACATTATATATGAATTAAATTGCATTTTATTTAGAATTATTTATCTTAAATTCCTCAGGAACATTACCATGTATATCCATCATTAACAGGTCTACCCACGCCAGGAACTCCTTTAAAATTATAAAAATTAAAAGGATAACCAAGAAAAAGAAAAAACACTAAAAATAAAGGAGCTAGTATACTTAATAAACCCACCAATAAACGACTCTCAAAAACCCAACTTATAATTCTTTCGCGCTAAAAATACTATAACCAAAAAATAAATTAACCCCCCTACTCTCATAACTGTACGTCAGTCATGATGACGATACATGTAGATAGAAAAGACGAATAAATTAAATTGAAGAAAATAGTCGAAAACAAAATACTGTCAGTTTATCTGTATACCATCAAACAATCAGTAAAAAAAAACACCGAATAATTTTGAACCGGTCTCTCTAAACTATAGGCCTACTTGTTTTGATTTTTACAAATGGCGTCTTCGGGTCAAAAGGAAAAAAACGCGGTCTATATGATGATGATGAAGATGATCAGTCCAAATCGCCAAAAAAAATAATAAAAAAATAAAACAAATAAAATGCTGAAAAATGTGGATTGAAACAAATGACAACTTACCGTTCGAGTAACCATTCAAATCAATAAATACTTATATCATAAAGAGACGGCTTACCATATTGGCTGTGATGAGTTGTATGCAAACGATTGGGGATTTCCAGTTCATCTGCGTTATCTATGTTTTCCGAAAGTCGTGTATCTATTTTTAGAAATGATACGATGAACGTAAAGTAGGTTGCATATTCACGTGAGTCTTCGATGTGCAATAGATATCTAAGACCGATGATAATGGATTGTTTACTGGGATAAAGGATAAAGTCTAATGCCGTGTTAGATGTAGTCCCGATTTACAAGAAATATGCAGTACAGATCTGTCGAAAGTGACGACTACGGTAGCTCAGCAGGTAGAGTGCTTGCTCCGTCATTTGCAGGTAGTGGGTTCAAACTCCGACCGAATTGGGTCCAAGACTTGAAAGTGGGTAGTGACTGTTTTTTCACCAAACACTCGGCATTACAAAATTAATATCACGGTTCTTTCGGATGGGAACATAAAATAAATAAGGTCCCGTGTCACTGAAGGCTTGGCACGATAAAGAATCCTGCTGTATAATGCCATCAGCGCAACGGGCAGACAAAATTTCTGCATTTTCACCTATAGTTGGAGACGTCTCGATATAAGTAAAATATTTTATGTGGGACGATTAACACCGTTACTCAACCCCTATCGAAGTTTGACACTGAGATAACTAAAAGGGGTCCTCGCCAGGCTGCCGAGTGGCCGAGATATGGATAGCTATAGTGACCGAAAAGCTACAAAAGATAAATAAAAAATGTTTCGGGATGAGTGACTTGACTTACTTGACTTATTCCTCTTGATTCCCTGGGGAACAAAGGGTCGCAACAACACCTCTCCATCTGACACTTCTGGGCTATCTTCTTCAGTTTAGATGAGTAAGAGTTGAATAATGGTGTTTAACGTCCAATTCAAAACTATTTCACTTATATCGAAACATCGCCAGCTATAGGTGAAGGTGCAGAGATTTTGACTGTGCAATGCGCTGATGTCATTATAAAACAGGCCACGCCTTCCGTGACACGGGGCCTCGCTTATTTTATGTTCCCATCCCGTGACTTTCATTCTATAATGCTGAGCGCTTTGCAAAAGAACAACCAGTCACTGCCCACTTTCAAATATTGGGTCAGGCCCGATCGGGGTTCGAACCCACTACCTCCCACCTACGATTCAAACACTGTACCAACTCAATTACTGCAGTGGTTGTGTCGGGATGAGGAGGTTTTAAAAATTAGCTTAGTGTTAATTTTTCGACAGGTCGGTACTGTACACATATATATATGGATTGCATTTTCAGAAAATACTGATCAAGAAACACATGACTTTAATCAGGGCGGAACTTTAAGCAGACGGTCGATTTTATAGTTTGAGTACAGGTACATGGTATTCTATAGTGTTAATATTTAATTAAGCTACATACAACCGACGTCTTTGGATCAAAATATTTTTATTTTTATGGTGACTTCCGGTAGAATGCGCAATATTACATTTTTACATCCTTGATGATACGACATTTTGAAATTGTTAAAAATAATATACAGGTGAGTTTTATTTTGTTTTTAGCATTTAGACAAAAATTTAATGTTAATATTCTCTTGCGTAAGACTTAGTAATACGCTTCCGTAATAAGAAATATTCTTGACTGGGACATTTAACTCCATTACTCACTTCAACTCCAAAGCAACGTAAAAACTTTGAAGCTGACAAACTAGGTTTAACACGTAAACTTCAACCAAGGAAGTATATTACAAACTTCTACAAACTCCAAAAATGTATCAATGATTTCACATTACAGTCAACCCTGTCTACAAAGGCCACCCAAGGGGACCAGTAAAAGTGGCCGTTATAGGCAGGTGGCCCTTATATACAGGTTCAATTGATATGAATAAAGAACAATTAGTATACAATTCTACTGGCCTTTATAAGTAGGTGACCCTTATATAGAGGTAGTCTTTATGGGAGCTTGGACTAAAGTGGGATGGAGGTGGGGTGTAGTGTTTACTGCATTTCTTCCATCAATATTTTGACTTCCATTTTTCTCACAAACTGTTAAACGGTTCTTTATGAAACTTCAAAGGAACAATTTTTTGGTGGCGTAGTCATATACATGAATTTCCCATTTGGCATTGATTTGCGGAACTTTTAAATAATACTAGAGCTAATGTGTGTTGAAACATACCAAAAACAGTTTAAACTATAGCATTGTAATTTGTATAAAATATCGAGATATATAATTAATGACAAAGTGATTTGATTCAAAATATTTTTGTCAGACCAAACTATAGTGTTATATTACAGCTAAAGTAGACTTACACAGCATAGTGCGTCAAGTTTGACCTGGTCATTTAACCTTTTATTTGGATATTAGATTGGGCTAATAAAAAGGGAAGACAACATGTTTCATTACCATACACACCCGGTTACTAATATTACATCTATCCTTATACATGTACAGTGAAACCTCCCTAAACCGGACACTCTCTAAACCGGACAACTCTCTATTCTGGACAAAATATTTGGTCCCGAATTTATCTTTCTTTATTTCAACTAACAAGAACCTCTCTAAATTTAACCGGACACTCTCTATTCCGGACACCGGACAAACTTTTTAGTCCCAAGTTGCTTATATCCTTAAAATTGAACCTCTCTAAACCGGACAACATTTTTTTATTAATTACTTGTTTTTTTTCCTTTTTTAAATATATTAGTTTTAAACAGATTTATAATAATATTCAATTATGTACACTTAAAAATCATAAGTTTTTTTATTTTTTTTATTCTTATTTAAAATATTTGGTATTTAATTTAATCCCTCATGTATTCATATTTTAAATATTTTTCATCGATAATTTTTTTTCTATTTCTTTTTGTGATTTTTCTTTCTAATCTAAATTTGTTCATTAATTTACTTATTAATTGACTCAATAACTTAAAATAAGCACTTCTATATAATCGTATCATATTATCTATAGTTGATACAGTTGTTTTGTTAATTATTATCCAGTAACACCTTATGGATCAAGGAGACTAGAAAGGTGTCAACACTATTGTTGTCCTGTCAGGATTGATAAAGGTAGTGTCGTTTGCCTTTAGTACCCTAATTAGCATCCTATTAAGAAAGTGAATTAAAAGTGATTTAAAACCAATTCAAACAGAGCTTTTACATATAGCATATCCTATAATACATTAATATGTACAGTGTTGTTGATTGTGGCTTCTCTGACATTTATCACATTTAGTTCAAGGGAGATAAGCTAGGTTAAAATTTCAAAACCTCCTTAAACCGGACACCTCCCTAAACCGGACAAAATGTATGGTCCAGAGCTTGTCCAGTTTAGAGAGGTTTTACTGTATATCGATTTCATATAGCCCCTAAATTACACAGTGAATATGTCCGTTTTAAATATTCAAATTAAAGGTCAAATGGCCAAGACAAATTTAAATCACTGTAACACATAAACAGTGGAGTTATAATTAATCTAGTTTAAAGCATTTCAATATCGTTTAAAAAACGCTTTCAAAGTGTATCCCCGCAAACGTAATTTAGGGAGGATATAGGAATCGCTTCGTCCGTCTGTCTGTCTGTCCGTCCGTCTGTCTGTCTGTCCATCCGTCCGTCCGTCCGTCCGTCTGTCTGTCTGTCTGTCTGTCCGTCCGTCTGTCCAATAATCATACCCCCTTCATACCTTCGATGTCTATCAAATGAAATAGACAAAATACACACTTATATTACTCATACATAAATGTATTTTACCGGTCCTGATTCTTGTATCAAGAGGGAGGTCGTGGGTTCGAACCCCGACCGGGTCTGACCTAAGACTTGAATGTGAGTAGTGACTTTTCTTTTACAGTCACAACACTCGACATTACGAAAATGAAAGTCACGGTTCTTTCGAATGGGCACGATAAAGAACCCTGCTGTATAATTTCATCAGCACAAGGCACAGGCAAAATTTCTGCAACTTCGCCTATAGCTGGCGACGTCTCGATATAAGTGAAATATTCTTGACTGGGAGGTTAAACACCATTACTCAACTCAACTGATTCTTGTATTTGTTATAGATGTACAGTACAGACCTGTCGAAATTTTAACACTAAACTGACGAATTAGTGCCGAATTGGTCGCTTATATCGAGTCGTCTTTAGCCATATCTTGGCAGGTTTTCGGCAGCTGTTATATGGAAAGTTTAGTTATCTCTTGACAGCTTTTTGGTCAGTCAGCACCCGAGCTTCGAATCATTTTCGGTAGATAAGTGTAAAAAATCGACAGGTCTGTGTGTAATGTCATTAGTGCTATTTGTCTTTATTTCAGTTTAATAACTGCGGTACCTCAAGTAGTGAGGTCGAGTGCTCCTGTTAAGTTAGCTACACCCGTCACGTGTGTAATAAAATATAAAACTATTGGACGTTAGATATATCCAGGGCAATTCTGTACACAGAGACTTCAAACTTATCAACGATACTTTGACGGCCATAAAACTTTAAGAGGGCCTTGATGTACTTTTTCAGGATAAAAAACTAAGAAAGATTGAAAAAACATTGAACTCCGTAAGTGGGAGGTCGTAGGTTCGAGCCCGACCGGATCTGACCCAAGACTTGAAAGTGGGTAGTAACTGCTCTTTCGCCAAGCACTCAGTATTACGAAATGAAGTCACGGTTCTTTCGGATGGGAACTTAAAATAAACAAGGTCCCATGTCATGGTGGGCTTGGCACGATAAAGAACCGTGCTGTATAATGCCATCAGCGCAACGCACAGGCAGATTTTTTAACCTTCGCCTATAGCTGGCGACGCCAAGATAAAAGTGGATTATTCTTGACTGACTGTGACGTTAAACACCATTAATCAACTCATCTCTTTATTTCAGTTGAATTGCAAATTCTAGTAGACATAAAAACGAGACGAATAACATGCGTGTACTGAAGAATGACACAGGCGATGTTCAAACGAGTAGTGACTTTTATTATGAAAATTTGGGCAGTGACAGTGATGATGAATACCACAATAACAGAATTGGTAATCAATTGGTCAGTAATGGAGACACTGAACCTCAGAGTTTAACGAATGGTAATGAGAAAGAACGACAAATTCTGACGCATAAGAACTACCAAGATGGCAGTGACATTGAACAACAAAATTTGTTACCAAGAGAAAGAGAACCTGATCATAGTTCAAAGATTATTATTATTGTTTTGGTAATCGTACTGCTGGTTACTTTAATCTCGCTTATTGTTGCGTTGACTACTATTGGTACGCAGAAAACTCAACCAGTAACCGGTACAAGTAAGTTCAGTTTAGTTTTCTCTGCAATACAGACCAACTCCAGTGTAAAATTATCCTGATGTCTTCCTCTTCATCAACCACTGCGGTAGCTCAGTTGGTAGCGTGCTCGCTCCGTAAGTGGGAATTCGTGGGTTCGAACCCCAACCGGGTCCTACATAAGACTTAAAAGTTGGTAGTGACTGTTCTTTCGCCAAGCACTCGGCATCACGAAATGAAAATCAAAAGTTTTTTGGATGGGAACTTAAAATAAACAAGGTCCCGTGTCACGGTATTTTGGCACGATAAAGAACCCTTCTACATAATGCATTCAGCGTAACGCACAGGCAAAATTTCTGTACCTTTGCCTATAGCTGGCGACGTCTCGATATAAGTGAAATATTCCTAAATGACCATTACTGAACTCAACTCTTAATCGGGCATAGCCCTTTTGTTATCATTTTGCCCTTTCAATGGGTAAAAACGGCATGCTTGCATTTTCGGTCGAAATTATTTCTTTCGATTTCAGACAGCTTGTTCTACGATCATGGTGTATAGTGCGTCAAGTTTGACCAGGCCGTTTGACCTTTAATCTAAATATTAGATTGGGCTAATGGACTGCCTGATATAGGGAAGACAGCGTGTTCATTACCATAAACGCCCGGTACCAAGTATTACTATCATCTATCCTTATATACCGACTTTACATAACCCTTAAAATACGGAATAGATATTCAAATTAAAGGTCAAACGGTCAGGTCAAACTTGACGCACAAAATTTTTCACATATAATAGTAATTGAGGTTCGTTTTAAATGGTTCCAATCATACCAAAATGGAACATAGTTTAATTTTATATGCATATATATATAAAATTCGCCGCCATGACGTAAAATTTAAATAAGAGTTATCTAGCTTGGTTTTTTGTGTTTTGTTTTTTGTTTTTAGAGTGTAAAGTGCCACCTCACATCATGGCGGCAACGCACGCAAGTCACACAGGATATGAAATCGAAATTAAAAAGACCAAAGTCGTACCGCTTTGAAGGATGACAAAATGATATACAGGGGTTTAGCAGGTGTCACAGACCCATCTACCTTGTCAAAGATCCATGTACCCTGAGCCGTGTAACCTGCCAAAACCTTGCATAATCAAAAATAACATACTAATCCATGTCCGAATCACAATCCAGAAGCACTGTAAAAACTTTGGAACTGACAAGTTAGGTTAAACATGTGAACTTCCAACAGGGAAGTGAGGCTTGGTGCTCCGGAAGGGTAAGCACCTTCTGTTTAGCTATCTGCACCCGCCACGTGTGTAATCAAAATTGTGTGAAAGGGATATGGAACTATGGGTAACTTATAAGGCCCCTAATACATAAATTAGTTCATCTTATATGTTTAAATGAAAGGTCAAGCGGACAGGTCAATTCTGTTTGTGCCACACACTTTATTGTATACCGTGTGTAATCAAAATTGTGTGAAAGGAATATGGAACTATTGGTAATTTATAAGGCCCCTAATACATAAATTAGTTGATCTTATATATTTATATATTTAAATTCTGTTTGTGCCACACACTTTATTGTATACCATGTTTTCCTTTTATCTGTATCTTCACCGTGAAATTCCATGTGTTTGTTTGTATTTTAGATTGTTCTGAACCTCCGGTTGTATCAGGCAGTACAGTGAGCAGGTCTGGTATATACAGCATCTATACTTGTCATCAGGACTTTTATCCAATTGGAGAATCCACAATTGTTTGTCAAGATGGAGCATGGTCACCCGTCAAGTTTAAGTGTTCAAGATGTGAATATAAAATTTATATTCTTAAAATCATATCTATTTCTTCTATTTGATCAACAAAATACATACCGATCAATGCCAACCATCCCAATACAAAAGTCAAGACTGCAGTTATATAGGTGACACATATAAACGTCCACTGGAAAAGTGAGGCCGCATGTTCGCTCCTCATTAATATTCATATCTTTTTTGGTCACGTGATCGCGAAGTTTTGTTCCCGAGAAGATATGAAAACCAGATTCGTAAAATACAGCTATCGGCAAATAAATTAGTTTGACAGTCTAGCCTCTTTTTTGGCCCCCTGTACAATTGATAACCGGTGTCCTTGTGAATTTTGCTATCGAGTTTATTTTATTCCGATAGTTTGAATGTGGTATGGTGTTCAGCGCTTTCCCCTAAAGTTCCAATACTAGTATTCTTTACTTTTTCGATTTTTGTTATTTTTTATTTTAAAAGGAACCCATAAATTAATTGAAAGCTAGGATGAAAAAGTTGACATTTGACGGATAAAATTGACAAGGTCGCCATGATTAAAGCGAACAATCGATATGAGTCATGTGGTTATGGTTTGAAAAATAGAGCCAAATGTAGCAATTTGCAATTTTGTCAAAACTAAATGTCTGTTACACAGAACGACGTCGCTTCGTAAATTGAAAGTTAAAAGAAACCTTGAAAATTTAAAATACTTCAATAAATACAAGGCTTTGGTTTTTGTACCGGTTTAGGGTTATAAAATTTAGCAGAGATTTGTTCCGCCACTTGGTGCAAGTTCTGTATGGCGCCAAATGTAAATTATTTATATTCTATAACAAGTCATTGATAAATGGCAAATAATCATTAAATACGGCGGATATGCAAATTAATAAGTGAACTCTTTTTTTAGTATGGGGTGATCCAGAAAGGTAAGAACCCCCTGTTGAGCTAGCTACACCCACCAAGTGTGTAAAGGACAGTTCTCTCATGAATTACAACAATTGTGCCATTTCTAAAAACGTATATCAAAATTTACATTTTGTTTTTGCATTTTACCCATTTATTTTTTTTCTAAATGAAAAAAATTATGTTCTTTCCTATAAGTGCTATTCAGATCTTTTAAATATTTTGAATGGGCTTCGCCGCCGTACCACGTGATCAATACCTCTTAACGTTTGGGCGGAACATTTTGGAAAACGTCAACGTTATAAATTCCCGGAATAACGTCGTTTTTTACAGGAAAGCGTAATAGTGTTCGATTCCATGTCCATTGGAAACAAGCGTTTCACAGACACGTTAGAAGGTATCATGTGGTACAGCGGCGAACCCCATTAGATTTACTATTTAACAATCTCCCTAGAATTCTCTTTTCATTGGATTACTTCATAAATTTTTATTTAAGATTGTGGATCACCGCCAAATATACGTTATAGTACACACCAATCAAGTGGGAACATAGCTGGTGCAGTAACGTCTTACTTCTGTCTTAGTGGATACGTCCCTGTTGGAGGAACAAACATAATGTGTAATACCAATGGTCAATGGTCACCCAGCGATTTGTCATGTTTGAAAGGTGCTTATAATATTTATCTATTGTAGTGTATTAATGTCTTGTTCTCGTCATAATTTAATTGACGTTTCGCTGACCACGCCCACAATGTTCCGACAAAGGCCTGGCATGCTTTAAGTACGTGCAAAAAGAGTGAAAACTCGGCCTGAATTGCGCCGTTTAATGACGTCACTGACACTAGTACGTCATTAGTTGCCGTGACGATGCTTTGGTACCGCGATGGCGGCCACTTTGTCGGAATATTGTGGGCGTGGCCGCGATCGGTCAATATGGGTTAAAGCATGCTATAGCTATAATCAACTGTTTTAAATAAAAAACAAACATACTAATTCAAGTGCGAATCACAATCCAGGAGCAAAGTTAAAACTTTTGAACTGACACGTTAGGTTAGACACGTGAACTTCCACAAGGGTAGTGAGGTCGAGTGCTCCGAAATGGTGAGTACCTCCTGTTAAGTTAGCTACACCCGTCACGTTTGTAATAAAATATAGAAGTATGGGACGTTAAATATATCCAGGGCAATCCTAGACACAGAGACATCAAACTTATCGACGATACTTTGACGGCCATAAAACTTTAAGAGGACCTTGATGTACTTATTTCAGGATAAAAAACTAAGAAAGATTGAAAAAAACCATTGAACTGTCAAGAAAATGGCTTTTTAGTGCTAAAACTTCTATTGTCGTGCAAATCAAACTGAATAACACCCTCTACCACTATAAACGTCATCTTTTGACAGTTAGATGGTTAAATGGGTAGTTTAAATTGTTAATTACATATTATACTAGTTTTAATTTAACAGCGCTAGACGACCGTTTCACAATACAATTCCTCATCAGTAGTGCTTGGACCAAAACTATTTTGAAGATGTTAAAAAGCTACCCAAAGAACCAAAATATATTTCACTAAATTAAGCTAAGGAAATACTTTGCATGAGGGAGTATACCTTAGTTTTTGAGAAATTTCAAATTTTGACTTGCAGAAAATTTAGACAATTATAGTATGTTTCTGACAATAATACGAAATTATTGGCTTCTGAGTTTGTGATATCCTTGGGGCACCAGCCACCAGCAGAGATATCGGCTCAGAGGTTTAAATTACATATTATACCAGTTTTATATTTACAGCTCTAGACGACCGTTTCGGAATACAATTCCTCATCAGTAGTGCTTGGACCAAAATTATTTTGAAGAAGTTAATCTAATGTCAAACTAAAGCTGTTTTTTTTAGCAAAATGTCCGCGTTTTTTCTGCAGAAGCTTCGTTTGTAGAGTGTCGGGTCAGAAATCGGAATAATCTTTGTCCTAACACCTAGTACTTGTCGTCTGGTCTCTTGCTATGGGATGTCTCTATGTATAATGAATTTTAAATTTTGAAATTTTCTCGCAAACAAGTTTTAGGAGGTATAGGAATCACCTTGTCTGTCTGTCCGCGTGGTTGTCCCAATATCGTGTCCGCTTCATATTTTCCATGATGGATTTTGATCAAACTTGTCACAAATGTAAACCAACGTGAGACAATGTGCCGCATACCAAATGTATGTGCATTAGTCTTAGGTCAAGGTCAGGAGGTCAATGTTTGAGGCGGCTGGTATTTGGCTCTCAAGAGACAGTTCTAGTTTAATGTGTTTGCTATCATCTATACCCGACCTGAAAAACCAATGACGTTTCACAATAGAAACAGTAGTGAGTGAGTGAGTAATGTTGTTTAACGTCCCAGTCAAGAATATTTCACTTATATCGAGACGTCACCAGCTATAGGCGAAGGTGCAGAAATTTTTCCTGTGCGTTGCGCTGATGGCATTATACAGCTGGGCTCTTTAGCGTGCCACTGAGCCCACCTTGACACGGGACCTCGATTATTTTAAGTTCCCATCCGAAAGAACCGTGACTTTCATTTTGTAATGCCGAGTGCTTGGCGAAAGAACAGTCACTACCCACTTTCAAGTCTTGAGTCAGATCCGGCCGGGGTTCGAACCCACTACCTTCCACTTACGGAGCGAGAACTCTACCAACTGAGCTACCGCAGTGGCACAATAGAAACAGTAGCGTAAGTCACAAAGTAAAAGATGGTATAAAACGAGCTTAGCAGTGACCTCAACTAAATCATTTAATGGATGGACTTTCTGTTTTACACACTTATCAAAAGCGTTACCTTTACTTTGAGATGTTCAAATCTGGATTGCGGAGTAAGCCGGAATGACCGGACAAAACCAATGACCATTGCCAAGCGAATTGACAACCTTCTTGCACTATAGCCGAGCGGGATTCTAACCTTTGGCATTGAACAGCAATAGTGGGAGCTTTGGACCAATCGATCACCCAGCCTCCCCACCCCAATCTACCTTCTGATGTGACTAATGATTGATGGAAAAATATATCATATCCATAAACATTAATATTTAACCATTGGACTCTCTAGAAATGACGTTGATAGTGCTATAACTTTCATTGCCTCGCAAAGCAAATTGAATAATGCTCGCTAGATCGTTATGATTATTTGCTTTGCATGCCAATGAAAGTTATAGCACAATAAACGCAATTTCTAGAAAGTTCAATAGTTATATTTACATTTATCATTTTTTGAAAACCTAATTTTGGTTTAATCCTTAAAAAATAAAAACACTGTCGTGTACGACATGCATTTTTAATCGTTGGAACAGCCAATCTATGACGTCATGCGTATAGACAAAAGCAACAAAGGAGTGACGTCATTTTAACATTTAACGTAATTATAGTCCTATTATTATACATGATCTCAAACAGAGTGTCATATAATAAAACATCGCAAATATAACCGTATTTTAAATTTATATTAACAGATTGTGGAAGACCGCCAGACCAACCTTCGTCTAACAATGTTTACACAACAAGTTATATGGGGTCAAAGGTAATTTATTATTGTTACAGTGGATACAGCATGGTTGGTAATCCTGTTGTCACGTGTCAAAGCGATGGAAAATGGTCGGCGAACAATTTTAATTGCGTTGGTATGTATCATCATCAAATATTTTAAACATGGATATTAACACATAAATGAATATATGTCCATGTTTTAGAAAAGAACACACATAAAGTTGACGCATATACATGTAGTATAAACATCAAAATTACCGAGTAATGTTTAAATAACAATACAAAAAACCAAATATATGACTTGAGTTGAGTTGAGTA
The DNA here is from genome assembly GCA_021292105.1 of Anadara kagoshimensis. Taxonomy (NCBI): domain Eukaryota; kingdom Metazoa; phylum Mollusca; class Bivalvia; order Arcoida; family Arcidae; genus Anadara; species Anadara kagoshimensis. The sequence goes on from CM037869.1 coordinate 35,407,765, forward strand.
ATGGTGTTTAACCTCCCAGTCAAGAATATTTCACTTTTATCGAGACGTCGCCAGCTATAGGCGAAGGTGCAGAAATTTTGCCTGTGCGTTGCGCTGATAACATTAAACAGCAGGGTTCTTTATCGTGCCAAGCCTACCAAGACACGGGACCTCGATTATTTTAAGTTCCCATCCGAAAGAACCGTGACTTTCATTTCGTAATGCCGAGTCACTACCCACTTTTAGGTCTTGGGTCAGGCCCGGCCGGGGTTCGAACCCACGACCTCCCACTTACGGAGCGAGCACTCTACCAACTGAGCTACCGCAGTATTTAAATATATGACTTAAAAACTAGCATATTAGGTCAACACGCGAACTTCCAAAAGGGAAATGAGACCGGCTGCTCCGGAATGTTTAGGGTATTTTTGTCCTTATTTGTGTTCTATGAAGTAATATCAGTTCCATAGTAAGCATTTAGACACTAAATTCACTAGGAAAAAAAGGTAATTTTGAGCGACAAAATATCCTTGTCTTCTTGTTGAAAGTTCTGAATGTAACATTTTTTTCTGTTTTATATGCTAGAACAACGTCCAAATATGTTTGGTTTAATATTTTTCTAAGTAAGCATTTAGACGCTAAATTCACTGTTCTGAATATAACATTTCTTTCTCTTTTCTTCTGTTTTTATTCTTCTTTTTTTTTATTCTTCTTGAACATGTTTGTATGCTCTTTATACAATTTGATGTTTCGTTTCTTGATATGCTGGCTGTTATCAAATACATAGTTTCACAGTTACAAAAGAGTACATATTTTGTATTGTCACTCAAAAGCAAACATACTGGTCCATGCCCATATCACAATTCAAAAACAAAGTTTAAAAAATCAAAATTGAGTAAATCACGTGAACTTCAAGTCACCGAGTGTTCCGGAAATGCAAGCACCTCAAAGCTACATCCGCCGCCCACGAAATTCAAGAAATGAAGAATGAAAGGAGAATGAAACTATGGGACGTCAAATATATCCAGGGTAATTTTTAATTCAGAGGCATATTTATCAACAATATTGTGATGACAGGCATAAAACTTTATGAAGGCCTCGATAAGCTTGGGCATGCAGTAATCCTGGCTCAAACATTTATTTGAAAGCATAAAGTATAAAACCCTCGTAGTAGAAACAAACTTACATAGCGTTTTAATTGAGAGATAAATACATCATAAACAGAAGAAACGGGTATATTGCTGCATAGAAAAAGACAGTTGACAATGTAAAAATTGAAGTCATAACATTAAGCATATTTATTTATTTATTTTATTTGCAAAACACACAGATCCAAACCGTGGCAGATCAGACAAACAAACCACAAGAAATCTGGCATTTAAGTTGGTAACCTGCACAATGATAAAATTTCTGATTATGTATAAATGTATATAAAAATAAAATTACCAACCCTTGTATAAACATGTTATTATATCACATATTATATATAAGAAATTCCCTTATTGCCTATTTAACAATTCATTTGAAGGGGTGTCTGGGGCTGGACGGTTTACAACACTGTCTTACGGATAACAACACTTTGACATATAGATTCGAATTTCGTTCGGGCGGATCCTACTCGGACAAAGATAGTCAATTATGTCCAATTGCAACTGGTCAAACGTGCATTGATTGTTAAAAAATAACATATACATGACGATTAAACGGTTATACTATGCACGTTTTTGTTTTGGAACCTTGTATGTATGAACCACTGTCAGATAATTCATTTCCTAAAAAAAACTTAAACCTTTTGAAAACTTAATATATCCAGTCTGTCCGAATTTGGTGATATTTAATTGATAATGTAGCTGCATCATAATATGTTCTTTACGTTTTGTCCGGAGCTTCGGCGGACTAGTATTCTCTGGCTTATCGGTCACAACATCTCTAACCACCTGCGTTTGTATCTCATTGAGACAGACCCAGGTGTGAGAAAGGGTGGCATTTCGTTCAAAGAATTGTTAACGTGATTTTTTGTGGTCACTCCGATTTTCTTGAATATTCTCAATCTGTGACAGAATCATGTTAGTGAGACGTAAAACAATACCACCCTGACCTGTTTTATGTTCGTTTGTCTGTCTTTTGACTTGTTACTTTGGCTATTGACGATTTGAAATATAGCTTCTACTATTAAATATTTATTTTTAAATTTATTTATCATAAAAACAAACATACTAATCCATCACCAAATTACAATCTAACTTTAAAACTGACAAATTAGGTTAAACACGTGAACTTCCACCAGATAAGTGAGACCGGTTACTTGTGTTGTGTCATTAATTCATATGTAATTACATTATTTCTTTTAAGTTTCAATAGAAATGCGTCTGTATTTAACTACTTAACAATCCACTTTTTATTGAGTTATTATCAAAACTGTGTTTAAATTTTGCAGTACTAGACAGCCGTTTCGGAATCAACTTTTAAAAAGACAGTAATTTAGACAGTTATAACCAAATAGATTAACAAATTTGTTATGAATGTAAAAAATTATAACATTGATCAATGAATATGTTATGAAATAATTTGTGTAAGATCTAGCAGCAGCAATCCTTCATTAAATAGAAAAAGTCTGAGGTGCTTACCAGACGACAAAACTGCACGAGATAGTTTTGAAAAGTACAGTTGTTAGTGGAATATATAGATTATTTGTCTTAGCAATACAACATCTTAATGGAGAGTTGTGAAAACTTTAACACTGAATGAAATCCACACTGAAGACGAATGTACATGTATGTTGTAGTTAAAACGTATTTGTTCTGTATCAAAATCATAATACAGTCAAACCTGCTTAAAAGACCACCCCTATGTTGGGGCCACCTCCTAATTAGACGACAAAACTGTACGATATAGATTTGAAGAGTATAGTTGTTCGTGGAATATAAAGATTAATTGTCCTAGTAATACACTATCTGCATGGAGAGTTGTGAAATAGTAATACTTACGTAGAGACAATAATATGATATCGATTTCATTGAATAAAAGTGTTTTTTTTTAAGTTTTATACTTTACCATCCACCAAGAAGACATTGTATGTTGTAGCTAAAACGTATTTGTTCTGTATCAAAATCATATTACAGTCCAACCTGCCTAAAAGACTACTTCTATATTAGCACCACCTGTCTAAAAAGTCACCTCTATATTAGGAGCCGCCTGCCAGGCTATAAAGGCCAGTTTTAATGATTCCCTCGAGTGGATTTTATAGCCAGATCTGACTGTATATCATTCTAGTACTTGTTTAGTGTTGTGATTGTTCAAAAATTCATATTATACAATGAATTGTATATAAAGGATATTTAACAGTTAAGTATGAACATGAACTATATTTTGTCGAGTGAAGTGAGAAAATACAGTCCAACCTGCCTTAAGGCCACCTCTATATAAGGGCCACCTGCTTATAAAGGCCAGTAGAATTGCATCCCAATTGTTCTTTATTCATATATTTGAACTTGTATACAAAGGCCACCTGCCTATAAAGGCCACTTTTACTGGTCCCTTGGTGGCCTTTATAGACAGGTTTGACTGTATTTTTCACTTCACGAGACAAAATAAAAATCATAATCATACTTCACTTAAAATGTTCTATTTATTTTATATCTCTGTTTTGTGTTACGCTATTTACATAACTTTAAATCATGATCTAAAATATTCAATCTATCCGAAAAATCATCTACACCTTGCACATCTTCAAGCTCTTTTTGTGAGAATTTCACCAAGAGCAATGTTGGTTATCGGTGTATCAGATATTTTGATAATCGATTTTTAAATAATGCTGCACTGCGAATGTTTTTGTTTATCAGACAACAAAAGAAAAAATTGACGGGTACACTGATTGGTAGTTGGTGCACAGTGAAAACAACAATAAACAAACACAGGACATCGGTTCTGAAAGGAACGTAACTCTAATCGATGCTACGTGAAGGAATTCGGAGTGAAATAGGTGAAAATATAATATGCATTTCACTGCTTTGAAAATACGTGTTTTATCAGTTAAATATTTTCCATTATTTCTTTATAAATTTAAAATAAATAACATTACATCAATTGTTCTTTTTAAATAAATATTTTTTTATATTTTTATTATTTTTAATGACACATACATGCTGTAATCATACAACAAAAAGTGCATAGTATACAAATACTAACAGAAAGACAAATAAAGACATTTCTTAACACAGTTACATGTTTTTATATAAAGGGAGATAATTCACAAATTTTTGGGTGTTTATCAGGTTATATTAATTAATTCCACATATGTATATGGTAGAAATAATGCCTTCAACATATCTAATGGTAGTCTTAAATATTTATTATGTAAAAATAAAAAAAATTATACACAAATGGTTAATTGCTTATTTCCTTTTAAGGAAATCCTACAAAATTTTAAAGGTCATTTGGGGAGGGAGGAGAACAGTTACATCTTAAAACGAATTCATCCAGTGCTTCCAATTTTTATCGTATTCTTGCCATTTACAGTTCTTAAACATAATATATTTTTCAATGAAAAAATATTCTTGCAAGTAGTTTTGTAAACTAAGTATGTGAACCTCTGATTTTTTTTCAATTTCATTTTAAAAATATAGTACTTAGTATGTAAAATTATGACGTTAATAACTTTATTTGTTTTCAATGACATGGTTTTTCCAAATAGGATTCACAAAAGATCAAGGTTAAGGTCAATTTGAATATATAGTATCCAGGTTTGTAAATCATTCCATAGAGTCTATACCTTTGGGCAATAATAGAATATATGCTCTAAAGAGTCCTCTATATTCTTACATTGATTACCGAAAAATAGTTTTATATGTTAATTAGGAACTTGTTTTAATTATTCTATGTAGAATCTTAAACAAACTGAAACCACTGAATTGTAGTATTTTGTGTTGTTTTGAATGGAAGTAAGTATATGTTCGACCATTTCTGGTTAGCAATGTATATACCTTGATCAGACCATTTAGATTGACTAGTTGGTGTTTCTATTTTATTTTTGGCAAGAATATGATAAATATCTCTGCATCCTTTTGGAGATTTATTAGAATTTTAAGATTTGGCGGTATATGGCAATCAAAATAGCTGGTATTTAAGCTATTGTAGTCAAAATTACATTTCTTTAGATAACATCTTACAGTGGTAATCAAACTGTTAAACTCCAAAAAATTTGTGTTTAAGTTGTAAACATTAAAAAAAGAAGCATAACAATATAAAATACCTTTCTCGTCAAACAGATCTAAAATAACTCTAATGCCATTATTAAAGTAATGCTTATAGAAAATAGTGTGTTTATCAATCATAATATCTCTATTATACCAGATTTGAGCATTTAGAATATCACTATCACTAAGAGGGGTAGTTTGATGAGTAAAAAAGTTCCAGCTATTGATCACATCTAACCAAAATGTATTATTCAAATTATCTGTAAGTTCTGAGATATATTCTAGACCTAATTTGAATTACAAAAAGTTTCTAATAATCTGTACCATTTTGTATTTTTATATAAAAATCTTCTGATCCATGACACTTTTAGAGATTTCAAAAATAATCTAAATTAATAATTTTTACACCCCCTTCTTCATATTTTTGTATCATTACATTTCTCTTTATTCTATCAACCTTTGACTGCCATATAAACTGAAACAATGTTGAGTTTAAATCATTTACAACTTTGGCAGGGTTTGGCAGACATAAATATTTTTAACTATAAGTAGGATACTTCACTTAACTCATGTTTGAGGAAGAAGTCCTAAAACAACCTGGCTCTGGTTTCACAATCATTCCTTAGCTAAGATTTTCCTTAACTTAAATCTTGCAAAATTTCAAATCTTAATTATTTTGTTAATTTTAAAGATATTAAAGAATTTAAGGTGTCAATTTTAAGATCACTTCTAGATTAAAACATTTGCGTTTAGTTTTAAATAAAAATATTCATCAGTAGTTTCAAAAAAAGATTACAAAAATTTGCTTAATTTAAGTTAAGGAAAATCTTAGCTAAGGAATGATTGTGAAACTGGGGGCAGGTCCCAGTTTTGCGATCATTTTTAACTTGTACTAAACTTAAATCTGACAAATTTAAAATCACCATAATTATGTTATTGATTTACATAGGCATGCATTTAAGGTGTCATTTTGAAGACCACTTCAAGTTCATAACATCTGGTCCCGGTTTCACAATCGTTCTTTAGCTAAGATTTCCCTTAACTTAAATTTAACAATTTTTGTTAGTTTTTATTTTTTGGAACTACTGGTGAATATTTTTGTCATAACTAAATACAAAAGCTTTAATCTAGAAGAGATCTTAAGAATGACACCTTAAATGTTTGAATATGTTGAAAATTAACAAAATTATAAAGATTTTAAATTTTGCAAGATTTAAGTTAAGAGAAATCTTAGCTGAGGAATGATTGTGAAACCGGGGTCTGTATTTATTTTCGTAAAACATGTGTATTCCTTGTTCAAAGGAGAATGCCAAAATTTGCTAAATTTAAGTCAGAAAAATCGTAGTTGAGGAATAATTGTAAAACTGGTGTCTTTTCCTGATGCATTTGTGTTATATTTATGTATTCGATGTTAAGCAACAAACAATCTGTTCTAAGCTTACAATTATTGAAAAAGGGTAAGGAACCACATATTTTTTTTATTTATTTTTCATATCGTTGTTTCTTTGATTGTATTGGAATGAAGTAGCTTAATAAAACCGTTTTTAAAAAAAATTGAATTTAGAATTATATTTTCGTACTAAAGGTAAGGTAATGATGGTTTACTTCGTTATCAAGATTTTTCACTTTTATCGAAGCAGTAACTTCTAAAGTTGAATCGAATGATCTTACTACAACCACCTTTCTTTCGATAGGATCTGTTAGGAGTTGAAGGTCGTGAGAGGTGCTGTGATCCGTAAACAGGCGTGTTTGACTACTCGCCTACAGATGCCTCTTTCCATACATAAGGAAGTTGTGGGTTCGAACCCCGAACGGGTCTGACCCAAGACTTGAAAGTGGGTAGAAACTGTTCTTTCTCCAAGCAATCGGCATTACGAAATGAAAGTCAGGGTTCTTTCGGATGGGAATTTAAAATAAACAAGGTCCTGTGTCATTGTGGGTTTGGCACGCTAAAGTACCTTGCTGTATAATGCCATTAACGCACAGGCAAAATTTCTGCACTTTCGCCTACAGCTGTCGACGTCTCGATATAAGCGAACTATTCTTGACTGGGACGTTAAACACCATCACTCAACTGAACTCAACTCTTTCCATACATAGCAGTATTAATAATATTACATTCATAGATTTAAAATATTGACACGTGTCTTGTATTATTTTTAAAAACTTGAATGTTTTAAGTGTAGAACGTTGCTATAGAATGCATTTAGGTACGTTGAAGACGAACATACCAAATCATGTCCAAGCCACAATTTCAAAGCAGTGCAAAACTTTGACAAATTGGGTAAAACTTCCACCAGGAAAGTGAGACCAGTTGCTGCTACGGATGGTTACAAACCTCATGTCCAGCTAGCCACATGTAATTCTTGATGCATTAAAATTGTCTTGTTATATTTTCCGTTATTCTTTCAATGTTTTTTTTAAAGTTTCTTTATATGTCTCATATACCATTGTTAATAAATTCATCATTAAGCATGTTAAATACATGCATAAAAATGGTTTTCTGTTTTTAATGTACTTGATGATAAAGTATTGTAAACTGGTATGTGACATGGGCTTAAGCAAAGAACACTTATAAAAAACAAACATACCAATCCATGCCCAAACCACAACACCAAAGCGATGTAAAAACTTTGAAACTGACAAATAAGGTAAACACGTGGACTTCCACCAAGGAAAAGAGACCGGGTGCTCCAAAAAGGTAATTACATCCTGATTAGCTAGCTAGAACCTCCACGTGTGTAAACCGTCAGGGAGGTGAGGTCGCGAACATGTTTTTGAACAGAATAGGATTTTAATTTATTTGGAAGGATATTTTAAATATTCCAGATAGAAGCTCCAGAAACTGGTTAATGGATAAAAGCCGTACCTTATAATCTAAATCTAAATAGTTTCTGATGTTTAGTTGTACGTATGTTCTCCAATAGCACAATAATTACACTGTTGGACGTTTACCTAAATTCTGGGATTTAGTAATCAGTTGTACAAATATGTACTGTAAAGGGTGGAAATTACCGATTACCGCAAAATATTTAACCAAGCGAAAATGTCTACCATACGTTAATATATATAATACATAGAATATATACCCACTTATATTGGTTACGCGAAAATTACACCCACGCCAAATGTCAGATTTCAGAAATCGCGAAATTTTCACCCCGCAAAATGATCTTCTTTACATTATTCGTCCATTCTGATACTGAATATGTTTCAATTGTGTTATGTTCTTGGCTGTAACGGATTTCTTCAAGTACATTCTACCCAGTTGTTCTTTTTTCTTCTAATTTCAAATGCTAAAGGGTAATTTTATGAGAGCAAGCATTTTGTATCAGGAAGTCGGTTCTGTTTTTTGATTGGTTGAATAATGACTTTACTCAATATGTGCATTCATGACAACAAAAATCCGACTTCATCCATTAACCTTTAACCCCGGTGCTGCAAAGGAAAGCTTAAGTTGCCTAAAGTTAGGCACAAATAATACGAAAACCTATTTCTTGCAAAATTACATTTATTTCATTGCAATTTTAATATATATATTGTGTATTGTATAAGTTAATATTTCCATTATTTATTATGGTATGTTTAAATAAGGCTCTATATTTGCTACCTTGTGGCTAAAGACAATATATGTTAAGAGCCAATAAAGAATTAATGATTTGAGTTGTGTAACAACACTAGTACTAAAATCGGTTTTGCATCATTTATAGTTTATGGTCTATTAGCAATTATGATGAAGGCTAAGAAAAACCGAACCTGTAAATTACCCTAGCCAAAAAAAAAAAAAAAAAAAAAAAAAAACCTTGGCCCATGTCCAAATCACAACCCTGAAGCAAAATAAAAACTTTGAAAATGACAAATTAGGTTGAACACGTGAACTTCCACCAGAGAAATCAGGCCGGATGCTCCAGAAGGGTAAGTACCTCCTGTTTAGTTACATCCGACACATGTGTAACCAACATCAACTATAGAGCGGGTAATCCTGCAAGATTAGGCAACATGTTTTTGTCAAAGAATATTATTTTCATATTACTTAGTGTTTTACAGACTTTCATACAAAGCAAAGATGCTTAACATTTGTATTGAAGTTTCCATTGCATTCATATGTTACCTCTAGATAAGGAACCCTACCGAAGCTTAGTAGAGTGCTCGCTTCGTATGTGGCAGGTCGTCTGTTTGAATCCCAGTCGGATCTGACAAAGACTTAAAAATGGGTATTGGATGTTTATTCGTCGAGCACTCGGCATTGAGAAATAAAATTCACATTTCCATCGGAAGAAATCTTAAAAGCAATGTCAGACAGGAGTGGTACGCTATAGAACCCTCCCTGCACTTTGCCCTGAACCCACTGCAAAGGTAAAATAATATGAAAACTTCACCTATTGTTGGTTACGTCTTGGTATAAGTGAAATATTCTTGACTAGGACGTATTTAACCCCATTCATTTAATCAATCAATCAATCTAAATATGGTTCGTAAATAACAAATTGTACGTTTTTATGTTCCTTCCTGGTATATACTGAATACATCATGCACTTTTTCTCGGGATGGGTGGACGTTGTGTTAAACGCCCTATTGGACCTCTTGTTTTGAAATCACTCAGTTTTTTGTGCCATTTTATTGATGCAGTAAAATCATCGAAACGCCATACTTTGGGACAGATAAAGTGCACAAGTACCATAAATTATGTTGTAAAATAGAAGGAATATTATCAGACGCCACGTGTTTGATATACGGGCCAATAAACCACTTAACATAACAAAATCGATACCATTTCTAAACTGTTTGCATTTATTACCCCATAAATTGCAAATTGAAGCTTTTTACAACCATGGCCAAAAACAAAAATAGACTGAAAATACCATCAACAAACTGATGTTTGTTTTTTGAAAAACAACATATTTGTTGATGTTTCATGTTTCTTAATATATTTTTTCAACAAACAATAGGTATACCTTAACAGGGCCGTAACTGCGTATACTATAGAGGCAGACGAGGCAGTTGCCTCCAGGATTTTTCCAAATACTGCGTAATTAAATCCAAACTATCCAAATAAATTACTGATAAAAACCTATGAGTTTGTTGATTTGTAAATCTTTGTTGACGAAACTATGAGACGTCTGAAAGTCTGGAACAGAGCTACTATGGCAGGAGATCGGTTCTGTAATCTTGTGATGTTACACATCCATCGTGATGATGGCATTGGAAATGTTTCTCCAAAGAAAATTCTTAAGAAATTGGACAGCACAGGAACTCGCAAGATCCCACTTGCATTTGAACAATGAGACCAGAGTTTGATATTTATGTCAATCATGACATGTGACAAATTCAGATTTAACTTTGGATTAATGTTTTTTTTTTAATTTTATGTGGTAAATTAGAATATACAGCATAAAGAACAGGTTATATAGTTTTTGCTGCATCCGACTGTCTGTCTGTCTGTCTTCAGAATTATTCAATATCACAGTATGTAAACTCCGGTGTGCGTCTAACGAAAGCTGGGATCGTCGAAGCGGAGAAAAAGTCAACATGGATAGTTACACTGTCGTCCTGTGACATTTTATTGGCTGCTAGTGAGTTTTCTTGTATACTTTCACTGCAACAATTACACTGAAACTTATCACGGATAACAGCTAAGTCAGTTTTGAACATAGTTCATCACCTTTATTGTTCCATTTCGAAAAAAATGATTGTTAATCATTCAACTTTTGGGTGTTATTTTCAAAGGAGCACAATAAATTATATTTCCCGACCATAAAAATATGATAAATACCACATTTAATGCATTCCATTTAAGAAACCAAGTGTTTTGATTCAGGCTGACATACCCCTATATCTCAACACATGACAGTTTAGAAGAAATTCCGATTTCATTTCATGCTGTTGATTCTCAATAGTGTACGCCTAGCTGATGAAGAAATGAACGCTTATAGCGGAGCAGATAACAGAAAAATCGTGCAAATGGTGATACAAGCATCAAATTTGGCACAATTGATCTCCAAGGGCTACTGATCAAATCTACCCGATTGGCCATTTAAAAATCCAAGATGGCGGCCATTTTTCAAGATGGCCGCCAAAAAAGTTGCCTGTAGATGATGTTTTGCTTAGAAAAATTACCATTTCTGGTTTCCTCGGGGATTGTTAATCCAGTGAGTCACTAAATATATAAGGGCCAACGACGTAATCAAAATGTATGTTTTTTGAAGCAAATTTTGCATTTAAATTGAGGGAAATGGCAGGATTTAGTGTCAAAAATTTCAAAATTTTTTAACCCCCCCCCCCAGCTCGACGCGCCAAAGGCGCGTTCGGCTTGCCTCGCCCACAAATCAATCCTAGTTACGGCCCTGACCTATGGGCACAAACTGTGGACCGTTGCATGCTGATTTGATTTTTTATTCGTATGAAGCAGACTTTATGCAGAAGTTTGGTAAATCTGGAGAGAAGACTATTGCTAAGTCATTCAACTCCCATACAGGAATATATATGACGTTCTATCTTTTAATAATCATGAAGGAGATTTTGTGAAAGTCATCTATCCTAGTGAGTTTGAAATCAAAGATACGACTGCTTCATATATTATATTATACATCAATTATTACGCACACGAAAGGCTATCTTGAAAGTCCAATGCCTAGTGAAGTCCTGACTTTAAAAGGCGTGGTAAATTCGACGCCTAATCAAGTCCAAAGTCCAAAGATTCAGGCTCTAGACGAGAAGTCTTTGTTGTATTTTTTGTTATTACAAAATAAAATTATTATCAAAATCTATTAACTGTATTTGACTACTTCTCGGCTGGAGCCCCAATCTTTGAATTTCATTACGCATCAAAATTGCCAACGCCTATAGCTAAGAAGGGATTTATGCAAAGATTTCTCAAAAGGGATTTCTAATATATCAGAAAACAACATAACTACGACGAGCATTTATCTTTACTGTTAAAAAGTATATGTCTGCCTATTTCACCTAGAGTTGTGTCCATTTTGCGTATTGTTGTTTCATTAAACGGAATAGACGCGTAGTATCGCATTGACAGATGCATAGCGTACATCCGTCCCCAATTCATTTTACCACTTACTAATTTAGCGCCTGAACCTCCGTAGTAAAATGTATAATCCTTTTCCACGTGTATTAAATTGGGATACTTTTTTGATAGTCTATATGGTAAAATAATGGAATGCAAGCCCCAGTTGTCAGGGCTGAATGTAATGTAATGCATGAGCCAAATTCTCAAAAATTCTGGATCTTTTGCTGATAAAATTGTTGCAATTGCTAAATTGCCCGGATTTTCTATACCCAGTGTAAAATTGTAAGATCTTAAGGTGTCCATCGATCTTAAAGCTACTGAATCAGTATCCATATATATACCGCCATTATCTGAAAATATAATAAATAATGATAATAATAATAATAACAATAATAATAATAATATAATAATAATAATAAGAACAATAATAATAATAATAATAATAATAACTAGAGATTGTGATTGGTATACTAGTTACATATGATTCCCCACCATCCATCAACTATATAATATCTAAAATATACATCTGGTATGTCTCGATATAAGTGGAAGAATCTTGAATGGGACGCAAAACAACATTGCATAAAATAATAAATTAATCAAACTCGCCTAACTTCTCTCTTTCCAAATTTAGAAGACTAGTTTCTCCTCCAAATGTAGAAAAAAAGAAATTGTAAAAAAAATTCCATAAAAGGCTTCGCCTTTCATGCAATTTGAGACAGCCAATTATACTTTGCAAGTTCATAAAGACATTTGGAATTTACCTTATTTCCTAAATTAAATTACAGTAACTGACAAGTATGACCTTGGCAGTCAGGAGGCGTCTACCAATTCTATACTGATACAGAGATATTATGGATACTTGGTTCAATTCTGACTCAATTAATTATGAATACAATACATTAATATCCACTTAAATAATATATTTCCAATTTCACTATCTAAGCTTCAATTAAGTATTTGACATCGACTATACTTTGCCACTTCATAGAGACAATACTCCACGCGCTGACGTGATGACGTCAGACGTCAAATGCTCTCATTGACTGACAGTTCTGAAACGACCCATTTTTATGAGACGGTTCACCAACATTGTATTTCAAATTTGTTTTCAAATTAACATGTTAATTATGAGATGGCAATAAAATATTTTTTATAAATATTGTAAATATAAGAAATAAGGTAATTTTCCATTGTCTTTATGAACTTGCAAAGTATAATGGGCTGTCTCAAATTTTTGCACAAAAGGCTTCGCCTTAAGAAATAGGGATAACACCACTGATACCTTTTGCATTTATCTTAATATAGATTTGAATAACACTATAAGTGCTTGATTATACTGGGATTAACACTTGCAGCTCTAGAAGGAGATGACAACAATATTGTTTGGCACGCATGTACAGGTTCTTGCAAGCAACCTCTAACTCCTCCTTTAGACATCTTAAGGTAAATTGCTCTACCAAAATACACTTAGTCAGGCCATATAAATCTTTATAAACGCCTATCTTATGATTCATATGTTTAATTAACTTAAATAATTCTTCCACCTAGTATACTGTCATATTATATTTTTTTGAATTTTCTGAATGAAATATGCAAAAAATTATAATTTGTCAAATTATAAATTTTTGAATATTTCATCAGAAAATGCAAAAAATTATTCAAATTCAAATTATAAATTTTTGAATATTTCATTCAGAAAATTCAAAAATTTATAATACATGTATGACAATATTTTTAGCAGTAGTACTTCGGTTGTCATTTTTTTAAAACAATGGAAAATGTCATTGGGTTCCTCTGCATTTTTTCTAATGTATGTTTGGTCATTCATTATAGATTTAGTTTATTACCCTAGTTATTTGAAAAAAAACCTGTTTAAATAAAATTAATGTATAAAAATTGAATGTTTTAGGATGAATTATTCACTTCTTGGATACAAATGTTGGAGTGGTGGAGACATTTGTCATTGTGCTTGCGAGAATTATAATTCTAGTTTTCTTTTTGTAATTATGTTCGGATATGTTCATGTATATATTGAGTATTTATCTAATATATGCATGTTATGTAGCATATGCATATTTCTATCTAGAGGATATAGATGTTATGTAGCATATGCATAGTTCTATCTAGAATATATATTATATATATATATATATATATATATATATATATATATATATATATATATATATATATATATATACTGTACAGTGCAGGCCTGTCGAAAGTTTAACACTGAACTAACAAACTAAGGTGTCGATGCCGAAAAGCTGCCGAGAGGCATATACATGTACTTGTAGTTGCCGAAAAAGCTGTTGAGATATTTTTTTTGTAAGCTTTACTAAGCCTATAGGTGCTCCTTTAGTTATTTCAAATAAGTTCTAATAAAGAAAGGATTGCATTATAATATGTGTTGGTAAGAGAAACATACATTGTTAAGAAGTACTTTATATGTTGTTTGTCAATGAAAATATAATAATATATAAAAATACGCACAGATCGATGTTAATTAAAAAAAAATCCGAACTACAGTACAGGCCTGTCAAAAGTTAAATACTAAGCTCACGAATTGGTGCAGACATAGCAGCTGATCTCAATTCCTCGTTAGCTATATTTCGACATGTACAGATGATGTTTATCTCTCGGCAGTTTTTACCAGTGACTATCCATATCTCAGCTTATAGACTCTTTTCGTTAGTTTAGTGTTAGACTGTTTTCTACTTTGCTCCGTCTGTTTCAATCACTTGTAGCTGTAAGCGTCCTCTGTACATAGCGGCCACAGGTGGGCTATTCTTTTTTTCGAACTCTACAGAAGAGTCTTGAGACTCTTGAAGAGAAGCGTGCACTGAGACACGGTACTTCGGTCTTGAGTCTTATCCGGAAGATTACTGAGTAACGAGCTTTTAACAGGAGGTGAAAATCACCTCAGAAAATTTCAAAGTCCCGAGTGAAGTTAGAACCCACAGTCCTTGAGTTAGGAAAGCCAGTGACGGTACCACTCGGCCATGTCCGCCCATAGGTTTTTTTTGACGGGCCTGTACTGTAATTAAAAGATACATACCTCTTAATGCGTGGAACCTGACAATGTCTGCTTTGTGTTCTATATGTTTTATCTGTATTTCTTCTATATGAGTCGGTGATGTCCTTTTGATGTGGATAATATTGGGTACAACTGTTTGTAGTAAGTCCCAGTATCTACCATACGGCAAAGTTCTCCGTGAAATAGAATCAAACATGGATGCAAATATTTGTGACAACTATACACGCTCAAAAACTGGTAAAATTTCATTTCTCTTTTCTTTGGCCCCAACCAAACATAATGTACAACATTAGGAACAGGTTTGCCATCATAACATTTCTGTTTTATAACATATTTTAGATTAATTAATTGTTGTTCATTTTGTATAACTGTGTTTGTTTGGTTTTTCATATTTGTGCTGTTAGACAACCCCTGTCTACAAGAAGTATTAAATAATAATAACTGTTTATAACGGGCATCAATTATTTCCGACAGTCTATAGAAGTCGGGAGAGCCAGCAAGCTTTGATATAATGTTTGATTTATTATCGCCCTTTGCGTAAGTCAAACGGTTTCCTAAAAATATAAACAAAAATAATGTTACAATACAAAAAATAAATAAATAAATAAATAAATAAAAACGTACGTAGAGATCCAATAAGGCTTGGGTAGCTCAAATGACAGTATTGACATTTTCGAACAGTCATGCCAGAAACAATTTTTTTTAAAAGAGCGTCAATTTTCATAATGTATGTATTGAATTTGAAAAAAATAATTTGAACTAAATCCCTGCATAAATGTATCTGTTATGGCTATTTATATGGGTTTTGTTCTTTTATAGTAATGCTTGCAATGTTAGATATCGGACGACCATTCCGGAAACAATTTTAATCTGCATCAACTAAAACTAGTTCTATTCGTGTATGTGATATTGTAAGTATTGATACATCAATACTTTTGATATATAGATGAAGGCCATAAGTTCAAAATCGAGGTCGCAAATGGTAAACATACATAAATATAAATAAAATATTTTATAGGAACGTGCATTAGAATATTGTAGGTATTGATACAGCGATAATTTTAAAATATAGATGGAGATCATAAGCAAAGGTCAAGGTCACAAATGCAAAAGAATACTAAAATGGCGATCATAATCAAAGGTTAAGGTCACAGATGCAAAAGAATACTAAAATGGTTCATTGTCTCAAAAACTATATAGCTTTTATAGGCATACATATTGAGATATTGTAGGTATTGATACAACAATTATTTGATATATGGATGAAGGTCATGGGTTCAATGGTCAAGGTTACAGATGTGAAAGAATATTGAAATAGTTAATTATCTGAAAAAGATTAAAATCTTGACCTTATGTAAAGATTGTGACATTGTGGCATTTTCTGATGACGGGATTCTTGTGTGTCGCACCTGTCATATACCAATTTTTAAATTTAATCAAAAACTACTTTCAAAAAATGGTATTGTCCATGTCATATACCATTTTTTGAATGTATTTTTTTATTAAATTAAAAAATAGTATATGACACACCTTTAATACACAATGCTGAAACTGACTAATTAGTCATTTTAAAACTAATAATATAATAACATTAACGTGAAAGTACAGGAGAGGTAGAAGACCTACCACTTCGGTAGCAGCCAGCATAATTGGTAGAGTGCTCGCTCCGTAAATGGGAGGTCGCAGGTTTAGTAACGGAGAGAAGACTACTGTATCTTTGAATTCAAGTAAATAAATAAATAAATAAATAAATAAATAAATAAATAAATAAATAAATAAATATGATAGAGAGGGTTAGTGACTGAGAGAAGACTACTGCATCTTTGAATTACACACGTCAGTTTTTAAGCTGTCATGATTTAAGATATCTTATTTTATGACTTCGCGGTTAAGAAATTTGTAAATAAATAAATAAATAAATCACCATTTCATCAAGTAAAACTAGTAAATCTTTCTGCACTATCGTCTTCATGTGAAGATCCTTGGATCTAATTAAAAAATTATTCCCTGAACTGATTAAGTTGTATATGTAGAGAGAGAGAGAGAGAGAGAGAGAGAGAGAGATCGTTTTGTCAATCGGAACTTTTTCCACAAACAAACGTTTATAAATTTGTCAATATTGCATGATTTTATAATCGTAGAAGAGGTCCATAATCACGACACATTTAATCAGTCATTTCGTACCATGACCATTTCATACCCAACTCTGTCCATTTCGTACCCAACTCTGTCCATTTCGTACCATGCCATATGACCATTTCGTACCAAGGTACCATAACCATTTCGTACCATGACCATTTTGTACTCAAATTTTACATTACTATGGTATCACTTGGCTATGTCCGTCTATAACAGTTGTGATTTTCGATAAAACACAATAAATAACATTTCTTTACTGAGGCTTTCCTTAATAACGTGAATATGCCAAATATGAAACCTGAATAATTATTTTAGTTTTCAAGATATTCATGAATTTTAATCCGGGTGTCATTTTTATAATCGCTTCAAGTCTATTATAAAATGCACAATAACAAACTTTAAGAACATATAATGTCATTTAAGCGGCCATTTTGTCCGCCATATTAGAAATGGCGGCCATGTTGGATTTTCGGGTTGACCCCATGTCTGAAAATAATTTCTAGGCATTAAACTGTAATCATGCCAAATTTCATACTTTAACATTTTAAAAAAACCCACACACACAATTTATCAAAATTTTGCACAAATCTGTTGGACTATTACATTTGTATTATAATTTTGTTGAAACATTGTATTTGTAATACTATAAATTATAGTTAAAATTTAGCAGATTTAAGTTTAGAGAAAATTTCTTGTAGGAACTAATATAAAACTGGTACCAGATTATAATTATGACAGTATTGCAACAAAAACAGACTGCTTGCAAATAAATTGTTGACCAAGTAATATTGGAACCCTAGTCTTATCAAAGCCCTCAAAAAGTTTTATGGCTGTCATCACAATATTGTTGATAAGTTTGATGTCTCTGTGTCCAGGATTGCCCTGGATATATTTGACGTTCTATAGTTCTTCGGTGTTCCTTTCACAGAATTTTGATTACACACGTGACGAGTGTAGCTAGCTAAACAATAGGTACTTACCCTTCCGGAGCACCCGGCCTCACTTCCATGGTGGAAATTCACGTGTCTCACCTAACTTGTCAGTTCCAAAGTTTTTACGTTGCTTCTGGATTGTGATTCGGACATGGATTAGTATGCTTGTTTTTGATTCATCTATCAATATAATCTTCTCAAAACATAAAAACCGTATTTGTTATTCCTATTGCATCAAATTTATAGTCAACGGACTCTAAAGGTCATTCACGATCTAATGACAAAGTATACAACGAGTCTATTTGAATGTTAGGGTAATTGCAACGGAAAAAGCGTGAGCAGGCGTGATTATACAAATACGACGAGATACGCTACTTTCACCTATATGCGGTATTTAAACCCGTCCACGTTGATAAACAATCTACTATCAGCTCATATATAGGTAAACAAGACTGACCTGTCCGCTTGACCTTTTATTAGGACTATTGACATGGGAGGATCCATCCAATACATAGGTAGAGTTAAGATTCGTAATTAATACATATCAACTTTGCCTATGATTAGTGTTCACATCATATAGATGAAATATACATATGTTATCCCTATAACTTAAATTTACTCGTTCATATTGAATATTTAAACCAAGGGTCAAGCTGACATGTCACATTTGTTTGCCGATATACATGTATAAGCAAACAACATTGACTTGTCCATTTGACCTTTCATTGGGAATATTCATATAGAGGGGTCCAACCAATAAATGGGTAGTGTTAAGATCCAAGTTAATACATACGCAGTGCACGGGTGTACTCTAAGCGGTGAGTATATCTCACGATGTATATAAAATAAACATCTGTGCTCCCAATACATAGATGTAATTGGTCCGTGATAAATATTTAAATGAAAGGGCAAGCGGACAGGTCAATGTTGTTTACCTATACTTTAGTACAGGCCTGTCAATGTTATTAAGCAAACGAATAAGTGATTAATCGACACCTCACCCCCACCCCAACCCGTTGCCTATATGAAAGGCGTTTAACAGTCCCAGATTGTATCTTACCTCCTTTCATGATGGTTATAAATACCATAACCATTATCAAAAGTCCAAGCATTGGTACAGAACATATGCTCACTCTTCTTCTGTATATTTGACCTAAATAGAAAACAATGAAATAAAAAAGATTTTGAAATATTTTTGGTACATAAAATTTTGTACATAAAAATTGTACTGTTAAGGCCTGTATAAAGCTTAGCACAGCTGAAATATTATCAATCGACAGCTGATGATCTCGGCCTCAACGACTGCAGTAGCTCAGTTTGTAGAGTGCTCGCTCCGTAAGTGGGAGGTCGTGGGTTTGATCTTAGGCCGGGCCTGACCTAAGACTTGAATGTGGGTAGTGACTATTCTTTCGCCAAGCACTCGGCATTGCGAAATGAAAAAAAGACACGGTT